>VWZW01006503.1:39995-104816 GCA_013397115.1 Edolisoma coerulescens
GGGAGGCAGGATTCCCCCGGGTGGCGACGGGCTCTCCCTGTGCGGGTGGGGGCACTGGTCTGGCACAGGTCGCGCCGGGGCCGTGGGCGAGGCGCAGGAGGTGGGAGCGAGGTGACAGCAGGGCCGGGGGTGAGGTCCTGCCACAGCAGCGCCTTCCCAGGCGGGACCTCCGAGCGGGCAGCGCAGGCTCCTGTGCTGGCTCGTAGTCTCTTTGTTTCTGTACAGCTGGCTTCTCCGCGTTATTAAGTAAGTTGTCCTGTTTCATTGACTGCGTGTTGATTTCGCTGTGTGGTTAAATAATTAGATAACAAAGCCCAGCAACTGTTACGAAGGTTATTTTTTAGAGCCAGCTGCGGTGTTGCGGGTACGTGTCCTTGTTTTTGTGGATGGTATTTGCAAAAGCTGCTTGCCCTTCTAGGTTTGAAAGAAGGACTTCAGCGAGATTATTATGATGTAGGCTTGCGGATTTTTGCTCTTGTCCTGGAAAATAGTCTGCACAGGTGAGTCTGATACGTGTATACTTCCAGTGAGACTCTGTGCAGACCAGAAGAGGATTTCTTAGGGAATTGAAATCTGTGTGTAAGATGAGAAGTATGGCATTCCGGCGTTAGTGCTGGTTTGCTCTATCTTCTTGTAGAACTGCTTTTCAGAAGTTAAAGTGTTGCAAGCAGAATACACTAAAAACCCAGGTATGGCCACTGTCCCAGTATGTTTTGTTGTATAAGGAAATTGTTGAAACGATGAGCCACGGCTGTGTTTCTCTATGGACAAGGAAATGTAATCACTGACTGCTGTGAATGCTTATGTTGCCGTTGACTTTAGGGAGGAGATGGTTAAGCTCTGGAGATACGAGAAACTGAAAGTATGAAGATGTTTCAGGAGGCTGTTAGATGACATTTGAAATGTCATTCGTTTTATGAAAAAAAATGGGCTAGTTCTGTATTGCCTTTGAGCTCTTCTTTTTCTGAAAATCTTCAGTCATCTATTTTTGTCTGGTTTTAAAACAGTATTTTTCTGTCATTTTATAAGACTCGATTTGGGGTTGTTGAGAGATGTTTGTTGGCATTGTGAGGTTCACTTCAAAATGTTGAGAAAGGGATCGAAGAACAAAATACATAGAGTAGTTTATTTGCTTCTAATTAGCAGCTCTGTTGCTTAACACTACTTGAGGCTAATATTGAATTTCCTGAAGCTGGCTTTCTAAAGAGCTATGAAAAATAGAAAGGCAATGTTTTTCTGTATTTAATAGTGTTATTAGGCATGTTAAATGAGTAGATGTGGGCTCCAGGAAGCAATATCCTGTGTTTAGTTCTGGGCTGACTTGTTCTGAACTTATTTTCCAATTGCCAAAAACAATACTGTAAAGCCCTATGGATAATACTTACCTTCAAGTCATAGTCAAAGACCCTGCTGCCTCAAATTGAGGGTGAAAAAAAAATCTCATCAGAAACAAATCAGTGTCAGAATAGAGGAGAAAATCATGACCTTAATTTCAGGAAGTACATGGAATACTGAATTTTTTATTCTGTGATAATACTGTATATAATACTTCCTCTTAGCTTAATTAACAAAAGTTAGAGCTTCTGTAGAGCTCAGTTGTTCACATACTTAAAGGATTGAAGTATCTACTTGTTTGTTTTCAGGGATACTGGAGAAAAATACTGGAAAGTCAGGTTTGAAAACACCAGAACTCTACCATCCCCTCAAGTGGTGTTTTTCAGTGTGCAGTGGTCATGCAGACACTAATTCCTTGGTTGGAATTTTACCGCCTTCTGCATGTTCTGGAAACAACATTTGAAAAGAGCCATTGAAAGCAAACATGCCGCAATCTCCAGTGCCAAATACACCAAGATCTGTATCTTTCCAATGCCATGACGCTATAGGTTTGTGAGAAGGTTTGCCAGAGCTCCAGCTTCTGTAGTGTGAACAAGAGTTATGGTTCTGTTGTCGGTGTAGAGTATCTGTCATAGAATGTGTGCTTTGTCAAGGTTGTGTACTCAGTCATAAATTTGATTTCTTCCCCTCCCTTAAGACATTCTTGTTTGCACAGGTGATGTTATCAGTGTCAAAATGTGAATGAAACAGGGTTCTAGTAAGGACAGAGCTGCTCCTGGCCTTGTTGTAAGCAGAGCTAAAGGCAGGATGCTAAAACCTGAAAGGTGACAGCAGTGCTGTTGCTGGCACTGCATTGGTTGCTGCAGTAGATACTCATTTTCTTGACTTGGGAAGTAAGAGCTGTTCTGTGCTGAAGACAGAAGATTGCAAGTCTGTGTGTAAACCCTGAAGTATCCGAGTCTCATGTGATGTTCACAGTAAAAGAATGCTGTTGCTAGTATGTTGCTTCCAACAACCATGAGCTTCCAACCTTGGGGCTAGTATGACAAAAAATAACACTCCCAAGGTGTACCCCATGACTTGTGTTATGATGGGAGCAAATCCAGCCTCACTTGTTAAACCTTAACCGATGAACTTTATTTTGGAGTTGTGCTGTTGACTCCAGCCATGGAGTTAATATGACCGTAATATTAACCATGTGCTTGAGTTTGATAGAAAACCTGGTCCTGCCTTGAAGGAATCGTACATTTCTGTTCAACTATCTAACTTGTGATGTAAACAAAGGAGAGCAAAGATAAAGTTTGAGTAAACCTTGTCTTCCAAAGTACTTGTCTCATGTTCAAACAATTGATAGAAATGCTGAGCTTTGCACCTTGGCACTGCCATTGGTGTTTAATGGAGTCACATTAAAAACCTGAGAAGAATAATTGAGTTGAAGTGTTAAACTGATAAAAGCAAGGAAATCCTGAAAGTACCCACTGTGTGTAGTCACTGTTCCACTCCCTTCCCTTTGGGTATGTGCATCAAAGCAGGTCTTTGTGTGAGTTGAGTCAGGAGCTGTGTCAAGTTCTGCCTCAGCTGGAGGACTCGGTGTCCCAGTGTACAGCCAGCTTTTCCACTTCTATTTGATCTTGGGCAAAAGTGAATTAATATTGGGAGACCTCTTGTAGGTGGGAAGCTGGTGTGTTTATTTTGTTTCCTGTAAGTGCTGTCTGTAAACACAGGAAGACTGGGAGTGTGTGAGACCTCGTGGCCACCCTCTGTTTTGTACTGAATACAAGCAGTGGTGATCAACAACATCTCTTCTTCATCTGAAGAATTCTGTCTTTTTCTTAGGCAGTGTGATGCTTTTCAATCCAGTTCATCTCCTTTTATGTGTTTCATTACTTCAGTGGCTTACTGCTCTGATTAATGTTGGATGTGGAATTGTAATCAAATATATAAACGTGAAGCCAGAAAGACTTTGAAATTCATCTCATGCCAGATTATGTAAAATACCTGCTTTTTGGGACCTTTTTATCCCAGTCCCTTCCAGTTTCGTTCAAACTTTTGATTTGTCCCTCTACACAGCTGCTGTACATTAGAGCTGCATTTTGTATCTTATCATGTAACACAGAACTTCTTTAGCAGAATTCTCTTCTTTTTTTTCTTTTTATTATAAACTTCAGTTGAAAACAGAATTCGCTCTAGTATTTGAGCTTCCCTGTTTTGCGGTGTTACCTGGTGACATTATGCTTAGTCTGAGGAAGCCTTTTGTGGCAGAGTTCTTGTGAATGATACCATGCAAAACACAGGTAAGCTGGGTATTAATTGGAAACAATAGGAAAGTTTGTTTTGCTGGTCAGTGTGTTGAATAGTAGACAGTAGTTAAGGAAAAAGTAGCCTTAGGAAAAAGAATCCAAAAACTTCACTGAACAAGTGAAGTAGAAAGGTGTGTTCAGTCTGTTTAGGTAAACTGATTAGTTTAGGTAAAAGTATTATTAGGATTACAGTGAGCTAAAACAAAACTATAAAATTTCTCTTCAATTTTGTTTTTAGTCTTACTGTTATGTAAAATTGTTAGCAAGAGTTCTGATGCAATGACGAGTTGGCACTGACTTGGAAAAGCATTTTAGTTCGTTTAAATAATGATTATTGTGTAATAAAGATGTGAAGAGTTCTTGGAGAGAGGCATCTTGGGTTTTGCAATGAACAACAGAACTGTAAGAAGCTAGAAATATTTTCATACTCCCAAATTATTCTTTAGCAGTCTTGTTGGGTTGTCATTATACATGGTAGCACCTAAACTGTCTAACAGGTTCATCTCTTACCTGAGTGCAATAGGTTGGAAGTTGAATTGGCAGGTGATTCTAACAGTTGTCTGTCTGCTAATGGTTACTTTAATACCTCTGTCTTAGGATAATGTCTTTAAAGATAATAGAAAGTACTTTATTTTTCTGCTGTGATTCATCTAAGATTGTGTTTCTAATAGAATATTTTATAGTGTGATAGCTAAAGGAGACAAACAGACCTTTGTGGAAAAAACTGTTCCGGCAGGTTTTGTTCTTTCTGATAAACACTATGGCATTTCTGAAGCTTTTTTACATTAGGTTGCTGGTTGCTTTGTGTGTGTGACTTGTCAAGAAAACTCTACAAATCATTATTGTTCTCTTCAGTATTCTTCAGCCAATAAAGCCTAATTAAGTCTTTGAAATACAAAGTCCATCTCCAGTGTTACACTGGATTATATTGCATCTCACATTAACTCTTGAATTTGCAATTGAACTGGCTAAAGGACTTGTACTCTGTCTTTTTGTTGCTCAGGAACCTGCAAGAGGGAAGTGGGTTTGTAACTGAGCTGTTCAAATGGTGCTCGTCTGCAGCTTTTGCTTTTATTTGGGTCTTCTGATGAGCATCAGAGCTTCATCACGAAAGTCTTTTGACTGTTGACATTTCAGTCATATGTCACTTCATTTCATAGATGCGTGAGTGGAAATGTAAGGCAGTATAAAAAATCTCTTTAGCAGAGCCTTTAGTCTATACTGCAGTGATTGGGAAAAGACCCAACCCATTATTGCACTCTAAATGGTAAGTGTGGTTTTATTAAAGTTCTGTATTTATCTTTGCTTCATGAGCTTTAGTAGCTGCTTATATGAAGAGAGGTGCTTCCAAGATGAGATTCTGCTTGAGTGTAATGAACGATATGTAAAAATCAATCTGTGGATTGGAATTTAATATTATATATTCTTTAACATGAATGAATAGGAGGCAGAGTAGTTTAAGTGGTGGAGTATATATTGATGCTGAGTTGGTATGTACACTAGCCTCCTTTTTAAAGTCATAATTATTGTTGACTTCCAAGGGTTAAATGTAAAACTGCTGTCTCAGGATAGATTTAGGGCATTGCTGATCTTTCTTTATAAGAATTTTTGAAAATCGTGTCAGAAAAAAGGCACTTTTTGAAACACTGCTCAGTATTACTGAATAAAAAGTCAGTCCTTGCTTGCTTGTGAAGTAAATGTTAGATTCCATTCCAGCAGAAAGAGCTGAAGTCTCAGTTCACCTCCAAGTTGTGTATTTGCTAAGATGGGGAACTACTTGTGCTCAGTGCTTTTACAGGTCAAGACACAGAACACTGTAAGATGTACTGGAAGTTTCATTTCTAGCGGAATCCAGTCTGTAGGTGTGTCTGGGCAGGCTGCTGAGAGCTTTAACTGGTAGTTGGGGGGCTGGAGTGATGGGGGTGTTTTACAGTGTGACTTGAGGAGTAAGTGTGAATCTTCAAAATAGCTGTAAAATGCACATTGACTTCCTCTTGCAAATTCACATAACTGCATTTTAATTTGCTATTGGGTGATACAGGAAAAAAAAGTCAATATTTTCTTTGCAGTTATGATTTTATGAGGATAATGCTTTTCATTGTAAAAATAAAAATATCTGTCTTCCAGACCTCCCAGTTCTAGATTTAGCTGGTAGTTTGGAGTTTTTTAGTCACCTTTTGGTGTGTGTATCTTGGCTTTTTAACAATTATTATTTTATTATTGGATCGTCTTTGAAAGGTTGCACAGCTAAGTTAAATGTATTTCTTTCTTCAGCTATAACACATATCAATGAACAGGCCTCTTGCTTGCAGGGCTGTTAGAAAGCTGGAGTAATAAAAGTGAGCAGTTCCTGGTATCTCTCCAGACCAGCTACAGTTTCAGGTGATTCAGTGCTCTACTTTGGTTTCTGAAGTATTGCAGGTGAACGAACAGGGCAGTCTTTGTGAAAGCTTTACATTTCTACCTGGTTTAGCTGGGGTGTAGAATTGTCTGTTCGTCTAGTACTGGGCTATGCAGAGAGAAACCCCACAACTTTCTATATATGTAGGCAAGCTGTATGTCTGCTTTCTTAAATTCACTTTTGCCAAAACTGGAGTGATTCATAAATGTCTGCATCCAGCACCTTCGGTATCAAAATGGAGCTATTTTTACCTTTCTTGCTCCCACAGCATTGGGATCTGCTAGCAAACATGAATCTCTGTAAAGTCATAAACAAGCATTTTTGGTTCAATTGGAGAGAAGGACAGAGAAGAGCAGAGATGTTTGTAAAATCATTTGGAATGTGTTACAGAGAACAGTAACAGTGCCTGGGACAGACAGCTGGTTATTTGAGCTATGTATTGCTGCCCAGTCTTTTGGTGTGGTACTAGGGAAAAGAAGTAATGATTTGCTATCGCTGGGGAGTCTGAGGATGTTAAGAATAAACCCCTTTTCTAGCTGTCTCCATAAGAAACTCTCCAAAGGACCAGCATCCCTTCTCCTGGTTGCTGACACTGAACACTTAACCTGAACTGCAGAGTTCAGAAACCAGAACCAATATGGAAGGATAGCGAGTGTTACGGAGCTGAAGAGACTGCTGCTTAAGGGCGTTTGCTTGGATTTTTATGATGAATTTCCAGTGGAACTTACCTTCAGAAGGTGCCATTTTGGAAAGCAAATTAAAGAGTAACAGCAGCAATTTTACGAGTTACCATGCAGTTCTTGACAAAGAACCAGGAAGTACGGATCACAAATTACAGCATAAAGAGAATTGCTCTGAAGCAATTTCAAGGGCCTTATTTTCTAGATAGGTGTTTCCTGTAAATGCGTGGACTTTGTTTAGAGGTGTGCAGTGATTCCTTAGCAAGTTTACAGCACACACTGCTGTGACAAAGCAACTCTGAGTCTTGAGGTGACATCCATGTAAGAGCAGTAGGGACTTCTGGGAACTCGGGCTGCTTGTGTTGGTGTCATCACTTTTTTCTGTCACTGAGCTGCTTGCCTGGCTGTGTCATGGTACTTAGGACACTGCTAAGTGTTGGAGTCATCTGCCTGTGACTGATGGAGCACTTCATCACTCCTTTCCTTGTCCCCCACCTCCTCTCTGAAATGCATCACATCTGTATGGTGGCATTGAGTAGTTTTGAGACTTTAGTCTTATTACTAAAGGCAATTTGAGTACTCTGCTGTGACCGATATGAAATGGAAAGAGGAAAGCTACGTTGTAGTTCTGTTTAAAAATGAGCTTGTTTCATGTCCTATAAAACCTGTCTGGATGCTTTTTACATATCCAGAGGTGAAGAGCATATATGGTCTGAGCTGATGTGAGAACTGCTTTTTCACGATTTTGTGGATTGCGCGTGTACTTGTTTGGAGAGTAGATGATGCCCTCTTCATCAGTGACTGCTGCAAGGCTCTTAGGAGCACAGCTAGGAGTGGAAAACATCTACCCAAAGATAATGCAAAACCCTTTCTTGTTGAAAGGAGCTAAAATAATTGACTTCTACTGGCCATTAGATTATGTAATGTGTAGTTGAATGTGCCTGGTGTCCAGTGGACTGCATTTGCTGTATTACGTTCTTATTAATCCCCTTTCAGAAGGTTTTGTGCCTCAGAGTCACTTATCTCCAATGCTCTTCACTTTCATTTCAAGCCTGGGTTGAACAAGGTTTTGTATAATGCACACACCCATGAAGCATTATTCCCTCCTGCCCTTTTTTACCCCTCTCTGCAGTATTTTTAGGCATTGAGGTGTAAATATATGTTTTATTCTCTTGAAGCAGTGATTTTTTGTTTCTCAGGACCTTGACCTTAAGTTTGCTTACAGAACCACCCCAGGCACACACTTCTGTCATTCTTTAATCTGTTTGTTCTAAAGAGCCCCATTGTGATAGTTACTAGGTGACAAGGCACACTTTCTTTTTTTCTCTTGTTGTTAGTGAAGCCTTCTAGGCAGCCACACCTCAGGTAAAATTTCCTGTAGTTATCATTTAATATGTTTCTTTAGTTGTCATCTCACATGTATTTTGAAATTGGGTGAAACAAAGTAATTTCCTCCTTCTTGACTATTTACAACATAAATATTGAGAGTTTGGGTCAAATTCTGTCTATTTTATGAAATGAAATGCTAACATTAATAGTGCATCTGCTTAGGAAAGGCCTTTGTAGTCAGGGATTTAAAAGAATCACATTTGCATTCAATAGGAAGATTGAAAAGACAGTTTGAAATGGCGTAATATTGAATTAAAACATGCCAGAACCTCAGCACGTGCCTGTATTCACTGGATAGCAGGCTAGAGATGGGCAAGGTGGTATTCCTAATTAGAATTAGCAGTACTGCCAAGGGGGAAAGGATTTTCAACCAGTACAGTGGATGAACAGCCGAGGGATGAGGGTGCCAGCAGCTTCCTTAAAAAGTTAGGAGTGTACGTACTTTCAGCAGAGGAAAGAGGAGGACTCGGTGTTACAGAAACTGCTTTTCTCCATGCCAGTGGATGGACTCTGAAGTGAGAATTTACTGTTAAAGCATAAGCTTCTCTGGACTGCTGCTGAAGGGAGCTACAGGAAATGTTTTTTTTCTTCTTTTTGTTGGCATGTTACAGGAGCGTGTATTGAGATTTTTGATGTTCCCCCAAGATAATCAATACTTACGTTGTGTCAGATACTTTCTTGAAGAGCTTAAATGAATCATTGTCATATTTGTTTTTATTTTTATCATTTAGTTAGTAGTTAATAGAAGATGTTTCTGTTGTGTAACAGAAAGTGAATGAAAAAATTGCTATTTCCCGAGTCTTTGCATTCCCTGACATACCTGGGAGACATTTGTGTTCAAAAGCTGGTGTGCTGTTCACTCACTCTATTGGCAGGCTCTCTGCTCCCTGCCTCTGATTGCAGTCAGTTGTGCTATCAGCAGTTTAGCAGATGAGCACATCTCAGTTTAAGTAGTGTGATAAATGGTTTTAAGCCTTGCCAGTACTAGCCTTTAATGTTATGTGTCCTGTGGCTGCTGTTCAACTACTTATTCATTTTAGATGTTGCACTGGAACTTGGAGATCATGATGCAGATTTAAACTTAGTTTTGTGAATAATGATGAAAAGTATATATGCTCTTTGCATCTCAGAACAACACATCTGTGATGAGAAAAAACAGTGGCTATTTAAAAAAAAAAGCATTTCTGGTTTTGAAGGGTAGATCTTGCCTCTATTCTGATGTACAGGGAGATGTTTTGCAAACGTGGCTGAGCCGTGCTCCTGTTCCTCATTCCTGCTGCTCTCATCAGCAGGGTCTGAATGGATGCGTTTCCACTCTCATGGCTTTGTATCACTGCACTGGGGGAAAACACAGCCAGCTGCCTCCTCTGCTGTGGAACAGGAGCAAGAGCATGGGGAAGGTGTGTTAGAGTGTCAGACCAGTTTTGAGCTGTAAATCAAAGGAGGAGGACGACTGGTCAGACCAGTTACATGAGTCCAGTCACAGCAAAGAGTCCTGTCACAGCTGCAGAAACTGTCACAAGGCAGTGACAGAGCCTTTCACATGCTGCCCTAGGTGGATGGCAGTCATTCGTGGTATGTGGGCAAGCAGGCTTGGGCTGGGCCACTCTCAGAATCCTGCTTTGGGAAGTTCCTGTGGCACAGGCAGCAGAAGGGACTTACACTGTGGGGTGGGAGTAGCAGCAACACACTTTTGCCCTATTGTTGAAATGATCATCAGGCCTAAGGAAGGAGCAGAGCAGGTGGTTGAAGGTAGAAGCTTTGCAAACCAGTGCAAGAACCCAGCACTTTGCTGTCACTCAACATGCTGTGTGCTTGTTTGATGTTAAAGCATATTACATAAGCCAGTTCACCTGCTTCAGTCAAGATTTGCCTTTTTGATTGTTTTTGATGCCTTCTGAAGACATCAGAAGAGGCACTAAACTGTTTTGCTTTCTTAATGCAATATATGTAACCTTAGTACTTCCCTGATTTTGGAAAGGTCATTTATAAGGATGAGTAGGGTATTACAAGATGGATGTTAAACCTGGAAAGGTGTGGAGCTCCTGTCAGGTGGTGTCCAAATATTATCTGGAGCTTGATGGATTTGTATGTTTGATGTGAAACACTCAACTATTAGCATGTTTCATTTCAGCTGGCTACTGCTAGACTGGCAGTGTTGATCCTTTTATCACACAAAATGTTTTGCTTACAAACCATGAGCCTTTTCCTTAGTGACATCACTGCAGTTTTCTGTCTCTGGTATTATGTGGGAAGTATCTGTTATATTCAGTTGCCTGAGGTAGGCATGACAAACTTTGGATATTCAAGAGACATTTGAATATCAGTATGAATTTGCATTGACACCTGCTCCACATGATTTCTTTGGATATTTCTGGTCTGAAAATAAACTGTAATCCTGTGATCAATTACTTAATTTCTATTTAAAAGTTAGTAATTAGAACATAAAAGCTAATACTATTCAGCGAGGGGAGAAAATCTATATATTTCATGAACAGGTGCAGATAGGTGCAGGTAAATTTGGGCAGATAAGGCTAAAATCCAGTGTATTGGAATCATAATGACTGTGAACTTAATGTGGTAAATTATATTCCAGGTACCACTGAAAGTTAAAGTACGACTGCAGGGAGCACTGAATCATCATAATTTACTTTTCATGGTTTAACTGATTTATATAATCATTACTCAAATTCCCCATGAGTTTGATATAAAACCTACACTTTATTTATGAGTAATAATAACTAAGTTATTTTGGATATGGAGTCAGTGGCTTTTTTTTTCTTCTCTGTCACTGAGTTGTGCAAATAATTGTATTTCTGCTTCCATGTAGATTAGTCTTTGTAATACTAAGTCACAGTATTATTTACAGAAGGAAGTAACACAATAAAAAGAAAACTTAATGACCTTCCTCATGTACTCTCTTAACAGGGCTGTATTTTTCACTCTTTGCTTCCATATGGAGATAAATACCCTCCAGTTTGCTGACTGGACTGGAAATTTTATGTATAACAACCAACATGGAAGTTCATATATCTGATTTTACCACTCCCTTTCTTGTGGTCATGGTGAACTACAGCAGCTGGGCAGTCACAGGCAGGTTTGAGGCAGTGCATCAAACAACTGCACATTTTGGGAGGTTCTATAACACTTCAGAAAGTGCTTTTAAAAAGGCTTTAAATGAGATAAAAAAACCCTCTGATCATTCCAGAGAAAGCATCATCAAGAACTTAGACTGGTGTAACTACTAAAGAAAAAATTAGTTCCTCAGCTTTATGCTAATACAGTATCTTTTACAGCTGAGTATGTGTATTATAAACTACCTTTGAGAAGAGGGAACAGGTACTAGAAGGTGAATTTTTCTTCCATCTTAACTGCATCATTTACAAATTATCTTTCAATTATTGATTGTTTAAAGTGCACTAGTCTGAAAGTATTGGTTTTTAACAGCATTTTAATTAAGTGGGAACTAATGTGTTCTACTACTAAACTGAATAATTTTTCTTGCAGTTATGTTCATTTTTGCTTGCACATTGAGATTGTCAGTTGAGTTTGGGTTTTTTTGAGAACAGTGGTACATTGTGAACTTTTGTTACCAGCAGAAGTTATCAAAGGGTAGATACGTTCCAAAAGAGAACCTGTTTGTCTGGATGGCACAAACCAAGTGGTGGGATTTGCTGGTTCCAGTGTTGACCTAAACATAAATCTTTTGAAGCAAAGGGGAATTGGGGATTTTATTAATACCAGAGAAGACCTGTTTGTAAAATGGAGAATCTTTGTGAAAGTGTCACATTGTATAGACTCTCTCATTCCCCATCTCTGTTCTCATTTGTGCCTTTCCCTTACCGCTTGTGTTCTGGTTCCTACTGATTTGTACTGGGTTAGAGGCTGTAGCACTGAGGATATTTCTTGCGTTGAAACCAAAAAAGGAAAAGGGGTTTGCTTGTTACTTAAAAAATGTGTGATTCTCCTTTGCTGATTTGTGACTCTTGTCCAGTTGTGATACATTCCCTTCCGTACTCTAAGCTGAAAGCTCAGTTTTGCATGTGCTTCCCTCTTGTTGATTAGGTGCCAGTTGTAGCCCAGCTGTTGGTTTCAGGTACTTGTGGTAGGTGTTTTGTGGGGTGGTATTTCCTGGTGGAAACAGCTGGGCTGAAACTGCTTTTTGTGCCTAACAGTGAAAGGTGACAGTGGTCGCAATTGGTGACAGACCTAATGGGACTCATATCCCTCTGTTTTAACAGTGTTGAGCCTCAGTAGGAAGTGGTGGTTAATAAGGTAGCACTCTGGGATAGTGGAGTGAAGCCAAGCAGCACAAAGGGGTTTCCTTTGAGGCTGAGGCAAAGGGAGGAGCGTGGAGCAAGTCCCTGAGCGGCTCAGGTGGTGTGGCTGTGTAAGGGAGAGCTGAACAAGTCAGAAAGTAAGGATGGAAACAGTTGGATGTGGCAAGTGAGCACTTCCTTTGAGATGATGCTTGGAATAGCAGAGTTGAATTTATAAATGAAAAGTTTGCCTTGTTTATAAATAGCCTAAATTATCCAGTGTAGGAGGATAGGGTTGCATATGAAAGTTAGGACTGCTGTAATGAATTTCTCCTAATGGAAATAAGGGCTTCCTGTGCTTGCTAAAAATGCCAGTAGTCTTTTCAGACACAGGACCATCTGGGATTCCTGAAAAAGAAGATACAGCATTATACCCAGGCTCTTCCATAAGTATTGTGGCGATTTGGATCTCAATATGGTGTCCTTCTAGTGCTTCTAGTGAGCTTCTACAGAGCTTTTTAAGTCCTTGCTCTGCAAGCTGCTGTTTGAAAGAGCAGATCTACCACAGACCATCTGTGCTCTTCCACAGGGAATTTTGGTTGCTTGAAAGCAGATGGGAAAAGAGAATCTCACCCCCATCCTCCCCCAGCCCCTTCCCTTAGGTTTCTGAGTACAGATGCATTTTGCTGTATGGATGCTCAGTGAGGATGTGACAGTGAGGAAGCTGGATATTCTGGCTGGACCAGGAAGTCACTCTATGTTGTAAAAATGAGTAAGCCAAGACATATTGTTGCTTTCAAATCACGTATAGAATAGTGAAAGCTGTAAGACCCTGAATGCTTAATATTTTTTTGGTTATTTATTGTCATGAAGTACTTTTTTAAAAGGGATTACTTGGAATTTTTGTGGATTTAAATGGTAGAATTATTAATTCTAAAAGGTTGTGCTTCTTTATTGTCTTGGCATTTACTATCTCTCTGCTTCCTGTTCGCTATCCCTGATTTCTCACCTTCTCTTAGAAAAACTTGTACTGGAGCATTTACTTAAAAGTTGGGCTGAAAGAGCAACAAACTCTTTATAATACTTATCTAAATATTTTTGCACTTTGAATTTTACTTTCTAGTAGCCTTTATTTCCCCTATCTCAATCTCTTTTGATACTGTATATAATATGTTGTAATATGAATTATGCATCTAGATTTCCAAAGGAAGATTATGGAGGAATGTTTACCAGAAATGCAGAGCACACTGGAGCCAGTCGGTCTGTCAGATGATGCCTCTTTCAAGTGCCCGGATGATGATAAGTCTGATGGAACATCTGGAATGGAGGGCTGCTCAAGCATCAGTTGCCCTGGAGGTGATGCTGGTGTCCTGGAAAGGGAATCAAGTTGGTTGCCCTCAGATCAGGATGCAGCAGCTGTTGGCATAAGCAGCAATGGGGTCCCAGCGGAAGGACAGCAGCAGTGGGGAGGGGCAGACTCCTCTGCCACTGCCTGCTGTGAAAGGCAGGCAGAAGGCTCCACAAAACCAGAGCATTTACCCAGTGAAGAACTTGAACGACACGATCCAAAAACTAACCAGACAGAACAATCATTAATGGAAATATTACAGGATCTAAGGGAGGAATCTGACTTTGTGAAAAAATCGAGTGATAAAATCTATTCAGAAAGCCCTTATGACACAGACTGCACAAAGAAGCTTATTTCCACAATACATCAGACTTCCTCACAGGAGGATTTGCTAAAGGAAATAGAGTCTGAACTCTTATCCACGGATTTTTCAAAGGAACCAAAGCTCCCCAATGGTGTGCAGAAGGGTGAACATGCCTTGGCTGTGTTTGAAAAATGTGTGCAAGATAAATACCTGCAACAAGAACAAACTATTACAAAGTGAGTATTTGAGTATAAACATCACGGTTGGAGGTGTGTGTGCTGAACAATTTTGGCTGTGTGTTGTGTGCACCTGCATACAACATTTTTGTATGAAGCAAGTTGTCTCAAGTTGGTATGAGGATAGTTAATGAGCTTTTTTTAATTGTTTTTTTAAGGGAGGAATTATTTTTACTTGTGGTATGTACTTGTAAATAAAAGTGTGTGCTTAGATGTCTGAATTCTTGCAGGATTTGGCAGGAACTGAATAGCCAACTGTGTCATTGAATAGCTTGCCAATGTCTAGAATTACTTAAATACTGCAGCAGTAATGGTGATTTAAAAATAGTCCAGGATTCATTCAGTCCATATGTGTCTGTGGAGAAATGAATCTTTGAAGGTACTAACTCCCACAATGGGCATTTTATTTATGTTAAAATTGCTTGTTTCTTTTTCAAGTAGTATTCAATCTCCTGTCATCATCCAGCAAGGTTGTAATCAGGTGAGAGTATTGTTTGAGTTGGAAGTGTCATATATAGATAAACTACTCGTTCCATGTTTTATAGGAGGACTTCTGAAATGCGTGGCTTATAAGTGTAATGAACTGTGCTTAATAGTTCTGCCATGCAGTATTCAACGTGAATATTTCTGTTCATCAAAAGCCAGTTCGTTGCTTGGTTTTGTGATTCCTTACTTGGCATTTAATACTCTGCTGCCTCTTTAGAAATGTTCTTTTGCTAATAAAATGTAGCCTCTAACTTAATATTTATTCCTTTTTGCAGAGCTGGAAATGAGTGTCCTACTTTTCATATAAGGCTCTCCAATACCATGATATGAGAGGACATCAAAGGAAGGGAAACCAGATAGAGGGAGAGAGTCCCAGTAGGGAAAGTATTCTCCATTTAACCTCTGACAGAAACCATCCATGTGAGGAAAGTCAGCTGATGACAGGAAAGCTGGAAAATGCACAGTTAGACATTGAGAAGTTACAGAGGAGGATTGGGAATCTGAAGTGGAGGGTGTGTAGAGAAGGGTAATTCCAGGAAATCATGAGGTGAAGAGTTTTACTTGTTCATGGTAAACTCAGAGGCAGAGCAGCATTTTCAGCCATGGAATTACTTCCTTAGAGACAAGTGTTTATATATGTGTGTATGTTATGTATGCCCACAGAAGGCTTTATATAAAAACATGTCTCTTTGTTTTGGCCAGCTGCACCCATCTGACACTTGGCAACCCACCTTAAGAGTGTGAAACTGCTGTGGAACATTTTGTTTGGTCCAAAGGGTATTCTGAGTTGTGTTTGTTTTGTCCCTTACTTTATGATCAGCAGAATTCTGGTAACGTTGTTCTGGAAATAACCCAGTTGTCTCCTTTGGTCAGATCTAAATACATACGTTAGCAGCTGTGGCGTGAACTAAGAATTTGTAATTCTGGAATATTCATTAATAGATTAAAAAGCAGATCACAAGTGCCTAAGATCTCTATAACTGATGGTTTTGAATTCCTTATAATTTAGGAGATTAGTTAGAGATTTTTTTTTTTTCAACAGAGGGGAGGGGATAAAGGGATATTTAAGTATCTTCTTCAGGTAAATGCCTGCCTCCCACAAATTCATGCAGTTAGTGGCCTAAAATACCCACCATGTAATAGTATCTGCAAACATGTAAATACATTTGAGACTCTTTATTCAGCAGTTCTGACAATGTAATTTCTGAGTTTCATGCTAGAATGTCAAGATAGATGTGTGTCAAACAGCTGAGCTGAACTGGAACAATTGCTAAAAATTGAACTTTATAAGGAGCATGGGCATGGACACTTGTTACCTACTTAGGACTTAAAAGATCAGGATTCTGTTTCTTACCAGGTTGTGAACTTCCATGGGTACTCTGAGAAGTCCATGAAATTAATAAAATCTCTGTGTTTTCAGACGTTTGACTGGTGACACTATCTGACTGGAAGTTACTGTCTCACATTACCTTAAAATTACTAACATTTACAGTTTTGTAGTTTCATAGGGGTACCAAATGTCCCATGTCATTATGGACCACAACAACCCTAAAATGCTGGAAACAAGCAATTTCCTCACAAGGAGGTTGCTGCTTGCTGTTTTGGAGTTAAGTTCCACTTGCCCAACGTTACTCTTTTTTTTTTTTCTTGTAAGGCTCTCATGGATTTTTTTAGGGTTTCTGGCTTCCCAATAAAACTTGCAGATTGAAGAGCAAAAACTATGTATCTCAAAATTGAAAACAGCCGACCAAAAAAACCCAGTACTGATGTACCTTGTTTTAAATTTTTTTTTTCCTTTACAGATTGATTAAAGAAAATAAAAAGCATCAGGAACTGATTTTGGAAATTTGCTCAGAAAAGGACAACTTAAAAGATGAATTGAAAAAACGAACAGAAACAGAAAAGCAGCACCTCAGCATTATTAAACAGGTACAGATAACAAAACAGAAGTGCTGATTAGTATTTCACCTGTGTATAATGTCACTTGTTGCCACTGTTGAACAGGACATCACCTCTGGCAGCACAGAGAAGGTGGGGATGCCCATGCTTATTATCCTAAGCTTTTTAAGAGGCTAAATCTACTGTTGTATTCCAAGAACTTGTCTAAAAGCCTTTAGTGTCTTTGGATAAGCTGACTTTTTGGATTCTCATAATTTAACTGTTCTGGATCTGGAAGTCTCTGCTGTGGTAGTACCACAGCTAAATACTAATATATAAGTATTAATAATACATAAATATTAGTATTTACTAATATTAGTAAATACTAATATATAAATATATAATACTAATACTAAATACAGGCCTTTCCTCAGGGGCTTAGAACCACAGCAGGCCAAGGAGGACCATGGGGTGTGCATTGGTGTAGGCTGGTTTTAGTGTGGGAGGAAAAGGTGTCACACCAGCTGTCACTGCTTGTCTGTTACCAGCTGTCTGCTGATGTCCCTGCAGCTGGCTGGCCAGCTTTATAAACTGATTACAGGTTATATCTTGGAAATCTGGCAAGAGATAGCATTTAAAATACTAATTTCTGT
This sequence comes from Edolisoma coerulescens, assembly GCA_013397115.1. NCBI lineage: Eukaryota > Metazoa > Chordata > Aves > Passeriformes > Campephagidae > Edolisoma > Edolisoma coerulescens. Next base: position 57,265 of record VWZW01006503.1, read on the forward strand.
TTGTCCAAGTGCTAGTGACTGTCGTGGTTGTCAGGTTTCTTTGTTGATGTCTGCACCACACAGAAATCTGTTCACAAAGCAGGGTGTCAGGCTTGAAGTGTTCTAGAGGAATATATTCATGGAATATATTCATATATTCATGGTTGATTTCAGAGAATGCTTGAAAATCCATGATGTGATTGAAAATTGAATTGAAAGGTGTTATTTTTAGGCTACAAATTGGAATTGCTGAATAAACCAATATGAGCAGCTCCCTCATTCTTTCTTGTCTGTATTTCCGTGATAGCACTCTATGATTCCATGAAGCTCTGTCATGCAGGAATTGCTTTATTCCATTCGGAAAAAAAGGATTTGTGAGGGTGTTTGTGATATTACATGCTTGCAAATGATTTCAGAAAATATTTTTTTGGGCTGTAATAGTTCTATACAGTGGTTGATAGCACCTGGAATTGTAAGAGATGTTGCAGTGAAACACTTGAGTTTTTCATTTGTGATGGGAGTGTTTTATTGTTGGAATTTCTGAATTAGTGTTTTATGGTAACTTTTAAGTAAATGAAGGCTTGGCTGCACTCACAGCTCTAAACAAACTGTCTGTGCCTGCTTGTACATGTGAAGCTTTCTGCCTGGCACATGATGCATTTGCAAAGCAGAAGAGTGTGGTCAAGTCATGGTGTGGTAACAGAAGCAAATTAGGTGGTTCTTGCCTCTTACACAGCAGCTTGGGATTGCACAAAATGTAAGACACTGACCCTGAGATCTTGCCCTTTTCCCCCCAAAGCAAACAAAACCCCCTAAGCTGGGTGAGTTGGCTTTCCCCTGGGACAAGAGGAGAGTCATTAGGCACAATTTGAACAACGTTTGGGCAGTGTCACAGCCTTTGCAGCCACCAGGCTGCTCCAGCCGGACTGGCATGACTTGGCAGGGAGCACACTCTGGGAAGGGATCCAGTTAACGCTGGGGATTATTCTTCAACTGGATCAGGTCTCCGATTTGGTTCACTAGGTGGCTAAAAAAAGTGCCAGCACAATGACTAAGCTCATCTTTATCTGCTGAGTGATTTTTCAATGAATTAATTCCCAGTCCAGTTCAGTATGGATGCATGGCTGCTTTGCTGGCACAGTGAAGGATATGGCACAAGGATAGGAACAAAAGGGTGGAAGGTGAAGCAACCTCAGATAGCAGCCAGCTCTGCACTGGCAGCTCAGCAATTGCTGTCAGTCTATTACTTTGTGTAGTAAATTACTGTGCCTTGTGTTTTACTTGAAGCATCTTCACTCTCACTGAAGATGAGAATTGACATCTTTCATGCTTTTACTGTCATGCAAAGCTAGATGTTGATATGGGTGGTTGCAGCTTGACAAATGTAAAATACAGGTAAATATCTGTTGAAGCATCTGATTTTGTGTGAAATATGCCTGCCTGTATAAAACATGATCAAAGAGTTATTTTCCCTATAATTATATCATCATGTTGTATTTTAGCTGGAAGCAAGAATAGAAGAGCTTAATAAAGAAGTGAAAGCTAGCAAAGACAGACTTGTAACTCAAGATGCAGCAGCCAAAAATACTATTCAGCAGTTGCATAAAGAGATGGCCTTTCGAATGGAACAGGTAATATGGAAACCCTTAAACTATTTTACATCTGCATTATTGAACAAACTTGGTTCTTGTAGGAAACATGTTGGATCACTAGGTAAGACAAAATTTTCCAAAATTGGGACTCCTAGTGTGTAGTTATATCTGCATTTTTGGTAACTGTCAGCAGTGAATTTCCAAATAGCTGTTAATACTTCAGAGTATTAACAAATACTCTAAATATTTAGAGTCAGCAAATAACTCTTTTGAAAGATAGCTATTTTTATATGTGTTGAGTTCAGCCCTCAAGGAAACCTCATTTTCTTTACCTGTAAGCTGAACTTGATTCAAAAGGACCTAAAAGCTGGCAGTAGCTTTTTTCAGACAGGCTGTCAGAAAATTAGTATTTTTCTCAATTCCAGCACAAAGCTCTTATTTTGTCTTTATGTATTATTGAAATCTGGGAATTTTTTTTCCTTCTTAATATATTATGCCAAGTATTTGCTCTATTACGTGTATTCTAAAGCTCAGTGTCTGATTTTACTTCTTATTTTCTAATTTGAAGCAGAACTTGTTAATGCTGGGGTGGGGGGATCTGTGAAAGTAAGCCACTGAAAGGGAGCCATGTGAAAAATAAGCCCCTGGATAATGATTGTGCAGTTGACGTGTGGATGAGGGAAGACAGAGGACCAGTACTGAGTATTTGCAAAATTATTTTGTTCCTAAACTTCTTTCCTTCTAAGCAAGAATTTACTCATGTATTGATAACTCATTTGAGATCTTCAGCTGTGAAGATGCAGCTGCTTAGATATATATTTACTGTTAGAAGTATGAGTAATTTCAGTGCTTAACAGGGATTTAATGTTAGTAATTACCAAACTGGAGCTTTTGAGTCCTGCCTTGTTATGCTGCTCTACTGCAATACTGAAAATATCCAGTTAATTATGAAATACAAGGCTGATTCATTCTGGTTTGGTATTTTTCAAGGCAAACAAGAAATGTGAGGAAGCTCGCCATGAGAAGGAGACGATGGTGATGAAATACGTCCGAGGGGAGAAGGAGTCGCTTGACCTCCGAAAGGAAAAGGAGATCCTCGAGAGAAGACTGAGAGATGCAAACAAAGAAATAGAAAAACTTACAAATAAAATCAAACAACTTTCTCAGGAAAAAGGAAGATTGCACCAGCTCTATGAAGCTAAGGTACTCCAAGTATTGCTGTGTGGCTTGATTAAAAGCACTGTCAGAACAACCTCATTGCTTGTTTGCTGTTGTACTTGGTGAAACCTATTCTCATTTAGTTTTTGCTGCACAGCTGTGAAAGAGCCTTTCCTCCAAGGGAAGGGGAACAAAGTTATTCAGTTCTTGTTGCATTTTTTTTTAAGTTCCTTTTAATATTTCCCTGAAAATTAGTTTGTAAAACCTGAGGGATTTTTTTTGACAAAATTAAGAAGACAGCTTGTTGCAGATGTCTAGATTTTGAAGTAATTTCTGGCTTCAGATTTTTTTTTAAGGCTGCAATGGTGTTAAATTATTGCATTCTTTTTTTTGCTGTTTTTCTGTATTTTCACCCTGTATTTCCTCTTTTGTACTACTAAAAGTTGATAATAAAGCAATTGGATTTTTCATCCCAAAATTTTACCACTCGTTTTAGAAAGCTTTAAGAGATTACTATTAAATTATCCAAATCGTTTTGTATTGTTCTTCACAGCTATGTTTTAGAATTCTATTTCATGGGGAAGATCCAAAAATTAATAAATGACTAGGGATCAAACTTTAATTTGGGCCTTTTCTGAGCAATGGTACTGTGCACAGAAGGATACATCTTAAATAGTCCTAAAAACTACACTTCAGAAACAAAAATCACCTCTGTGCTGCTTTGTCTTTTCAGAGATACGTAACATTAACACATAGTAACACTAATGCAACCTTGCCTTGCTGTTCAAACCACAACACTAATGCTTTTTTTTCCCACTGGATTAAAGCATTATTGAGCATTCTCAAATATGTGCATCATTGTGCAAAAACCAGACATTAAGAAAAAAACAACTTGATAACTGGACAGGAGTTTTGTTGTAGAAACGCTGGATCATCTAATTGTCTAAAAAATCTATTAAATTTTCTCAGGATGGTGAAGCCACTCGACTCAACAGAGAAATAGAGAAATTGAAAGAAGAAATCAATTCTCATGTTATCAAAGTGAAATGGGCTCAGAACAAATTGAAAACAGAAATGGATTCACATAAGGTGAGTGAAATGGTGCTGATGCCATTACATGAAAATATAGTCAGAGTAATGTAGTTTTTATACTGTTTGCTATTTATGTATTGTTTCTAAAGTGGTTTTTCTGTTTTATTTGAATACCTGCAGCAAAAGTCAGAATAGTGCTCTTAAATACTGATACTGAAATGGAAATGTTGAAAGGATGTGAAGGGAGGATGTATTGGGGTATTCTCTTTAATTTGGCCATCAAATTTTAATTTGTTAGGGGTTTTTTTGGTGGGGGGGTGTTTGAAATAACTGTTATCTTAGTTTTTAAGTGATAGAATTAAATCTGCTATCTGAAAATGTGCATGGCACATAAGCAAGAGATCCTTTTGTTGTGCCTTCAGTGTTGGGGTCAAATGGAATGGCATAAAGTAACAATTGAATGGAAGCAAGAGGAAAAATAATGTTGGACTTTTTGTTAATTCTTTTCAGACTGAAAGGAAAGTTTTATTATGTGAAATGTGCTTCTCAGATGAAGTTAAATAAATGGGTTTTACTAGGTTTAACCCGTTCTTTTAATTACTGTTTTTGTAGGAAACCAAAGAACGCCTCAAAGATGCAATGACAAAATTAACTGAAGCAAAAGAAGAAGGAGATCAGATAAGGAAAAACTGTCAAGAAATGATAAAATCCTATCAAGTAGGCACATTTTCTCAAGAGGTCAAATTATTGTTTAGTGCCTGAGTCTTCTTTTTAATTTCTTTCTAGCTTAAGTTGTAGCAGGGAGGAATTATCCTGTGCAAGCTCCAAAGCTGAGATGAATAGTGACTGGTTTCTTTACTGGAAAGTTGTTAAATAAAAGGGAAAATGTTTATCTTGATTGGCATGTAGTGTGGGGGTCTTTCTTGGCATGGTCAGGATTATCAGAGATGTACTTACAGGAAAGACTCAGTGATGTGAAAAGCTGTCTGTACACTTGCAGAATAGAAAGGGAAGCATAAGACTCTAAAACTCTTCTTACATTTCTTCAATCCCTTTAGGAGTCAGAAGAAATGAAATCGAATGAATTGGATGCAAAATTTCGAGTAACTAAAGGAGAGCTAGAGAAACAAATTCAGGAGAAGTCTGATCACCTGGAGGTAAATATGTGGTGTGTGGAGTCCACTTTGTGGTTAAGAATTCCATGAGATTTTAATTTTGAGAATCTTATTTTAAGCTGCTCACAGTTTTGCCACATTTTTTGGGTTTTGTCTTTTTTTGTGGTCTAATACTAAATCCCAGGTGTCTGCCCTCCAGCATTGCTTTTTGGAAGATGTCTTCAGATACTACCTTGGCTTCACTTTTTAAAAACAAAGTTAGGAGGAAAAGATGATACAATGAAGGTGAAATAACTGCTCTTTCATTTATAAACATGAATGTTGCTGTAATTAAAAGCACAAATTCAGATGACAGGCAGGCCTTTTTCTGACCAGTATTTTGCCAAGATATATGGCAAGGAGAGACAAGGACCAGCCTCTGTTCTTGGAAGAGATTTGCGAGCCCCAAAGTGAAGTTCTCTGATGATGCTGTATCTGCTCCCAGCTCATCTGTGTACACACCATCTTCAGAGGTGACCAAGTGCCAGTTTGCCTGGAGTTTTCCTAGGGCCTGTTGTGCCATAGGTTTGTGTACCTGAAACCAGAGTGTGCAGTCTCACTTTTCTTCTTGGTTCTCCTGAGAATAAAGAAGCTTTGAGGTTTTGCTTTGCTTTTTGAAGAAGTAAACCAACCCTTTGGGGTACCTGTTCTGCCTCAAGCCTCTATGCTGTTGTGGTGGCCTGTATAGACCTAGAGGTTTTTTTGAGGTGCCACTGTACATTTACTTTTCTCAATGAGCTTTTTACCCTCTAAAAAGGTGCATCATGCAAAAATAAAAGAACTGGAAGACTTGAAGAGAACATTTAAGGAAAGCATGGATGAGCTTCGAACACTGAGAACAAAGGTAACATGTGCTGAGTTGGATTGGAGTGGGGCTGGAAGCAGTGTTGGGTTTTTGGAACAAGAATGCATTCCATCCCTAATTGTACTTTTACTTCTTCAGGAATAAACAGTGTGATTAGAGATTGGCTGGCATGAGACCAGAAGGGATACCTAATTGTTGACTCTGGATAGCATTTTTTAGGGAGTATGAGTTGATCCATAACACAGCAGTGTTTTGCTTCGTGGTGTGCACCTCATTTGGCTGAAAAGTTGAGAAACATTTTAAATTCATAATCCTGTAAACATTTAAAATCTTGTAAATTTAGTATGAATAAAATACTTGTAAGCTTCTCCTACCTGTGACATGAGTTTTGTAGAGTTCATACATGTGACCTCTGGTAAGGTTATGCTATCCATAGGTTGAGGACAGTCCCTCTCTCCAGAGCAGCTTGATAGGACTGTGGAAAAATGGAGGAAGACATAGTAAGGGGTTGGCTTGGTAACTGGGGAAACATCATATCTGTGGATCCCGATCCATTAGGCTGATAAGTTTAGTCTTTGGACAAAACTAATGTTAATCACACTTGCTGAATTTAATTTTTTTGTTTTGTTTATTTTTCTGACTGTATTTGATCTGAAATACTTTGGGATATTGTTCTAAGTTACTTGGAACCACCAAAAAATTAACACATGAGCTTTGTGCAACAGTCTAGACATCTGATCAGAATAATTCAGCTCTGAAGTTTGTGAGACTAAATAGTTTCTGGTTTTATTTTTTTTTCCATTTAGGTAAAGTGTCTAGAGGATGAGCGCTTAAGAACAGAAGATGAGTTATCCAAGTATAAAGAAATAATAAATAGACAGAAAAGTGAAATTCAGAATTTGCTGGACAGAGTCAAAACTGTAGATCAGCTGCAGGATCAACATCAGAGGTACAGCTGTGCACTTTGAGCAATGATTTAAAAGATTATCTGAGATGTGGAAGGGTTTGTTTTATTGAAGTTTTTGATGCTTCAAATGTATTGTAATTTGGAGAATGCCTGTCCTAATTTAAATCGATGTTGCTAATACTGAAGATAACCTTGGTGGCCTCTTAGAGAACAAGGGGATTGAGATTGATAAATCTAATTCAGTATCCCTCATTATTAGAATAAGAAGTTCTTGATTTCCAGCCTATATAAAGGAAGTTATGTCTTCTATGTGTGTGCCCTGTGCTTGTTTTATTAAAAGAGAGAGGGGAAGCAACTAAACTGGAAAGACAGATAGATTGCTTTAAAATTGTGATGGATGAATGGAAGTATTTAATGAAAAGAATTCTACTTACTTGACAGATGCTGTATTCAGATAGTATGAGCCACTTTTCTTTCTGATGGACTGGAATTCATTCTGCTGTGTCAGAGTTTGCTCATTTAAGAATGTGAGGGAAATAATCTCAGGGGAGGGCTGGGCTCATGCACGGCTCAGGAGTGTCTGAGCATGGTCCTGTGTCTATGTGGTACAAATGGAGTGGGATATACAAATGCTGTCCACTCTGCTGGTTCCAGTGGTATTGCATAAATGGAGATAGATAAATGTCAGCTAAGCAGAACCACCCATGTGTCTGTCCCTCTTGTGCTATTAAACAGTTCTCATTTCTCCTTGAAAAGTATTTCAATAATTATAGGCCTTCCTCGGGGTTTAGCAAATCAACCACTTTCCATTTGCTGTGTGCTGGTCACCTGTACTGCTGTGGTGTCGTCAGCCTTCCCAGGGAAATGCAGTGTGCTAGAGATTACTGGAGCCTACACTTGGATCAGTAACAGTTCTTTTTCACTTGGAATCTTGCCAGATGAATTAATGTGACTGTGATCAAAGTGTGAAACTACAAATGTGTTTTTCCAGTTATCTTCCTCTCAGTAATTGAGACGTTCTTAAATATGTCTCTCTTTCCTATTCAACTTGGATATTTTTTTCAGTGTCCTTCCCATACAGCATTTATTATCCCTAAATCAAATTTCATGTTGTCTTTTATTTCAATTTCAGGACAAACATCCTGAAATGTATAAAAGGCTGTATTATAAAGTGAATGTTCAGCTATCCATGTTCACTGGAGGAACATGATTTTAGGTTGAATGCTGGGAAGAACTTCATGGTTGAATTGCATACTGATCACCTCCAGTGTTCCCTGGTCTCCTTCATGGACAAATTTTGAGCATAAGCTAGATACCTCTTTTTAAATGGTCTAAACCTTTAATTTTGTCTGGTCCAACCCTGACTGCTAGGCAGAGATTCTCCTGTCATAATGAAACAACGTGTTTGAAAATATAAAATACAAGCATAGCCTTCTGGCACAGGTTTTTAAATGGGAGCTACAGGTGAGATACTTTGCAGCACAAATGACTGGGTCTCAGCTCTTTTTGGAGAAACAAATCAATACAGGATTGTTGATTTAAAGTGAATTGATCCTCCTCATGATTACACTGTCAGTTAATTAAATGAGATGTGTGCTCTTGCTTTGTGTAATTTTAATTTTATTTTTAAATTTGAATATACACACTCCATGTGAGGGAGTTGAGGTTTTTTTGCTGATGTTAGACAGTAAAGTTTTAGAAAAGTTGTAGAAAATCCTGTCATTGAAAAATTAATGAAGTAATATCGCAAGAGCAAATAAGAGGGACGTTTTCAGTCTGTAACATTTTTAAAAGCTATTTAATTTTGGAATTAATTTCAAACACTTTCTCTAGAATGTTGATGGTAACTAAAGATGCAGGATTTTTCACTCAAATGGGTTGGCTGTGATAGATGAAAAGTCTCCTCATGGGAGTCTTTCAGTAGAAACAAAAACTTATTTTGTAGGGGGGAGGGGCTTGTTTTTTTGGGGAGGGATAGTGGAGTAAGACAGGCTCTTTAATTCAGAGCTGCACTGCTTGGATAAGGATGTGTCAGGAATCACCATACTGCTGTCCTAGAGAAACTACAAACTGGAGTATTTCCCTGTCTCTTAAAGACAGGTCCTCTTACAGATTGGCCACCTTTGTTGGGTTTGCAAACCTTCCTCTTGCCTACCAGGTCTGGCTTTGAGGGTTTTGTTTGTACTCTGATCTGAAGGTCATATGGAAATGTTGAGTATGGCAAGATGGCCTTCCTTGAGGAGCTAATGCCTGCATATCCTTCTGTGGAATGCAGAAATCTGTCACTTCAGCACTGCAGCGTGTTGTGAAATGAAGTGGAAAACTCCCTTGACATTTAAAATGATCCGGTGACTAACGGGTGCCCCAGGGTCATTAATTGTTCCCCTGCCTTATTTGGGCTTGACCTGAATGCCTGGGTTTCAGTAAAGCTTCATGTCTTTAGGCTCAGGTTATCCCTAATGAGATACAATTGTTTTGACAGAGATGAACAAGAAATCAATGCTTTAAAGGAAGAAATAGATGGTTCCAATTCTCTGATTGCTGATCTTCAGAAGGACATTGAAGGTAGTCGGAAAAGAGAATCTGAGCTATTGATATTCACTGAAAAATTAACCAGTAAGAATGCACAGCTTCAGTCTGAAAACAATTCCTTACAGAGCCAGTTGGATAAGCTTTCTTACAGTGAAAGAGAGCTGCAGAATCAACTGGAGTGTGTTCAACAGGCTAAAGATGATCTGGTGAGTACAGTGGGCAGCTTGGTTTTGCTCTAGTAAGATGTCTGATGCAGATACAGACGTGGCACACGAATACCACCTTGTGTCTTCACTTACCTGACTGCAGTTTCTCCTTGAGTTTGCCAATAGTAGCAGTGGGATAAGAACACCTCATGTTCCCAAGCTGAAAGAAATCCTGAGGCACACTGCACAGGATTGAGGAGGTGTCACTGTGTTGCTCTTTCTGTCTTTTTGGGAGCAGGGAGTTGTTGTTCTCTGTGCAGCTGTCATTGAAACAGACAAAAGGTTCTGATTTGCCTGTGAAATTTATTACTGTCAGCTGTTCCTCAGGTCCTGTTTGTACTATGAGAGAAATGTAATTTTTAATAAACAGTGTGTCATGGAAGGTCACGTGACTTTGTACTGTATCATGTAGATGTTTTGGAGATAGCTGAGGAATCTTACTATTCATGTGAAGTGCTAGTGTTCAGCCTAAATAATAAATGTAAAGTGTGAATGATTCCCAGGTGAAAAGTGCAGTTAGGGGTGTGGAGCATGCACTATGGTTAGGCTAGAATTTTTTTGTGTATGACTGAAAATAAAACCACAATTTCAGGCCATCAGGTTACAGAAGGAGGAGGATCAGCGAAAGTCAGAGGTTGAGACCCTGCAGGCTCAGCTGGCCTCAGAGCAGGAAGAACTGTCAGCACTGAAGACCCGTGTGGATGAACTGAAGGATGACCTGGCTACCCAGAAGCGCAGGCACGCAGCAAACCTGAAAGACCTCACAAAACAACTTCAGCTAGGTGGAGATTATTTTCACTTTTGAGTCAGCCCCATCTCTAATCCCTTTAGTGTCTGGTAGAGACTCAGGTCCTGTCTGTATGTGCTCACTGCTTGAGTGTCACCCTTAAAGCTCTCCCTGTCCCTGAAGACAATGAGAATGAGCAGGTTAGGCCTTGTGGAAACTACAGTTACACACCTTTGTGTTAATTTTCAGTCTAAAATGTAACTTTTGGAGTGGGCTTAGACATAAAATGAAAGATTTATTTCAAAAGAGCTTAGTCTTTGCTATGATGTAACTGACTACTGAAATGTCACTGTAGGTGTATATATGGATCCTGGTCTGTGTAGGAGTACATTTAGAAGTTGCCAGAAGTTTCCTAGTTGCTGACTGTATCAGGAATTGCTGGTGGCCGTTATTTTTTTAGTACAGAACACTTCAGTTTTTAAACCTGAATATGGAGAGACTGATGACTAATTTTGTCTACAAATAGAAGTCATCAAATACCCAACAATGCATATGCTCTGAATGCAAATAGACTTGAAGATACTGAAATGTGTTTGAAGCCTGTTTGAAAGAAGAGGTGCTATTGGCACTGTGCAAGACAAGTTCCATGTCCCTTTTTGTGCACATAAGAACAGCTGTGTGCTTTCCCTCTTGATCCCTACTGAGTGAGTGGTGCTTCTGGCACAAGTACTACACTCTGCTGGTTGTAGGGATACAGTTATGAGATGCTGGAACGGAGTTGCCATTCAGTAGTAATTCACATGGCAGACCTAATGAAAAGTAAAATCAAACTGAAGTCTTGCTGTTACCAGTCAATCCAGTTAATCCTATGTATGACATTACCCCCTTCAACTGCAGCTGCTGCAATGTGTAGGGATCGTGGTGGATGTTGCATCCAGGTGCTTCATGGCTGGGGCCAGAGAGAGATGGGGTTTGGGTTTTATTTTTGTCTGCTACCGTTGTCTTTCGGCTGTCAAGCCATATTAAATTAGTGCAGGTCAGGGATGATTAGAGGCTCTGTATGTTGGGTAACACTGTAATTTTTAGTTCTCACTCTGCTATTGGTAACCATCATTTTGTTAATACTTTTAGCACGGAGGAAATTGGATCAGATGGAAAATGGTAATTATGACAAAGAAGTCAGCAGCATGGGGAGCCGTTCCAGTTCATCAGGTAATGGAGCACTTAGCAGGGCTGCCAAACAGCCCTTCAGTCTTAACAAGGTTGCCATAGTGTGCTTGCTCTTCATGTGGTTTGTGCATATGCAGTGTGTGGGCAGCCTCCCATTAAAACTGACAAAATAGCCTCTAAGCACCAAAACGCACTTGGCTGACTGCAGTGGTAGGTGCTTATTATGAGATCAAAGTGTAATGTTTATGATGTTTATGTATTTTGTCTCTTATTAAATACCTGCCTTTTTTATTTTGTTGCTTTTATGTTTGGAGGAAGCTCAAGAGGACTCCAGTTTATAGAGGACCCTTTTACATGCTGCCAGAGGCAAAATAAAAATGAGCAGTGGCTTCCCACATTGTTTAATTGCCCTATTGACAGTTGCAACTGTGTAAATGAGAAATCAATTAGCATCATTAGAGATATCAGTGGGTTTATGTAATATTCATTACTTTCTATCCAGTTAGAACTAAAGGAGTGATCTTTAGCACTGAAAACAGCGTGTTTCCTTCCTCGATATCTTTGGGTTTTAAGTTGGGTTCTGTCCAGATGTCCTGTAATCTCACAGTGTGAGAGAGACAAATACTTGGAAAGAACAGCAGAAAGTAAAGAAAATATGGTAAGCTCTAAGTGATCAGTGCTGTAGAGTGTTTATGTGTAGGGCTTTTGTGTCTGTACAGTTTTCATAGGATTATAATTTTAGTTTACTCCAAAACACACATTTAAAATCAGCTCAGTCTTGTTCAGAGTAAATGAATATGAAGGTGTTTTTGTGGGAATAAGCATTCCTGAAGGGAGCACACTTACACCAAAGGCAGAGCACCCACGGGAGGGGACTGCACTGCTGTCCCAGCGTGTCTCATTTCAACACTGTAAGGATCCTTTAGAGAAAACCCCACTAACATAAAGGGAAACTGGCATCCCGAGGAAATATCCTAAGCTCCTGATGGGTAATGAGTGCATGCACTGCTCTGCTGGGGGCACTTTACCTGGTGTAAAAGCCAGAGGAGTTTTTACAAATGCTGATGTGTTGGCAGGGTCCCTTAACGCGCGCAGCAGCAACGAGGATCGGTCCCCTGAGAACACTGGCTCTGCAGCAGCTGTGGACAGCTTCCCAGAGGTGGACAAGGCTGTCTTGGTCGAAAGAATACTAAGACTGCAGAAGGCACATGCTCGAAAAAATGAGAAGATGGAGTTTATGGAGGATCACATTAAACAGCTGGTGGAGGAAATCAGGAAAAAAACAAAGTATGTTCTGTGTTCTGTTCATACAGGTTTTCAGTGTTGAGCTCATGCACTAGACAAGCATTCTGGATTTTATGTAAGAAAAGTAATTGTCTAAATGAAAATGTTTAAAACAGTAAAAATATTGCAGTGACAGTAGATTTCAAAAGTAGAATTAGTTTGGGGGTTTTTTTCCCTTATCTTTTTCCAGCACTTATAGTAATTACCAAGTTTTTGGCAATTATTACTGAATTTTTTCAGGAGGAATAAACTGGCACAAGTGGGTTTTTGATAGCAAAATGGTCAGCAGGTGGCTGATCTGAGGTGGACTGCTGCCACTGGCTAACAGAAGAGTCCATTCTCCTCATGTGCTTAAAAGCGTGCTGATGGTGTTTGTTTTGGAAGGAGAATCTGCATTATTCCAGATGGTGTTCTGGTGTACTTATCAAACAAACAATGCATCTGAGCCAAAGGTGGTCAGTAGTTAAATTGTGAGACAAGATTCCACTTAAATAAAAATCCACTTACAGGATAATGTCTGGAAGTCCAGTTAGGAGGGGAAGAAATGCTGGCATATACCTGCTTCTGGAAGGTGCAGTTGCCTGTTAAGAACAGCCCTTGCTTAATGAGTCCATACATTTATGCCCAGCTGGTACCATTTCACAGAACATGATCACAGCTTGGAAAGACTCTCGAGAAGGAACTTTGTTATTTTTGTCTTATGTATAGAAAGCTTAAGATTCCATGTCTGGAGTCCTTCGGCAAAGAAAAGTAGACTTCTTTTTAATTACCTTTCTTGTTCCAGTAGCTTTTCAGAGTACTTTTAAGTAGGTAAACCCTGTACATTGTAGTGTCTTGGCTTATCAGGATCTCCTGTATCACTATTGGTTTTCCTCTGACTTAGAAATTGCAGGAGTAAATTTTTACTGCTTTTTTGATAATACAGTACTGCTTGAAAATAAAATTACTCATGGCAGGAAATCTGAAGTTACTTCATTGCCTGACTCTTCTCTGCCTTGTAATGCTGTGATGTTGTTGTTTTTTAATTTTTTTTATCCTCCAGAATTATTCAGAGTTATATTTTGCGGGAAGAAGCTGGAACACTGTCATCAGAGGCCTCTGACTTCAACAAAGTACACTTGAGTAGGCGTGGTGGGATTATGGCATCTCTGTATACATCTCACCCTGCAGACAGTGGACTCACGTTGGAACTCTCCTTGGAGATAAACAGGAAGCTTCAGGCTGTGTTAGAAGATACATTACTGAAAAATATTACATTGAAAGTGAGTAGCTGTGCCAGTTCCTCCACACATTCTTGTGGTTCTCAGATACTCCCTTCACTGCATGCTGCTAAAAGGCTTTTCAGAAGTCAGCTCACTGTGATTTGGTGCCACTGATAGCATTGGGGTTAACCAGGGAGTTATGTGACAGGATCCCTGCTGTACCTCCAGTTGAGGACCCTCAGAGCATGCTGCACTCATGGGCTGCTGCTTGAAGTAAGTTCTGGAGTGCCTGTGCCTTCAGCAGGGCAGGGTTTCTCCATGCTCTCCCCTGGGCATGCGGAGCCAGGAGCGTGGGCTCTGCCTGCCTGGCCCTCTTGAGCTCCTGGGGCAGCACATCTGCTGCCAGGGAGAGGTGACAGGCTGGAAAATGGTGTGCAGGCTGCCAGCTGGACTGCAGTGTTCTGCACAAGCTGGAGATCTCTTCCTGTAATCATCATTCCCCTTGAATGCTATACTTTCTAGACATCCTGTAGAATACTGGTAACTGCAAAAAAAAAACTTGCCGAGAGCTTTGAGTCTTTCATTGAAATGAGCTTGTTTTTTTTCTGACTCTGTCTAATCATTTGCATTTGTTCTGGATACTTGAAAGTATCAGCTTGCTGACATAAACAGTAATTTTGACTTCTTAGTGCATTTTGTGCTGATGAACTCGTTTTCCCTGTATAACTTACCTTATCATTTCCCCCCCTCAAAGGAAAACCTGCAAACTCTAGGAACAGAAATAGAACGGCTTATTAAACACAAGCATGAACTGGAACAGAGAATAAAGCAGACATAACTAAAACTTCTGGGGACTTACCAACGTGAAGATGCAGAAAAGGCAGGTGCTACAGACCACTGTGTTTTACATTCTGCCTGCCAGCACAAGCATCTGGGGTTTTGCAGAAGAAGCCTTTGCCCACACAGGCTCACTTGTGTGAGAGATCAACAGGGTTTGGCACCTGTGTGGTTCTGTCTACCCAGTACCAGCCTGAGGCACTGCTGAAATTCACTGCACACTACATTTATCTGAACCTTCTATTTGAAATGACATACAGATGCTTTGCAGTGCAGACTGTTTGGGGTGAGTTGCCGTGAGATGTTAATTTCTGCACTGTGTAATTAATCAGTCTCTTAATGATGGAGCTTGAAAAAAAATAAAGCCAATTATGTCTTAGTTGCTATTGAACATATCCAGTGTTACTGAGCTTTAAGGGCTTTCAGACATTTATTTCCTTTCTTGCATATTATTTCTGATCTTTGGGTTGATTAAGCATTTTTGACATATGCATGGAATAATGCTTTGTCACAAAATTTTGGGTTTTAAGTGGTGGCCATGATATTGCGTATTTTCTGCTTTAGATTAACATTCAGCTGGTCAGTTTCTTTATTCCAGAGGAGTGAAACAACAGTAAAACTAAGGGATTAGAAAGTGTTCTGATTCAGTCCTTGAGTTTGTGTAATTGAAACCAATGTCAGTTCAGCAAATCTTGTAAACCCTTGATCCTTAGACATGTGGATCTAAAGAAGTCTGATACAGATAGTTGGTTAATAAAGTTCTCTGGGCTTCTGCATAACTAACAGCATTCAAGAAGTAGGAGTTTTAGCTGCCCATTGTTACATATGTACACGTAGACATGGTGCTTGCATCTGTTTTCAAAGACAAATGGAAGCTAACTAAATTTTCTCATTACTGTGGCTAGACCAACTAGTGAAATGGTAAGAAATAAGAAATCTATCTAAATGGGATTTTAATCTATTGTTGACTGTGAAAGTAGCACAGAAATCTGTGCAACTCCTTGATTTTACTGGTGTGAAGGATTAGTTGGTCAAAATGGCACAAACTGAGAACTGTTATGTAGTCCTTCAGTGGCTGAGAGGGTGATGGAGGAAGAGTATCAAGGTGACAAGATTTGGATTAGTCACAACATCATGTTCACATTTTAATTCCAGGATAAGTAATATACAGGATCTGAAATATCTTTATTCCAGCAGTAAATGCGTAGTTTCTGTATCTATCACCTTTTGACCAAAATAAATTGATCAGATCACAGTGTAAATACATACTTCAGGTTTTTATTAAATACTTGAACTTCCTATTGTTATGAAAAAAGAATCAATGTGCATTTACAAGAGCAATGCTTTAGCTACTTTAATCAAAAAGGGGGGGTGTGGGGGGAGAATCTGTCTTATTGCAGGCACTGTTTGCATTGTACACAAAATGAGGGACCTGATCTGGCAGCACAGAGGAGGATAATTGATCAGACATCTGGGTGACTTAGGGGTGTGAACTCCATTTTCAGATGCCACTGAGGTGCCTGAGCTTTGTAATAAAACAAATTGAGCAAAAGAGCCTAATTTGGTTTGAATAGTTTGGTTCAAACCAGTGGGACTTCCTTGTTAGTTTAAAGATAGGCATCTCTGAAAGTCCTTGTGGGATCAAGACCTGGTTTGTGGTCCAGAGAGCTTCAAGAGTCTGGGATGGCAGGTCCCTTCAGTGTCAAAGGATTAAGTATTCCTGTAGAAAGGAAGAGTGGGAACAAATTGTTTAAAACCTGAGCAAGCATTATATAGAAACTGCAAGCCTTTATCTGGGTGGGTTTTTATACATCTATTTTTCTAATTCCTGAGAGCAATGGCTATCTGAAATGTTAGGAAATTTGGGCCAGTCCAGTCATGGGGCTACCTCTGCTTTACTGTTGTTTAAGTGATGTGAAGAGGAAAATACCTGGCTCTGCTGAAACAGATTTGTCACAGCTTCCAGGAAGCGAACAGACAGTTGTTCATGACTGAGCTTGGATCTTCTGCTAAGAGAAAGTACTTTAGAACAATTTGCATGCTAAAACATAGCTTAGCTCTTGTATGTTTGTGTTTTCATGCTTTAATGTACCAGATCTCTGGATGTTTTCAGGCATTCAGCTGAATGACTCCAGTATTTTAGATACCATGTTAATATTGTAATCTTTTAATGTATGTTCTCCAGGTGTACAGTGTGAGTGAAGGAGGGGTGTGGTGCAGATGGAATCAGTGCAATGGCTTTGTGGAAATTCTTATTTCTTTTTGGCATGGTTGTTTCTCCTTTTAAGTTGAGAAACCTAGTTAGCTGTCCTCCTGCCCTGCTGGAAATGCTGCTTGCTCTTTGTAGCACTAATAACTTCTCAGACTTTTTTTTTCCTTGGTTATGGAGACACACAAAGCAGCCAAAATATCACGTTGTTTATTGTGCACGGTGTTTTCATGGACCAAAGCTGTCATCCACAGGTGTTATTTTAAACATATCTGTTAGAGATGGAAATGTTATTCTGGCTTGCACGTTGGCAAGTGACTCTCCAGTCAGCCCAGGGTGTGATGAGTACCTGATGGGGGTCAGCCAGCAACTTGGCATAAAGATGTTCCTCCTTTTTGAGAGGCAGTGATGTATCAGCCATAAAATGTTGCTGGCCCTATTTCCATGGGGTAGCTTGTCAGGAGTGGGATGCTGTTGGTGCAGTACTGAGAGCACTCTCTGTGGAAAGGTGTTTCTGTGGGGTGGCTCACACAGGTGAGCACCAGCTGGTGCAGGGTGGGTGCAAGGCTTGTGTAGCGATCTCATCCCACTGATCCTTGTTTTGAAAATTGTGTTATGAACCTGAAACTGAAAACTGTCCTCAGATGAACTGAATTTTAGAGATGAACTGGTAAATTAATAAACTAATCATGAAGGCAGCCTGGAGCATTTAGCTACATGCCTGTCACTGAAATTCAGTGTCCATTAGACGTGTAATTGCCACAGGCTGCTTTTGAAAATTCCAAGCTTGTGGCTGGTTGTGTCTTACAAGCTCAAACATCTGGTTTTTAAATACTCAGAGTGCTCTTTGAATTCGAACATCGCACATACAGATGTTGTTAGAGGCCCTACAAGAAAGCTGCCTATGCTTTTCCACCCTCTGTAAAATCCAGCATTGTCATTGTCTGAAGCCAGACCTTCTGACCTGAAGAATACCATTTTATGCTATAGAAATCACTGGCTTACTGCCACATAGACTTGTGCAATATTTTTAATTATAGTGTCCAGAAAACTGGAGATTGATTTCTTCCGTGATTATTTTCTCATTATCTTCACTTGTTGCTGGCAACACCTGTAGTATCTCTTAAAATATTTTTCACTGCAATGTTTTGGTTCATAACTAAAAAAAAAGAAAAATTTAAAAATGGTATGTCTGGCTTTCAGTGCATCAGGTGTAAAGCTGAGTGTCCACATGCTGCAGAGACCCGAATCTAGGGAGGGGTTCAGAGGGCAAGGCTCGTCCCCAGGGGCCTTCACCCTTCCTGTGCCAGTCCCTGTGATGGTGAATACCGGCAGTAGTTGGCACAAGGAATCAGGTGTACCCTGTCTCACCTGTCCAGGGACAGGTGGCTGTGTTGCAGAGGGAGCTGGGTGGTATTCAGAGCTTTTCCAAGATGGATGGGTGTTTTCTTCCCATTTTCGTGTTCTAACTGAAATGATGTTGATTCTTCCAATCCATGTGTGTAAGTCCTATACACAGAATGTCTATTGATTTAATTTTGTAGATACCTGTTTCTGTATAAAGTTTTCGAAGGTATTGCTATACCTTATGTATATACTGTACTTTGAAATAATAAACATACAAATGTATGAAAGCCTGGCTTGGGTCTGTGATTTGTCCCATTATTTGCTGCTGCCTGACTCCAGGTTGCGCTGGCAGCTCTCAGAGTGGGGTGGCAGCGGGGTCTGTGCTGGGTGCTCATCCTTGGGGAGTGGGAGCTGTGATGCCTGCAGACAGACACTCTGGGCTAAAAGCAGCTGGACTGCCTGCAGATTGTTCTTGCCGGCATGGAGGGCACCACCAACACCCTTTTGGTTCCCCTCGAGCGGGTGGCTGTACTCGGGCAATCCGAGCAGCGCTGCAGGGTTCTGCCCCTCCCGTGCTCGCTGCCAGCCCCTGTTTCCTATTGCACCCGGTGAACAGGAGGTGGCAGTGCCTCTTCTCCGCTGCTGCCAGTGGGAGGAACAGCGCGGCCAGGGAAAACACCTCTCGTGCTGTATTCATCCCTCGGGAATTGCGGTGCACAGGTGATAGCTGTGCTGCAGTTCAGAACTGCAGTCCCTTGAAATGCCCTCGATGCTTTTCCCTTTCATAACGTGAATTTGAGAGCCCCACAATCCCAGTAGCAAGGACTGGTTCCTTGGCTGCAGCTCCACATTTGCTCCTCTGATTTATTTATTCTCTTGTGGAGATCTGACATAGTTTGTTTTTTAGCCATGATAGTATTTTTTTAAATAAAAACAGTAAGTGATGCTGTCTGGTTCCTGGCAGTGCTTACATTAAAAACCTGGGAACTGGATTGGTGTGGGTTGTCCTGCCTTTGCAGGGAGCCAGAAAAAGGGAAAAAGAATACTGTGAAGGTGATAATTTATGGAGTTCATTCTAGCATCTCCCAGAGTACCTTAAATGAGAGAAGGGGGCATCTTATTTTTTGCTGAAATTTAATGGCAAACAACCTCAAGCTTCCCGGGAGCCGGCCAATGGCTCCCAGTGATTTTTCTGGCTACAGTTACCTGCATGACCCTTTGCTGAAATTGTTTTGCAGCTCACAGTTTTTCTTCCAGCTTTTTCCACTCACAGCGGGTACAGTTGTTGGTGACAGATGTGACCAAAAATCGAGGTTTATTTGTGCTTCCTGAGTACTGAACGCTGCTGCTTGGAAACAACAGCCTGAAGCTATGCTTCCTCAAATACTAATTTTGGCTTTGGTGGTATTTGCAAGTGGCCATTTGGCGAACAACTTCCCACCCCTGTTCTTGGGTCTGTGTCTGAGCCTGACCCAGCCGAGCTCTGCCTGCAGAGGAAGGATTGTCATGGCACAGGTTAGGTGTTTGGTGCTGAAGTAAGCCAGGCTGATACTGCAGCTACTGGGTGATAAATATCTAACCAAATGCTAGCAGTTCTCTTCTCTGGCTGATTGTAAATGAGGAAATCATCACTGCTACTTTTCTCTCTGTCTCTTTGCTTTATTTTAAGGGGATTTTTAATAGCGAGCTCTGCTGGGGGTTTTGTTGTTGCGGTTGTTTTTAAGCTATTTTGCATCAAACCACAGTGGGTCTGTGCCAGATTTTGCAAGATTTTTGCTTGCGTAAATGTAACTGTTGCAGTAGCAGAGTGCTGCCGAACAAGCTGTTCTCATCTAACGTGTATAAATATGCTGTTAGATGTGTTTGCTGCTGTTCTGCTCCACTGGATGCCCTATAGTCAGGAAATCCTCCGGCCCGTGGGTTTCACTGGGCCCTTGACCGTGTGCAGCTGCCCACTGATCTCGGCAGGGCTGCTCAAATGCCTCGAGTGAAGCACCTTGCTCACTAACAGGCTGACTCCTATGAATGTCTAAGAGCTTCTTAAGAAGTTTCTATTTCAAAATAATCCCGTGTGTGTGGAATAAGGAAAAGCAGCAGAGGAAAGCAGGAAGTCTGTGAGCTCTGACCAAAGTGCTGGTGTTTGGCACAAGGCAGGTGAGCACAGCCCAGCAGGCACTGCTGCTCCCTCTGGGGTGGCTGCTCTGTCCTTAAACACTGCCCTGGGCCATCCAACCTGCAGTTCCTTGGGAACTGCTGCTGCCTTTGGAGATGGATTGAAGCAGGGTGCAAGTGCAAGGCAAAGTTTTTTCAAGCTGTGATCTGCAGCCAGACAGAAGGGTTTGTGAGGCTGTACTGTGAAAGGAAGTGGTTAAAAATACTCTGAAAATGATAGATCTGAAATTATTTTAACTCTAGTCAGTGCCTGGCACAGGGGAGAGAAAGAAGGTGAGAATCACATCAACACTGTGGGTAAAAGCAGCATATGGCTGAAAAAACAGACCTTGTGCTGGTCAGCCTAGACCTCTGTTGTAGGCCTGCAAATTCCCCGAAAACTTTGCAAGTCAGAGGTTGAAAAAATCAAACTTGGGCTCAGAGCTCTGACCTGTTCATGCTGTAAGTGGCTTGTACTAATCAACTGCCTTGCTGTCACCTCAGGAATTAGATTATCAGAGCAATATTGATTAGATGGACTCTTGAAAATATTTAAGGGCTTCACCCTTCTGCAGAAGGGATCTTCAGCCATGCGGTAAAAGGAGAAATCAGAATGAGCTGCTGTCAGCTTCTCATGGGCTCAACATCTGGCTGCTGACAACCAAACTGGGGTGCCCTTTCCCTGGTCCCTTCCCCTTGCCTTGTGCCTGCTCTGGCCTAGGGCTCACTCAGACCCGTGGGGGTGGCTGGCACGGGGAACAGGACTGTCCCACAGCTGAGGTCTTTGCCTGTCCACCTGCTCCCAAAGCTGTCCAAGCAGCTGCTGGTGCACTGCAGGTAACAGCTCAGCCTTTTGAGGCAAACAAGGAGCATTGTTTTCCCTGGCAGTGCTGCTCTGTGACCTGCAGATTGTCCAAGGTGGTTGCACAGCTCCCACATCCTCCGTGCGCGGCAGCCAGAGCGCCTTGAGCGAGGCAGGACAGCTGGCAGTGAAACCCCTCCACAGCTCCAGGTAAAACCTCCCCCAGAATCCACAGCCCGTTGTTTTGCTTGGCTTTAATCAGACATTTCTGGGATCTAGAAAGATCCAGCTAGTGCCAAGCAGGTGTTTTCCATCAGCAAGGACTGGCAGAGGAAAGCCTCTGCTTCATAAACCAACCTGATAAAGAGAGCAGCCATCAATCCAGGTACTGTGACCTTGGACACTGTGCTTGGGAGCCCTCATGGTCTTTCTTGGGCTGTCCAACCCCAATACAAAATGCATCAAGAAGGCCTCCTGCCAGCAGGGAATGACTACCATGCAGAAACTTCAAAAATGTAGGCACCCCTCTAAACCAGGACCTGACCAAACACAGGTTGGATCGAGTCACCTTCGCTCCTCAGGCAGGTGAAGCCCTTGGAAAAGAGACGTGGCAGATTTGGCAGTAGGCCTGTAGCACGAGGCTCGCAGATTGCTTTTTTTTGTTTACCTGAATTATGTCAAACTATTGCCCTCTCTCAGAATTTCCTTGCAGTCTTCCAAGGCTGCTTGTTGATGCTGAAAGATCAGTCAACTATTTCAAAGTGATTTGACCTTGCTTGGGTTGGTGACAGAGCCCAGACCTCGCTGGTAGTGGTCACCTTGCAATGCCAGAGCCACTGTGGCGTGTCTCTCATTAAAGACAGTGTTCAGGCAACTGCAAGCAATGCCAGGGCACAGTGGCAGGTGAGCTCCCTCCCATTGCACTGAAGAGAGCGTGATTTAGCTTCCCTTGGCTTCGGTGGCAGCTGAAACAATAGAAATGTCCCCAAAGCCCAGGACTCGCAATCCAAGGGATTCTCCAGAGAGCAATAAATGGAGGCACTTACGTTTCGTTAATTGTGTATCAGAGCAAACATTGGAAAAACACCAGCCAACCAAAGCAGAGAGTTTACCACTGACTGCTGGGGGGAGGCCTCTGCCAAGAAAGCAGCCTTGGATCAGACAGCAAGGAAGTGAAGTCCTTCCAAAGGGTGATTCAGAGCAGCTTCTCAGCTCCTGAGCTGATGGCCCATCACCACCGTGCTGGATAAGGCACAGAGGAGTAGCTCCTGTCTGGCCACCATCCTCTGTATGGATGCCTTGGGACCAGTGAGGAGCCTGCCTCAGCCACAGCTGCCAGGAAGGTCAGCTGGGGTTCTGATCCCTCCTATCATAGAATCACAGGATCATTTGATTGGAAAGGGTCTTAAAGACTGTCTACTTCCAACCCCTCTGCCATGGGGACACCTTTCACTAGACCAGGTTTCTCAAAGCCTCATCCAGCCTAACCTTGAACACTTCCAGGGATGGAGCGTCCACAGCTTCTCTGTTCAACTTGTGCCAGTGCCTCACCACCCTCACAGTAAAGAATTTCTTCCTAATATCTAATAAAACCTACCCTCTTTCAGTTTGAAGCCATTCCTCCTTGTCCTAGCCCTACAAATGTTTGTTAAAAGTCCCTGTCTATCTCTCTTGCAGCCCCTTTAGGTACTGGAAGGTGCTCTAAGGTCTCCCCGGAGCCTTTTCCTCTCCAGGCTGAACAGTCTCTCAACCTGTTTTCTCAGCAGATGTGTCCAGCCCTCTAGAATCTTTGCTGTCCTCCTCTGAACTTGCTTCAACAGGTCCTCATCCTTCTTCTGCTGGTCCCCCAGGGGTGGATGCAGCACTCCAGATGTGGTCTCGCCAGGGTGGAGCAGAGGGGGAGAATCTGGCCTGCTGGCCAGGCTCCTTTAGATGCAGCTCAGGACATGGGTGGCTTTCTGGGCTGCCAGCACACACTGCCAGCTCATGTTGAGTTTCTCACCCACAAGCACCCCCAAGTCCTTCTCCTCAGGGATGCTGCTTGTTCCCAAAAAAGGCCTAAAATCAATATACAGGGGAGAGGAAAGAAACTGGTTAGCTGGTTAAAGACTGAGGGATGGGGGAGAAAGAGAAATGTTTTTTCAGAAAGGCCATCCTGCACAAGAGCAAACCCTGCTTGCTTTTGGAGTGTTGTGGGTTTCCTTCTCCTCTGCAGAATGAGCTCAGGGTGCTGCATGCCCAGATCTGGAGTGCAGCTGACAGCATGATCTTAACTTCTCTTTGTTCAACCCTGGGGCATCCAAACATGCACTTCTGAGTGGCTATAAATGAAAGAGAAACAGAAGAGTCTCTCTTTGGAAACGTGGCACAGAAATGGCTTGCAGTATTTACTTTGGAGGTTCCTTCTGGGAAGCGCCTGCCTGCTCTGCTCTCTGTGTCGGCTCACAGCCCCATCAATTTTCCCTTTCGCTCTTTCCTCTCCATGCTTCTGGGAGTTCACTGTCTGTGTGGGAGCCAGGGACCCCAGCCCCTGCCAGACCTCACTCAGCTTCGTGATTCCTGACATCGCGTTTCCTCCAAGAAGCAAGACCAGAGCAGTGCAGGGACCACCCCTGGGCAGAGAGCACAGAGGTAGAAGTGTATGGGCAGGGGGAGAGGCAAGGAAGATGCAGATTCTAACTTCTGATGGGTTTAGAGGAGAAACAGATTGTTGTTGGGGTGGAGGGGGGGTGATTTCTTTGTTTTTCTTTTATGAAAAGCACATGCAAGAAATATAATTGGTAGTATAAAAAGGCACAACTCTCTACTGGCAAAATAAACATGTAGGATTTGATTGTCAGCTCACACAAGAAAGGGAAAATTGTGTTATAACAGTACTGGGAATAAAAAACATGAGGATTTGCATGAATCCATCAACAGCCCTGCACTACTGTTTTAGGATACCTGTGTTGCTGGAGATACCTTGAAAGCAGAACTACCAGGAATAAGGAATAGATTTGTTAAACAGCCCAGGTTAAAATACAATCCTGAACTCATTCTGTTGGGAAGGCATGCATCCAGAAAAGGACAAGCAAAACGTGAGCACTCAAAAGTACCTAGATATCCTTACAAGTTCCTTTGAAAACCATTTGCACAGCTGCTGACAAAGGTGTGAAAATGTGTGGTGCCAAGCATCTATCATGATGGGTAATGTTGCATCATCATTTCCTGATGATCCTGTTTCCCTATCCTTATCCCTTTGTTGTCCCATGTGAAGGTTAGAGCAGAAGCACTTAATGACCAGGAGTGTTGGGTTTTGCCTGTGCAGAACAACTTCTTCCTGATGCTTGCAGGCATCTTCTAGGCGCTGCTATCACAGGGAAAACCTTAAAGACTTCATGTAGTACAGTAACAGCTTTAATCCAAGTACAGATATACGAAAATGAAAGGAGCAGAGGAGTGTGTTGGCCATTGTGGACAGGCAAGGGAGGAATTGCAAAGCCAGCCCTTTGCAGTTTGGTTTTGCAGGGGTGAGCGCAAGGTGCGCGAAAGGGGAAGCAGCGAGTGCAGCTATCGAGTGTCCGTGTCTGCAGAGATGCCCTGACTGCAACGCCAAGAAAATCAAACCTGCAGCCAAGAAAAACACCATTAAAATGATGCAATGACATAGGCTGAGTGCCGCTCGTGGAATCCAAATTACACGCAGAACAATCAAGAAGGAAAACACCGACGACATTTGCTTGTGTAACAGGGGTGTCGACCCCACAGCTGGCAGGAGAGCAAGGGCACAAGTGCAGGCACAAGTAAAACTGGTGGTAAGAAGAGGGCCTTGACCTTACTGAAAGCATCAACCAGGCCTGTCCCTCAGGGGTAATACTGCAGTAACCAGAAAGGCTGCATGTTCAGGTTTGTCCATTTTAAACTAATTAGTTTCAAATCCACCACGTTCAAAAACCCCACTAGAACAGACCCGCCTGATGAGGAGAGCAAGGCAAGAAAGCTGCAGCTCAGCACCAGGACACTGCCTCTTGCTCAAAGAAAAAGCTGGATAAGGAAATGCTTAGCATTTTTTTGAGAAAAGAAGGAATAACTTCACCAAGGGATCTTTGAGATCTCTGGTCAGGAGAGGTTGTACCTGTAAGATGAGTACTGGTGGTTGCACTGCAGGTGGGAACAGGTGTGGTGTATGTTCTCTAGATTTCTGCTCCATGTCTTTTACAGCCTATGAAAACATTGTGATGCCAGCACTACGTATACTGGCAATGCAGCCAGGTTACAGAATAGCCATGAGAAAATGCACATGTAGATCCACACAAAAATAAAAATGTTCTGGCTCAGACCCAACACGATATTATGCTAAAAAGCAGTGGATAAAAATTTCTCCATCAGGGAGTAAAAGGCATTTTTATTCACTCATCACCCCTTATTAATGTGATGTTCTTCTGGGGTATCTACTGATGGGTAGCATTTGTTGTTCGTGCCTCACAGCTTCATCTGTATTTTAGACTTTACCATAAGCAACATGACACAACCCCGATAAGTGGGAGAGAGGAAATAGATGCACAGTACAAGGTGTTCCCATCAAAATCTCAGCTCCTCTTGATGCAACAGGACCTACAGGACACAGTCAGTGTTGCTCAAATGCAAATATCCTACTCAACAAGCACCCCCTCAAACTGGGAAGGAGAGGTCATCTAGTGCCTTTAAACACAACCTTCAGTTACCACATCCTCAGGATCTCCTGGTGACCGCTGGCCTCACCCTCAGACAGTGGGGTGCCCCTGCAGGCTCATTTGAGGCCATTTGTGGTGGACCCCAGGCTGGACTCACAGTGCTGCCCTCACCCCACAGGCAGACAGCAGCTCTACAGGGAGGCTCTTGCAAAGAGCTTTCAGTGGAGCCTCCCTGCAGGCTCAAACCCACAGACAAGCCACTTCCCACCCTGCCCTCCCCTTTTCTTCCCCCTAAAATGCCCCTTTGCCAGCAGCTTTGGGACCTACAGGTCTGCGAGTGAGAAAGAAGTAGCACCAGAGTCATCAGGCTACAGAGAGTCCCCAAGAACAAAAGATTAATTTACATGTCCTGGCTTCGAGCAGCCTTGGCCGTTAGTCAGGAAGTCTTCATCAGTTGTGCGGAGGAGGAAGCACCTGGAAATCACAGAATTAATTCGATCTGAAGAGATTGCTTTCTGGAAAAATCATGTGTCAGTCCCCATTAGTCAAGATTGCAGGAGCAGGGGTAGGACAAGCCACACGTGGTGTGCGAGTGTGAGTATGCTGGATGCCAGTCCAGTGACATCAGCTCAACCCCGCGTTTCCTCACGCCGAAGGCCCAGGTCAGCTCGGCACCAGGCTGAGCAGGAGCAGGGAGCTGTCCCCTCCCCACAGCCCTGCCTGGAGAGGAGGGGTGAAGTCAGAAATAACCAGAGGACAGGGAGAAGAGGAGGGTCTGGAAGGGCAGTTCTGAGCTTCTCCATGGATGGGGATCCCAAATGAGAACTAAGTCCCATGGGAGATGCAAGTCTCCTCTTTCCACAGCCCCACAGCCCACACGTGAGCTGGGCAGCTTGAGCTGCGTTTGACACAACGGGGAGCAGTGTGAGCCTTGCTGCTCACTGCTGCTCACTGCACAGCCAGAGCAAAGCCACAGTGGCAGCAGTGACCAGCCAGGGTGGAGCTGGGCTGTGCAGTGCCCTGGGTGTTGTGCAGAGGCATTTGGAGGTGGGAGCAGTCCCTGCTGTGTCCCTCTCACTTCACAATTGCTCTTAAGAACATCGAGTTTCAAGATCATTTATCCTGGGCTCCACTCCCCATGCTGAAGTTGCTGACCCTGATAGCTTTTTAAAGGGAATGTATCCAGCCCCTTTGGCTAAATTTGTTTGAGTCCTTGCAGCCAGAATGTCCACCTGGTCTCATAGCTCACATTTAAGAGGTTTGCAGAGGCAATTGCAGTGCAGCAGAGGCTGGAGAGAGCTACAGCCTATCTACCATGGCCAATATACTCCTCATTTGAGGTGCCACTGAGTCAGGAGCTTAAAGTACTCTTAATATGCAACATTCCTTCTGTAGATTATATTGGTGGCTTGGAAGAGAAAGTTCATTTGAACTTTTCTGTCTCCACAAAAATAGGAGACTGTTTTGTTGTGTGACAAGCAGACACAGGACTTCACAATGCCTTGGTGTCATCTCTGCACACTCTGCCCCAGCCATGCTGAAATGCAAAGCCAGGACAGGGTTCGACTTTTGCTCTCAATGCAGAGGATCCCAGGAGAAGCAGATTTTGGGAAATCAGAGCCTGGACACTGGTCTAAAGGGAGCTAAGGACATGTGTCCCACACACAATTTCAATGATACTGAGAAGACAGGCTAGTGGCCAAGTACCAAGTTAGGTCAGGGACGGAGGTTTGATTTCCCACTGCAAAGTGGGAAAACACTGCAGACCACAAAGCCTTGCTTTTGGCAGGGCTGAATGCAGGAATATTCCTCCCAGCCCCTGTTTTGGCACCACAGTGTGCCCAAGCAGTGCCACCTTCCTACATGGAGCCAGTCAATGCTGCACCTGAAAGGGAATTAAACAAACTTCAGCACAAAGCTAAACATCGTGTGTGTGGTCACCACCCTTGTGCTCTGAGTGCCTATAAATAGGCTGTGCATTAATTCACACAAAATGGGTGAGAGGCTTCCAACACCAGTTGGGCCATGGCCTGTCAGGCAATTGGAACTCAGCTGTACTTCCTGCCTCTTCCTCGTGTGAGAGGCTGCCTTGGTCCGTGGCTGCCGGTGAGAAAGGCCTGTTGTTGCAAGTCTGAGATGTGTCAGACAAAGGAAATGTGACGAAAATTCCTCAGTTTATCCACAAGGCAGATTTCACCTGGCAAAGTTGCATTATTTGGAGTGCCACCTCTGTGCTGGCATGGGCAGGAGAGGCAGAAGCAGTGCTTTTCACTGCCAGGTGGAAGGACATCCAGACCAGGGTTGAGGCCGCCCTTTCTTCTCTCACCCCAGGCTGTGGTCCCACAAATGTTCAGCACATTGCACCCAGCGAGTACATGGTGCTGGGGGCCCAAAGAAGGGCAGTGCCAAGATGTTCAAGTGTCTTCTCCCATTTGGCACAGCCCAGAGCCTGGTGCAGGGTGCAAAGGGGGTTGGTGAGTGCAGGGAGCCTCTCAAGCTGCTCTAACCTGAGGATCCGCCTCTCTCTCAGAGCAGGAGCGTTTTGTAAAATGCAGCCACTACTTGAAGTGACCCCACAGGCATTTTCAGTTAAGTGGTCATCATAAGTTTTGAAGCACTTGGACAGTTATTGGAATAAGTGTATGATAAAAGCCTTCCCGCCCCCATCCCTCCCACGCCTACGTTTGGATTCCATGATTTCTTCCTTGTTTAAAATGATTCAGCAGTAGACTCTCAGATAGTCTTCATCTAGTTAAAAATAGTTACTTGCCTCATATGGCTTTAGCATGGTGCTGTCAACTCTAAAATGTTCCACCTTCCAAAAAAGTAGAGTGAAAAATGAAAGTGAGCTTTCACACATCATTACTCTCGGCAGTTAGACCTCCAGAGCTCATTCCAAACCCATCAAAGGAGGAGAGGCGAGCTGGGAGGGCGGGCAAACAAGATGCTCTCGTTGCTGCCTGGTGCCCTGCGGGTCCCTGGGAGGCTCTGCCCTCTGCACACAAGCAACCAGGCCGATGGTTTGCTCATTTCCCAGAACAAAACACCAGCTTATTTTCAAGAAACATTTATTTGTCGGATTTCTGGAATGTAAGAAGAGTTTAGTCATCGCAGCTGGATGTCTTCTGATGTCACTTGGGGGTCAGTCAGTCAGTTCCCTGCTCCAGCAGGGAACCAGTACAGCCCAGTTAGCTGAGGAACGTTCCAGAGTCACCCCGTAACACTGAGGCAGGAGACCATGAGAGCCAGAAGTCCTCTCAGCCATCTCACAGCTCTTGTTCTCTGGAGGCATGGGGATCGGTGATGGGCTTGCACAGCGCGGCCAGCTGTGCTGAACTGCATGTGCTTTGGGGAAAAAAATGGGCAATTTGGTGGCAATAGTGAACAAATGGTGCAGCTGGGTCGTTTCACTTGGCTCTCTGGATCGCTGGAATCTGGACTGCTCTTGCATTCAGGCCCACCTGCTGGAGGGTGTGTGGTGGGATCCTTCTGCCACAGGGGTGTCACAGGGAGGGGGCACTGGGGCACTGCAGAGAGACAAATGGAAATTGTCTCAGGTCCAGCCTGGGAGGGGACAGACAGCACCTCTGAGTGCCCTCAGCCAGCTCCTGGTGCTCCCGCCTGGGGAGGGAAGCATGGCACAGAGGGAAAGGCTGAGCTGCAGTCTGCCCCATGGCCCCTGGACAGAGGTGGCACAGCAGCCGCAGCTGGAGCATTCGTCCTGGCCTCTCCCACTGCTGAGCAGTGAACAGGCGTGGTGGTATCCACCTGCTCCTGGAGCTGAAGAGCTTCAGAGAAGCCAGAGGAGCTACAGAAGCATCCACTGCTTTTCACGGCACACTTCACAGCATCAGAAGCTGACTCTGGAGGCTGTATGACAAATTGCTGGTTAATACCCACATTAATTCATTTTCCCCCTCAGAGTTACATTTGCTGTGCATGCAGAGCCATCCTCTGCTCATTTCCTCAAGGTGATATGCTGAATCCTGCTCCCTGGACCGTGGCAATCAGCTCTTGCTGGAAAGCAATCAAGCCACAGATGTCAGCGGAGGGGATCGCAGGGACTCTGCATTGCTGAGCACCACGGCCACATCCTGGCCAGCACCAGGGGCGCAGGGTCTGACCCCGGAGTCAGACCTCCCACAGAGACCCGAGCGAGCCAAGTGCTGCAGCCTGGCCGTGGGGTGCCCTGAGCACCCATCTCCTGTCCCAGGCAGCGCTCTCAGGTGCTGCTGCTGTATTTGTGAGGCCCCGAAATAGCTGTCACAACGCCTCATATTGGTCACTCCATCGTAAGCCTTGCTCTGGGTCACTCTTGATAATACAAGGCATGAGTCTAGAAATTAATTACTCCTGCAGAAAGGGAGAGTTTTGAAGAAGAGCAGAAAGGGGCCAAGCTTCCCTGTTCTGGATGCCTGCTTGTGTACCAGACCACAGCTGTGTTTATGGGAAGAGACATTTTTGCATGCCAATAATTTTCATGCACACCAGGCCTCGTGCAATTTTTCTTTCCATTTACAATATTATGTATTTTATATGATAAATTTGAAGTGCGTCTTTCGTGCATGAATGATACAGTTTCCATAATATTTTTTCATATGCAGAGACATTTTGTTTTGATCTCATGGGGCATGAGTCAACTCCTATTTTGAAGCCACTGGAGTCCTTCCAGTGACTTTCCCAGAGCCTGGCTAACTGGGAAGATGAAGCTGATGCATTGTAGGTGCAAGCCAGCATGACCTGTCGAGGCTCAGGGCAGCTTGGTAGAGCAGCTCAAACAAAAAAAGGCTAAATCAAGAAACTGTGTCGATAGCATTCAGTGTGCTTGGTGCAAAACCAGAGTCCCTGCTCCAGAAATGCACATGCTGCAGCATCACAAGCCCCTTGGAGAAGCTGGCAGCAGTGAGTGTTCAGCACTGCAAGAACCACAGAGTGCCCATCCAGCGCAGGTGAAAAGTCCCTTAATCTCAAGGCTGCAGGATTCAGGGTGAGCTACAGGACTCATCTCAGTGGGACAAACATGACCCTGGGTTTCCTGGATTGCCCAGGCCAGGCTCTGCACCCTCACCCTCTCTGGGGACTCCATCTGGCTGCTCAGGAGTGCTGCCTGCATGGTGACACTGCACAGCAGAGCTGGGGCCACACTCTACCACCAGGTCCCATGAAGACCCCTAAGCATGCAAGGGTGTCTCCCATGTTCCCATGAAGACCTTCAAAACACCCCATGCAAGTGTAGGATCCCACACAAATTCAGGCATGTGTCCATCCATTATGCATGGGTTTTATTCCCCCTTTCTAAGGACTGCTGGAAGAGCCATTTTGGGTTTTGGTAGGAGCAAGTTTTGATGGGGAAATAACAGGTTCCCCAATTCAGCAAAATCCTGGCAATTTGCCTCAGCTCAGAAAGATGACCCTGTTCTGTGGGGTCAGTAAGGAAGAGAAACAGACTCTGGAAGGCATGAAATGAGCAAGAAACAGGTCAGGGACCCAGAACTACTGACTGAACATCCCCACTGTTTGCAAGGCTTGCACGTCCAGAGCTCTGTTACTGACACAGGGCTGGCCAGAGGGGTTTGTGCCAGGCACCCAGTGTCCCTGCCAGCAGTAAGTGGCACCGTGGACAGGTTCTGAGGAGGGCCCAGCAGGTGGTAGCCTCTGCCTGGCTCTGCTGCCAGCCCTGGCAGGGACCTGGGGCAGCTCTGCAGGACACTGGGCTGGTGCCGTGTCCTCCACCACCAGCCCTGCTGAGGAAACCCCACATGGTTTGGAAATTAGGTGAAGTGTTTTGTGTTTATGAAACAGCTCCTAAGAGTTTGAAAAGGGGACTAGTGGTGTTTACACACAAGCTGGACAGACTCTAACACGGTGCATGCTCTGTTGTGTCAACTCCTGCACCTGCATAAGATATTTTAAAATATCCCCGTGAAATGAGGGAGCCGAATATCTGGGTCTAATCAGCCCCGCCTGTGCTCTCACTAGAGCCACACTGAACATTTTTGCTAACAGAGTCGTGGGATGCTGTGGAAAATCTGCTCTCCAAAGAGCCTTTGTTCCTGTCTGAAGTTACGGCTGGTCAAAAGAAGGGTGTGGAGCTGCAGGGCAGCAGGTACTAGAGCAGCCTGGGTGCAGAGCTGATGGAGTGCTCCTCCAGAGGAGGGGAGACCTTGGAGGGAACCCAAGTGTTGCAGCACTGCAGCCCACTGCTGGCTCAGGGAGAGCAGCAGCTCAGCTAACACCACCTCCATCCCCTCGCAGGCAAGGAGGAGGCTTGGCCAAAGAAGAATGAAGTTGAAGCATGTTTTCTTGTGCTTTCCCAAACTACCAGAGTTACCAGGGTGCATCTCATTGTGTGTTTTGGTTTCCTATGCCAGAGCGTGCCTGGACTCCTTCTTAGCAACACAGGTTCTCTTTTCTGTACCATCTGCAGGAGGTCCTGCCTGGCCCGTGTTTGCTCATAGAGTGACACCAGGATTCAGTCCATAGAAGGTTGTTGACCTGGGAAGAGAGAGCTTCTAGAATTTAAGGGCTGGGCAATTTCTTGGAAACTGCCTTATCAGCACGAGTACAAGCTGGAGCTTCAACAACCCTTCCCACACTGCACGTCCCTGCTTCCTATTCCTGCAGTTCAGTGCACATATGCTGTACACATATGTTTGTTTTGTAGTTTGCTGTTTAAAACAGCCTCGGGCCCAGATTGCCACAAAGCCATGAAGCCAAGATCAATTGATTTGCTGATACTGAAATCAGGGGTCAGGGAAGTCCCGAAGCAAACCAGTGGTGGGGAGCAGTGCACAGAGGCTGTGCAAAGGCTGATTCCAAGAACCTCACATGACCTTCCTTCACTGGTGGAGAAGGGAATGGCGTGGGGGGGTCAGGGGTTGTTATCAGCAAAGCAAAAGGTGGTGAAATAGGAGCAGAGAGGGATTGGCTTTGCACAGCAAGGACAGTCACCAGGGTGCAGGCTGGTCTAAGAGCAGTGGAGCTGGGCCGAGGGGGGATGGATGA
Source organism: Edolisoma coerulescens (assembly GCA_013397115.1). NCBI lineage: Eukaryota > Metazoa > Chordata > Aves > Passeriformes > Campephagidae > Edolisoma > Edolisoma coerulescens. The sequence continues at coordinate 90,016 of VWZW01006503.1, forward strand.
GTGCAGCACTCCAGGGATTTAAAACAAAACCTGACAATGCATTGAAGTCTGTTAGAGGCGTGAGCCCACACTTACATGGGCACAGATTTGCTCTGAAGTTTCACAGTCAGGACAGGCTGGGTCACTGTGAAACCCCAGGGTGTCTGTAGTGCCTCAAACCTTCCTGGCTAGAGAAAATCTGGCAGCCCAGGCAGAGCTGCCACCCCTTGTCCTCCCCCAGCTCCTCTGCCAGTGCCTTGGCCCGGCCCAGGTTTTGGGACAATGCACAGCTGGGCAGTCTCCACCCCACCTGTGTCTGGGGTTCTGGGGAAGGCATCTTCCTGGGAGAGCTGCAGAGAGCAGGAGCTCTGCACCTGGGATTCAGCCCTGATCCCTGTGGGGCAGGTCTGGGTGAGGGCCTCGGGAGCAGCCAGCCAAGCCCAGCTGCCCTCAGCAGGACAGGCTGCCCTGCACAGCCAGCACCTCCCTCGGAAACAAATGTCCACAGAGCCCCGGGCACACGGCACGGGAAACTTCCCCTCCCGAATCGCTGCTGTGATAATCCTGTTTGCTCTGTCTTAGTGACTGGAGAGAGCCATAACCAAGGAAAACAGCAGGATTATCCCCCAGCACCTGTTCCCACTGAAAGGATTAGCATAGCTGGCTGCATCAATGACGTCCTCTGGGTATCACCATGAAAGCAGCCTGAGTGACACGGCAGCCCACCAGAAGGAGAACTCTCTCCCCTTCTACACTTTCCTGGGTATTTTCAGCTTCTGGAAGCTCCTCACAGACAAAGGCCAGTCCATACAGATACAAGTGTCAGTGTTTGCATGTCTGCAGCACTCAGACTTGCTCTCCAAACAGCTTCATCTCTTGTTTGCCTGTCTAACGGGGAGGCAGCATGAGAAGTACGGGCTGTAAACTGCAGGTCTGAGAAGACAGACAGCAGCTTTAAAACACTTTAAAAACAAGCTGTTTTTCCTGCTCATCGTTCCCTGTGTTTTCGTTGTTCCCGCACAGTATCTGACCCGCTCACCTCACAACATTGTAGGGCTCTGCTGTGCTGCATTTACATCTAGAGTACAATGGTAGCTGATGTAAGAGCTATTTTCTGCAGAATGAAAATGATTGATTGCAGAAAAAGGCATCTTCCTCAAAGCTGTTTACATAGGGAAGCAGGAAAACTGGAGAGGGTCCAGAAAAATTTTGAAGGGACTCAGCTCATCAATGGATACAACAGGAATGCAACCCTCCTGTAGATGGAGGACTTGTGTTTAAACTCACCTTCCAGACATGAAACCTGCCCCACTGTGCCCTCTTGCCTCTCTTGTGGGGTCATCTTAAATACCAAGGTTTGCTCAGTCCCTGTGAAATTGCCAATGGGCTTTGCAGCCATGCCCTGAGGGCTGGTTCTGCCTCAGAGAGGTGCTGCAACTGCCCCAAGGCCTCTGTGGCATGAGCTGACATCCCTCTCCATCAGTCTTCTCAGGAAAATCCTTCTACCTCTTAAGCAGAGGCCTTGGAGAACAAATTACCACAGACATAATTATTTTTCTATAATGGAATGTAGCATTAAACTAAACACTGGAACATGGAGAAAAACAAAGCAAAAAACCCAGGGTAACAATCCTTAGCTTCTAATGATTTTTGAAAAACATAGCTGAAATTAGGCTTTATTGAAACAAAAATGTATTTATCATATCTGTCAACACTGGAAAATATGGTTAAATTAAGACTTTATTTTAATCTCTGACTGTGATCCAGAAGTGATATGTAATTTATAAATAGCTTATCATACACCACAGTATAAAAAGTACATTTATCCTCTTGTTATTGAGACAAATTCATTGTTTTATATGAGACGGGAATTAGCTTAGCCCCTCTGACTATCAAAACAGAGAGAAATATTAAAACCACAGGGAGAAGAGCAATAGCAACCCACACATCAGAGTGAAAAGGACCATAGGAAAATGGTCCCTATCAGAAAAGGCCACCCCAGTGCTGAAGCTTGTCTAGATCTGGGCTGAGTCCAGGCAGTACCAAGCAGCAGAAGTCTCTGATCCCCACCGTGGTGCACAGGATTTCAACCTCTGACCTGCATAAAAGCTGTTCTCAAGCCCTGAGCCAGCCAGGCCCCCACTTTAAATCAGTTACACTGTGGATGGCTGGCTCTTTCCAAAGTCTTCACCCTGTTGTTTTTGGCCACGGCTTTGACAGGATGGCAGGACTGCAGACAGCTTCTTGTGCCAGCTCAGCTTCAAAGCAAGAAAAGTGCTGTGGCCCTGGTACCACGTACAAGGCCCTGCAGAGACTCTTCTGACACGGCTCAGTAACACAGGGCATGAACTGGGCATTAGGTCTGACTGTGCAGCTGTTTTACCTGGCCACGAATTTCCACGTGGCTGATGATGCTGGTGCCTTTCTCCTGTGTTCTTGCCATGCCTCTGGTACTTCCCAGTGGCTCAGGTACCATGCTCAGCTACCAAGGGGTAGAGCCTGCCTGGACTTTTAGGGGTGCTCCTTGAGATCTGTAAGCAGCCCCAGGGCAGTGGTGCCTCTGCCAGAGGGGACCAGCAGCTTCCAGGTGGGAGAGGATCAGAAACATTCTCCTTGGATATTTCAGTCTTGTAACCTCAGATAGAGGAGACAGCATTCCTGTATCCAATCATATCATTAATATCCCATAAAAAAAGACAAATATTCTGCATTCCTGGGGCCAGGCAGAGTCACTGTGCTCTGCTCTGGCCGTGGCTCTGGCCATCTCCCAGGCTCTGTATGTGTGTGGGGGGATGCAGACCACGGGCTGTGACAACAAACACAGCCCATCAGGGTGCTGGCTGGCTGCAGAGCGTGCAGCAGCACAGGCCTGCTGCTCCTGCATGCAATGCAGAGGCCATCACTGAAGTGGCAGGGTGTCTGTGGCCACAGGGTGACTAACTGTGGAAAACGCTGTGGAGCAGCACAGGGAGGGGAGATGGGAAGCTGGTGGCGGGAGGCTCCAAGTGGCAGCAGCCAGGAGCCAAATTGTGACATGGGGAGATAAGGCTCTTGATGGATAGACCTCAGAAGGTCTGAAGGTTTTTGTTCTGCTTGGATAAGCAGTGAAATATTCACACAGATAAGCTTCAGAAGTGCATCTGATCTGAAGCCCTTTGTGTCTCATAAAGCAGAGCTGGAAACAGAACAAGAGAATTCCTCCGTGGCTTTTGTGGCCCCTGGGCTTTCCTCCCCCAGCACCAGGATGACCAGAATTGCCCACACAAGCAAACCAACAGTCAGGGCAGCTCTAAGAGCCAGACCTTCCCTGAGCCTCAGGCATTCAACTGTGCCTGAGTACCAACCTAGATAAGGGCTGCAGGCAGCACTGAGGATGGCCAGCAATTATGCTGCAACTTTGAACTGCAGTCCTTGAGCGGAGCACTTTCGGAGGGTGCATCACTTCCTTGGAAATAAATTAGAGCGCTGTACTTTACTCCAGCAAGTTTCCTTGTACCACAAGTTGTTTAAACAGTTTGTCATTATGCATTTCCCATTCAGACGAAAACCAGACCACAAAGCCTGAGGCACCAAGGCTGGTAGGAAAACGGAAATCCTGCTCCAAAGTGGGCAGAGAGCAGCTCCCTGGCTCTGGGCAGCGCTGGCAGACCCAGCAAAGGTTTGGGGCAGGAAGCAGCAATTTCTGGCTCTGTAGAAACCTTTCAGGTTCGCCTTTGAAATAGGACTCCCAATCAGTTCTGCAGGATTTCTGTCTGAGCATCCCCCAGCTTTGGCATGCCTCAGGGAGGAACCAGGTCCAAACCCCGAGGTCAGAGCAGCAGAGGGCTTCCAGCAAGCCAGGGAGTCCACCCCATTTAGGGTCAGCCCATCTCTTCCCCCATGTCTCTCCCTGGGCTTTACAATTTGCCATTTATTGCTTTGCCCTAATGATTCTCCCCATCCACCCCCTAGCTTTAACCTCTTCCCTGCCAAGCCGTGTTTGGAGTTTACAGGAGAAAGTTGTTTATATTAAATAGCTTTGTAATAGTTTCCTCCTCTGCCACCTCCCTTCCTTCCCCAATAAAAGCCCTACGGCATGTTTGGCAAAGCCTGTAAACAAAGAGGAGGGTTTGGAGACCCAGCAAATATTTGGTGAACCCAGTGGGGAAATAATGTCTTTTTTGAAGGATGTTACAGCCTGAACTCATAATAGTAGGAAACTACCACCCTAGGTACGGAATCGTCTACTTGCAGCTACTGGGCATAAAATACAGATGCCCAGGCAGCCAAAAGTCATCACTGGGTGCAGGGGGTTAACCCTGTGTTTTCCTCACCAGCCAAGATGGTGCTGATGGCAGCAAACCCACGTGTTTGCCAATCTCCAAATACTTGAAGTTGCGACAAGTGGGCAGGGAAAGGAGAACACGAAAAGGCAAGAGTGTTTTGAACTTGCTGAGGCTGATGAACAGAAGCACAAGGCAATGAAAATCCATTAGCCTGACTGCTCCCTGCAGAGGAAAACCAGGCACACAAAATCCAATTCATTATTCTCTTTCTTATTTAACGCTACGTAAGTCATTGAACTTTACTACTTGATCTATCCATTTTCTTTAGTCGTAGGGCTGCAGGAAATCTTTCTCTTCTCAAAGGGGGTTTCAAGTTTCTCACTGATATCATGTAAAAAATACTTGGGAGTGTATGAGTAAAAAATAACTGCATCTCAAAGGGAGCTTGAGCCATGCAGATAATGATTATTTTTCTTCTCTGAAGCACAGAACCGAAGAATGGAGGCCCCTGGGAGCTGGGAGCACCATTGTTCTTCTTCCAGGCCATTATCTGGAGACAGGCCCCGAGATAGACTCCGATGAGGCCACGGGAAGGATTATCTGCTCGGAGTGCTAATGGCATGCATTTGACAACACCAACCATTTAATTTATGAGGTGCCTTGTAACGTAAAGGCAAAGAAATTCATACCATGCAATAGCCCAAACATATCCGGTGCAATTAAAAATTGTCTGATGAAAGCCCAGCCTGCTCTACAACCCCACTTACCTCATTACAGGTACATAGAAAAGTTCCACCTTCCCAAAAGGCACCTTACTGGATTTTGTACTGTGATGGCAGCGTTATGTAACGAGAACTATATTAATGGAAACTCTCCAGCACTGAAATCATTCCAGCCTTTTTATCACCACATTCCTTGCTCCCACATAAGTGAAGTGTGCAGGAATAAAAGCAGCTAAACATCATTCACCAGCAGACACACATGATGGGGGTTGCTCACAACCCCAAACAGCTCAGTGGTGCCCATGAGTGTTGGGATCCATACACACACACCGGGCAAACAGAGCTGCTCTTCCTGGGGAATTATTTTTCCATTGCCCCTGGCTTGTGGCCATGTCAGCCTCTTGCATTTGAGGACAGTTGAGTGCTGTGACCCACCTGAGTTGCTCTTTCAGCTGCCCTGGTCCCAATCTCTGTCAGAAGTTTGTCCCATGCCCCATGCTGTGGTCTTGAAGTTAATCAGACTTAACAATTTTTTTTTCTACTGCACAAGTATTTGTAAAAAACCTAAATTTATTTTGACTTTTCCCACACAGTGAGAATGGCTTAGTCACTAAGCCTCTGAATAGAATATTCAGAGCAGCCTCTGAAAGGGAGGGAAGGTTTGGGTGATGAGTCCTCCTTTTCCAGCACAGGTCAAGCAAAATAAGGAGCCAGAGGGGGCTGGTCTGGGTCTCAGCTTCTGCAACATCACCACCGGACATGAGATTTGTGATCACAGTGATGGATCCAAATTGGGGCTGCTCCCAAAACAGATGATCCCTGACCCATCCCTCTGCATCTTCCTGTGCCAATTGTTACCCATGTTTGTGCAACCTGCTGGGTCAGCTGTCACAGACCTTGTCTGAAAGGGCTGGTTTTCAGCCACAGGAGCCCATTGCACAGGCAGCAGAGCCAGGCTGGGAAGCAGGACATGCGATGGGAACTGAGGGCCAGGGAGGAGAGGGTGCAAGCCCCAGCCCTGGCTTGGATGGGCTGATGCTGACAACCACAGGCAGGCATCCACCATAGCTGGTAACTACCTGGCAGTGAAACAGGAACAAAACCTCTCCTGTGAGTGTTCTCAAGGTGGTTTAGAGCACTGCTACAACACCTGTTGTCACTGGCAATTACTGCAGCAGCAGCTGCCTTGTGCTGCATATTAGACAAAAGCTCCAAAAAGCCCCTGTATTTGACACAAGCTGTTTTGGGAGCAGATCAGGTGCTCCTGCGTCAGATCCGGCCTGGATGCCCTGGTGGTGTGGCTGCCCTAGTGTGGCGATGGTACCCTGGCGATGGTACCCTGGCGATGGGAACCTGCCGGGTACCAGCGATGCCTCGGTCGGGGCTGCGTGTGAGCAACAGGTCCCGCACCGCCCCTGCTGCCTCCCGTGCCCACAGCGAGAGCTGCCTGCCAGGGAACGCCGCCTGCCAGGGAACGCTGCCTGCCAGGGAACACATCCCACACTGCCCTTCGTGTCCTAAGTGAGCTAATTGAGATTTTATTTGACGGCTCCCAAGTGAGCATTTAGGGGAAGAACAGACAAACACAACACCCCTGGCTGAAGGCGGGCTCTGCGAGCGGGCGAGCTGTGGGACAATGGGAGCTTTGTAGGACATCTCCCAGTTTACCTGCCCCAGTCCGAGAGGAAGCGCTCCTCCCTCCACAGCACAATGAGGGGGTGGCAAGCCCCGGGGGGGACGCGGGCTGACACTCACCTTTGTGTCTCAGGACACCTCTGGGGTCCCCTTGATGCTTGGGCGGAGGGAGGTGACTGGGGGCACCGTGAGCTGTCCCCGGGGTGGCTGGGGTGGATGGCGTTTGTCCATCACCACGGCTTGCACAGGGAGTGCAGCGGCATCTGGAGCCCTCGATAAACCAGTCAGTGCAGGGCTCTTCATCTGCACAGGGGAGCTTTAACCCGGAGCGCTGTTCTCCCTTCCCCACTAGGAATTCCCGCCAGGGGCTTGTCTCGAGTCCTTCTTAACAAGAGGTCTCTAAATTTTGGCAACAAAGCACTGTTCAAATTTTACCACCTGGAAAATTTTTTTTGGTCATGAGCTATTGTGTTGTCCTTGCAATTATTCCTTACAGTGGCAGGGTCCCCCTCGGAGGGAGGGCAGCTTACAGACTTTGAGGGGGCTGCAGCACTCACCTGGCCCTGCAAAATGACTTGTTGGTAGCTGAAATATTTATACACCTAGCAGCTGCTGCAATTTTGGGCTCTTTAGTGTCTCTGTTTGCCTCTTTGGTGTATACACTTAGGTCTGCCTTTCAAAACATTGTGCCAATGAGCTTAGGACTAATTATCAAAATAATTTTGGTAGGAAGAAGCCAAATCTCATGGCTTTGAGAGAGACACTGGGCCAGGCTTGCAAAGGTACATCACTGCCTAGAGACACACAACAGTGGCTAATGGCTAAGGCACTGAACTAGCAGAAAATCCTCATTTAATCTCATTAAGGACAACAGGATTCGGTGCATTACACAGGATCAGATGGGGAAGGTACACCATTACATCTGAGATGCTCTGCTAATCATGGCAATGGCAGAAGTCTGGGTAAGATTCTGTTTTCTCCTTTACGTTGTGAACCTGGAGGTCAGGACTTGTTTCCTGTTTGTCTGGGAATTTTGCACTCTGGTGCAGCCAGTTTTAATAACTCTGAGCATCAATCCTGAAAGGAATGGGTACAACCAAGCCCAGACACTGCCCAGCACCTGGTACTGTTCATGTCTGGGTTCCAACTGCTGCCAGGGCACACACAAAAAAACTTGTGCTGCTGGGTGCTAAGGCCAAGCAGGCAAACATTACCATGAAAAACTTGGAAGCTGAGTGGGGCAGGGAAGAAAAAAAAGTGAGCTTGTGAAGCAGATGTGAGTACCAAGCTGCTGGTTTTGGTGAACCAGGAAGCTGATTGCCAGTTTACATAACAAACCCAAACTCTCTTCCATTTCCAGCTCGGCGGGCCCGATTCTGTGGCTGGTTGGCAGGAGGGAGGATGAGTCAGGGCAGGGGCCCGGCCGGCCCCAGTGCCAGCACGCCCGGACAGCCGGGGCAGCGCGGGCACACCCCGCAGCACTGCCAGGCCACCGGGCACCTCCCGTTTGGCACCGCGCAGGAGGAGGGTGGCCCCAGGCTGGGGGACAGCTCCGGGTCCAAAGAAACTCAGCTGGAGCCACTTGCAGAGGAGGGGGAGATGCCGAGGGGGTCCCACGTGTCCGTGGCTGGCCAGGGAGCTGCACGGCTTTACATCAGCTTAAAGCTGCTCAGGTGTGCTTTAGTCTGCTGCTGTTATCCAAAAAGAATAAGAAAAACTTTTAGGAATGTTTCGGGCATATTTCAGCTGCCAGTCCTCTGGTGGCATGGTCCTATATGGAATGTCTTACCTCTCACACCTCTTAACCTGTGTTTCCACAGTGCCTCTGCCTGGTCTATCCCCCTCCAAACCAACTACGCTTTACCAGTAAAAGGCAACACCTACAGCATGGCCAAAGATGCCCCAGTTTTCCTTTTTGCAATGACAATCCTATGTTTGCTCACCAGCATCACCTTTTTTTCTCCTTTTCCCATCTTGGTCACTTTTGCCAGCAGAGTTTGACAGGCTAAAGTTACTGAATTGCAGGGATAAATCACCTGCTGTTACCATGGGCGGCTGCTCCTTGCGGATGGGCAGGCATAAAAAACATCTCAAAGAAAAAGCAGATCGATTTCTTCTGAGACACGATTGTCACAAATATTGTTGATCTTACATTATGTGTGATTGTTTGCATAAAGAGAAAGAATCCTTACTTCCTCCTGGGGTGTTTGGGGAATTTGGCAGGGTCTGAAAGCGAGTCAGTGGTGCATAGGGTAATGCTCCTCGGGCAGAGTGTGCTTAGTGCTATTGCAGGAGATCACATTAGTGTTCTTGACACAATCAAACAGAAAGTCCCAGCTGAACAATGAGTTTTTAGGATGAAAAGTGAAACGTTAGGAAGGTGTGTACATCGCTGTGAATTTGCTTCGTTTTGCTCGTTGATGTGGCGGTAACAGAACTATTTTTAGGTATAATCCTTCAAACAGAACATGACTTCTCCTTTCTGATTAGTACAAAGCTGGCTGCTAGTCAAAGGATAATTATTTCCCAACACATCACCTAACACACACCAGCAAACAAAACACTCATTATTTGAACTATCCAGCACTAACTGTTGTTTAGCAGTTAACATTTTCTCGACAGCTTTAAATAGGACTAATTGCTCCAGCTTCATTAGCAGAGGTCATTTGCTGTTGGCAACAATACTTTTCTGGAGATAGTCTCTCGTATGAGATTAGATTATCAGGTCAAATTCTGCTCCCAGTGGCAATGATGCCTGACCGCATTTGGCCTCACGAAAGTCTGCTCTTTTCAATTCATAGCTGCCCAATTTCCAGCCCTGCAGCTGATATATTACACAAAGGAAGTGCACTCCACCAGACGGGAAGTTACAATAAATTAGGAAAGTGTGCAGCACAAGGAAGGTTTGCAAAATAGCCACTTAAAAGTGATTAATAAAACCTCAAACTCAGATAGGGTTTAGAATAAAAAAAAAGCTGATAAAGAAGTTGTCCGTAGAGTTGAGGACACATGGATACCCAAGAGGGAAAGCAGCATCTGCGTAAGAACCAGTGCATGCAGCAACTCAAACATCCAGCTGATGCTGTCAAATGCACAGTTCAGATCATAAGCCACCTTTTTTGCACGTAGTTTCACGCTGTTTGGAGCTACAGCCGGTGGATGCTGTGGGCTGCAGTCTCAGAGTGCAGCGGATTTGCAGAAAGGCTTCTGTGCAGCTCTCACTGGTGGGGAGTCCTTCTGCAGAGCCTGCTGCATGTCTGAAACAGCCTCAGTTTCCATGAGCACACGGAAAACTGAATCCAGTCCTTCAACCCGATCTATTCCCATTTAAACACGTGGAGAGAAGCAGCCTTCTTTTCAGAAGTGCTGAGCAAACACTGCACAGAGTGTGGCCGGCGCCTTGGAGAATCCGGCGTCTTCCATGTGGAAGTCTCCAGGCATCCTCGCCAAATCATTTTGGTCCTGGCAGCTGCAGGACATTTTCTCTGAGCGGATTTCTGGTTTACCTGTGTCTCCCTTCCCTGCAGGCCTGCGGCTCTTTGCTGCTGCTCTCCTGCCCACGTACGTGTGCAGCCGCATGCCTACCACCTTTACTTTCTGACTTGAGCTCCAACTGCTAATCCATGTCTGGTTTTCGTCAGAAAAAAATACTCATCGTGAGCGTTTGACTCATTGCCTCCAGAGTATTTCAGCTGCCCCACAACGCTTCTCAGAGTATCCTTCTTCTCTGCAGAGAACAGCCTGTTCTGAGTGATCCACAGCAGACTGCTCGCCAGCAGCCTCCCCTTCCTCGCACACGTGTGTGCCATATGTCCTGCTCTGTCCTCACTGTTACTGTGCCACCGCCTTTTCCACGCCGTGCAAGATGGACTGGCATCCCCTGTGCAGGCTGCCAGTGGGATTACTTCAGCTGTCTACAAAGGGACTCAATGTTTCAGCCTCCAGACTCTTCCAGCAGGTCCTCAACTGGCAAAAATTCAACAGCAGATGAATCCTGACCGCTTTGCTGACACAGCTGGCCTTTCTGAGGCCAGTGGGCTAAACTCATCCTACCTCAGTGCCATTACACTTGTCCAGGACATGCATCACCCAGCACAGTTCTTCGGCAGGGCAAGTAGAGCAAGTTCTGGCCATAAATTTCCTACCTAAGTTGGACCCTGTTGAGGCAAAATTGTCACCACTTTTTAAAGTCTAAGGAAAGGAATGTTTGGATAGTTAAAACTGATTATGTGAACTGATTTATGAAATGAAGAGCCAAGTCCATTAGGTTGTCCTGCTCATGCAGTAGGCACTGTGCTTCCCCAGGATCCAGCACCCTGCTGAGGATGAGGGCTTGACAGCCACTTCAGCTCCCAGCCAGGTGCTGGGATCCTGTCCTGCTGCACCCTACAGGACCTGGCCCTGCCCTGGCTCTGTGATCCCAACATTCACAAGGAGAGCAGCGCTGTCTCCCCATCCCACCCCATCCCATCCCATCCCTGACAGCCAACATCTTGCTGCAGTTGCTGGCATCACACATCACCATCCAGTGCACCCTTTTGGTCCTGCTGTGTTTGCTGTAATCAAAGATAAAACCAGATTTTTTTTTTTTTTTTGATCATTTGGTGGCAGAGTGGCAGAGCCCACTTCACTTAGCTCCTGATGTGATGTCACCCCAGCATTTTAAGGAGCCCATTTCACTGTTATCAAGGAAGACACCATTAACTTCAGCTCACATCAAACTCCAGTAACATCAAAGGAAAAATATTATTTACTTCCCTGGTCCCTTTGTCTTTGCATAAAAAGAGAAACTTTTTTTTTTCCCCTGAAAATACAACATTAGAAATTGCAAAGGACAAATTCCTCAACTTTGAAAACAAAGAAAAATGAACAACTGGTTTCCAAAACAAACCGTGAGCCACCACCCTGAAGAACTTGCTTTGGGAAGTGCTCTTCCTGGGAGCTGATATTTAATTAAACTATACTCCTGAGTTTAATAAAGCTAAAAATGACTTCACTTTTATTCTGCACTGTCTTTTTGTTGCTCTGTCTGCCATGTATTAATTTCAGTAATGAAAAACTTTATGAAACCACAAGGACAGAGCACACCTTCATAAAGCAATAAAGGAAGACAATCTTTCAGACCAGGGACACAAAGCTGCAGCACTTCTGTTCACTGTAACTCCTCACTTAGATCAATCAAAAACATAACATTCAATTATCATGACCTGCTTGGGCAGGATCAGGCCCACTGTCAGCATGAGGTGGACTTACTTCTGGGGTGGCATGTAATGCTTACAGAGATTTCTTTCTACTCAAGACCATTTTAAGATTTCAAATTAAACGTCCTCTGTAATCTTAAATATTCTGGTCTCCTGACTCCCAGCCATGTACTCCTACAAAAATAACAACAAAAGACAAAAAAAAAAAAAAAAAAAAAAAAAAAAAAGAGAAGAATATATTCCAGAAAGGAATAGTTCAAGAAAATGAGTATTCATTATCAGAGTGGAAACACCTTGTCTTTAGCCATTAATTTAGCCATTAATTTTTTCCCATTAATAAGGGAAGTCAGTGGACCTCAGTGCAACAGGAACACAACCATACTGGGCTTCAAACAGGTTTTTTACAACACGGTGTCAGGAAAAGCCATTAGATCAAGTTGTATTGGTAATCTGAGCCATCTTTGGAGAAAAACAAATGCTGTTCTTCCCATTATAGGTAGGTATTGTTTCAAAACCTATAGAGACACACTTGCTTGTGCTGCAATGGTATTTATTGCACATAGACCAATTACTTACACAGTAGTAAATTGCACCAAAGTATAAATATGTTATAAAACACACACAGAGAGGAAAATGGAAATGACACACAGGTGCTAAAATAACAGCAGATTCACGTGGGCATTTGGAAATAAAAATAATAAAGTCTCTTAAGATATTTTAATTTATAATATGGATATATTTACAGTACCTTCAAAAAATAATATTAAAAAAGTCACTCTCTCAATAAAACTATAACAGATCAGACAAAACCAGAAATCATGTTCAGGGTCGGTGTTACTTAAACCTCCGTTTCCTTTTCAATCTGCATGTGTGTAGGTGTGCAAGTAATATGTTCAAATAACTTTACAACTCTTTAACACTGTGCAAAAACACGACTTTGTCGCCATTTAAAAAAGAAATGTGCAGTAAATTTTTGTTGCCAGGATTCTCCCCCCTCCCCCCGTTCATCTGTAATTACAATGAACAAGCTGCAGAAGGTTCCTCGCCCCCCCTCCCCGGCCCTTGTCATAAAACCCTATTAGTGGTCTGTAAATATGCTGTTTAATATAAACATGGTCCGTTCATTCCCCTGTACAATATGCACAGTTTGAGGTAGAAGTTTCTCAGCCTGACTGCTATTGTCTGGCCGAAGGAGATAAGCACAGTAACTCACTGCTCGCCGATGCAGAGGGAACAAGCACAAGAGTGTGGGTTGGGTTGTTTTACCCTCTTTCAAAATATACCAGTGCTCCTCATTACTCATTATTTCCTCTCTCGCTGCTCTGCAGACGAGGAGAGCACGGCTACTCCGAGCTTAAAACTCATCTTGCCAGCAGGTCTCCGTCCTGCCGGCCGCGCTCTGCGCCCGGAGCACCTGCAGCGCCGACCCCGCGCCTCCCAAAATCCCGCTGCCCTGCCAGAGGGGACGAGCCCCGGGGCCGGGCGGGGTGGCCGGACCCCAGCTGCAGCCGAACTCGGCCGCCAAGGGCCAGCACCACCCGCGGGTTCAGCCACCAGCACGGTCCTGGGACAGTCACCCGAGCGCAGGCGCTGCCGCCACAGTCCCCGCCGACAGCGCGTCTCCTAAAGACAAGGTGGCTGTCTCTGGGATGGGCTGTTCATTTCCTTTGTTCTCCCGTCAGTGGGTTTCCTGTTTTCTGTAGTTTCGGATGAGGTATGTCGTACACCAGTTCACCTGCTTTTATTCCTAAGTAAACACCCGCACTCCCCCTGCCAAGGCAGGGATCGTTTCGCTTCGCAATGGCATTACCATCAGGCAGCTGCCGGGATTTCTCCGCTCCTGCGTGTCTCCCTGCCTGCCTTCCCCCCTGTCCCGGCTCCGATGCGGCCCCCCACGCCCCCCCTATACCTTGGACTCCGAGTCGGAGGCTTTGCTATGTCTCTCCTCCAGGCTGGACTCGCTGCCGCCCCGCGTGCCCCCGTTGCAGTCGGACCAGGTCCCTGCCAGGCTGCGCTCGGGGGAGCCCACGGTGCTGATGAAGCCCCCGGGCAGCCGGGCCAGCTCCCCGCCGCCGCCGTGCAGCCACCGGTCGGCTTTCCGGCGGCAGCAGAGCAGCCTCTTGAAGGCCTTACGAAAGTCGGGGCTGCGGCAGTAGATGATGGGGTTGAACGCGGAGTTGGCGTAGCCCAGCCAGTTGAAGAAAAGGAAGAGCCAGTCCGGCACCAGGTCCCTGTTGAAGACGTTGACGATGTTCACCAGGAAGAAGGGGAGCCAGCAGAGGGTGAACACTCCCATGATGATGCCCAAAGTCTTGAGGGCTTTCTGCTCCTTCATGGCCATGATGCGGGAGGTCTTTCGCTTGCTGGCTCGGCCGTTGCCGAGGATGGGCTGGTGGTGAGGGTGAGCGGGCAGGGGCGTCTGCGGCTGCTCCTGGCTGCCGTAGAACCGGCCCTCGCACCTATCGATCTTCCTCATCTGCTCCTTGGCCTCTCTGTACACCCGGAGGTACACAAAGATCATGATGAGAAGGGGGATGTAGAAAGAAATGATGGACGAGGCGATGGCGTAAGCCCTGTTGGTGACGAAGTCGCAGCAGCCCGGATCCTGGTAGCACTCCAGCGCCTGGGGGTCGTCATCCCGCCACCAGTGCATCATGATGGGCAAGAAGGAGACCAGGGCAGAGATGGCCCACACGGTGCAGATGATGCCCTTGGCCCGACCCTTGGTCATGAGGCTCTGGTAGCGGAAAGGCGAGGTGATGGCCAGGTAGCGGTCGATGGCGATGACGCACAAGGTCTCGATGCTGGCCGTCACGCAGAGCACGTCCAGGGAGGTCCAGCACTCGCAGAGGAAGGATCCCCAGAGCCAGGTGCCCCGCACCACCAGCGTGGCCCCGAAGGGCACCACCAGCAGCCCCATCACCAGGTCGGCGCAGGCCAGCGAGGTGATGAACAGGTTGGTGAGGGTCTGCAGCCGCTGCGTCCTCCCGATGGCCGCG
>VWZW01006504.1:0-11228 GCA_013397115.1 Edolisoma coerulescens
GGGGGGTGTTGAGAACTCACCTCTGCTGAGCACTTCCAACATGAGCCCTCGGGGGGTGGGGGAGGAGGGGGACACTGTCCTGCACAGTTTCAAGGAAGGTAACAAGGAGCAGTTTGAAACCCTCCCACCCCTGCAGAGCCGGCCTCTCCCGCTCACAGCCCAGGCTCTCCTGGGCCAGTTTCCCCACTGATGGAGGGCACCCATTCCCATGCTGCCCCAGCTCACAAGCCACTCCCAATCCATCTCCAGTAAACTGCTGGCTCTCCTCCATGGCTCCCCAGCCCAGAGCCCCTCCTCGATGAGAGCCCTGGAAACACAGAGCCACCAGCTCAGCTCCATGGCCATAATGCTCTGCACAGTGGCACTGAAGAGATAATAAAATGGATCCAGCTACATGAAGTGCAAAAGGGAGGCAAAGAAAATCAAGTCATCCAAGGTTTTGTGGTCATTTCCTCAAGAAAGAAGAGGGTTTTGCTCCCATTTCCTCTAGCATTTATCACTCAAACAATGCCTCACTGATGGAAAGGAGAACCTGCAAAGTTTTAGTGTGGCTTAAAACAAATCCACCTACAGAGCCAAGGAGACTTCAACTACCATAGAGAGGGTGGAGACAGAAACATTCATTATTTAATGGAAAGCATATCAAGTTTGATAGATCTAAATTCCTTTTTAAATGACACTGATTAGTCCTAATTGGTGCAGGAGTTGGCATTACCTCAGCCCTGACATCCGCTCAGGAGCTGAATACTTAGTCAAAGTCTAGTTGAAAACTACTCAAATTTTTAATAAAAATTGTGGAGTTTTTTTTCTTTTCCTATGCCAAGAATCTATTTGACAATTAATTGTGCAAATGTTGAATGAGTTGAGAAATTTTAACAATTTGAAAAGAAATGTTTAAGGAAGGCAGTAAAAAGTCAAGGACAGCACTCTGGTCAGGCTGCCAATTTCATACCCAAGGCTGAAAAGAACTGATGAAGTTAACTGCTATTAATGTAATGACATTGCTGTATATATTGTATCATCAGCTACCTGGCAGTAGCCCTGTGGTTTCCCATGTTACTGCTTTTATGCTTTACTGGTATCCACAGGGTGGGTGGCTCCAAAGGCCAAGGTGAGAGTGGGTGCTCCCAGACACCACACTGCCAGATGTCTGTCCTACTGCTATGTGAGGCAGCCACAAAAGGGAGGAAAATAATCAGTATTTCCCAGGCTGACAAACATCATCACTGTGACAAATCCATTCAGAAGACAGACTAAAAGAAAATTTGGGGAAAGTATGTAAAATTGAATGACTGGCTTCTCTGGAACTGCCATCCCAAATTCCTGCTCAACATTCTCAAACTTAAAATTTATTTTTCTTTTTAGCTGGAGGGCCACTGAGAGGACATGGTAAGACATACTAGCAGAGAAATAAGTCCAGAAGACATTGATACACATCTTTTTTGCTGATGATTCAGAGAGAACATCTTCCCAAGGCCCCAGCTGGAGACCACTACAATGTGGTGAGGACCTCCCATTTTAATTATTAGCTTGAGAGGGGCCCTACAGGAGAAATGGGGAGCAGCCCCTGTGATGGAACAACCAGCTCACACAGCATTCATCCCCACTGATCCACAATGAAGTGTGGACCTGAAACAAGCCCAGATAGTTCCCCAGAGACATCACAGTGAGAATATGGAATTTATACTGTAATTAGAGTCTCTTAAGGGAGCCCTTCTGGTGGCCATGCATCCCTGGAACACCAGGGAGACAACCCTGCTGTTGCAGGGGTCACTTCAGCTGTGCAAGCACAGGCGTCTCTCAGGCTACTGCAGGACCCTCACGGGGAGATAAAGAGTATCTGTACAGCATAAAGCACCACAAC
Organism: Edolisoma coerulescens; assembly: GCA_013397115.1. Classification (NCBI taxonomy): domain Eukaryota; kingdom Metazoa; phylum Chordata; class Aves; order Passeriformes; family Campephagidae; genus Edolisoma; species Edolisoma coerulescens. Next base: position 1,865 of record VWZW01006504.1, read on the forward strand.
ATCCACTTCTGGGCTATTTTGGGTGCTAGAATAAATTTAGCTACATCTACGCTGCACTTAAGCCTGAACAAAAAGTATTCTCTCTTCCCCAAATTTCTGGCAAGTGAAGAACTTTGAAGCCTTCTCCAGGGAGCCCAGCATCACCCATGGCCCCTTTCCAGTGAGAGGTACAGCCATCCTCACCACAGCAACACTCCAGCACTTAAACCCTATTTTCCATTACACATCTAAACCAGAGCATCTGTAAAGCACATCCTGACACTACTGAAAAGTACAATCTGCTCTCAAATTTCTCACCCATTATAACCATGCAAATATCTCCTGGTTTATCTTTCTACTCTGTCAGGTCGTTCATTTCTATCAGAGGCTCCTGTAATTTAATATTTTCCTTCCATATTAATATTTTTGTAAGACAAAGAACTCAGCCCATTTTGATAAATTCCTGCTGACTCCAGAAGTACTTCCACTTCGTTTATTAACACAGAGGTAAACTCCCACCCTCTGCAGAGGGGAGGCTGGAGCACTCTGCAGAGCTGCTCTGGGGCAGGAACAGCATTCAGCACTTCCAACTGCAGAGGCTCCAGGGACCAGTCAGACACCTATGCACCCACACCCCTTCCCAGTGTCCTGTGACAGCTCCTGGGGCCCCAGTGCCACAGAGGAGAGATAAAGTCCCCAAACACAGGTCACAAAACACAGTGGAGAATCAATCCTCAGACCTGCTCTCACCACAAAACCCCTGAAAGTATCCTTGAAGAAGGTTGTTCTCTTCATCAATATAATTCTTCTCTATGAGAGTCTTGTTAACCAATTTTATCTTCACCCTGCTGTGGTTTCTCTGCTCTCAAAAAAGGATTAATTTTTTTGTTACCGCAAAGTGACAAGAACAGTTCTGCATGTTTGTATGTTCTTGTAGAGATTTAGTTTGTGAAGACCTGCAGGAACAAAGTGACAGAGGAATAAAAAGAGAGAGGGGAGGGAAAAACCCCCAGTCCCCCAAGAGACCTTATCCCAGGGAGAAGATAGCTGTGAACCAGGCAAGGCAGCAACATTCCCATCAGGACATCAGGTCAAACCCCCAAGAAGGCTGGGAGAGAGCAGGGACCAGGCTGTGCCAGCTGGACACAGGGCAGTCCCCAGCACAGGTCAGGCTCTTCCTGGCTGGGGCAAGTGATGGAGACAGGAATTGTGGCACAGGGTGCTCCACTAGGACATGCACAGAACCCCTTTCCCATCCTATGACTCTACAGCCTCACCAAAAATTATGTCCAGTTTGGATGTAGTAACAAACATTTTGTTGCTTTTACAACATTCTGGATGTCATAAAAAATTACTTGCAACTTTTCCTCAATCTGGTCACAATTTCTTCTCCTGGTTGCAGACTAGGAGCTGTCATAAAAGTCTCAAGTTGTCTGCCAATATGAAGGTTATCTTCACTTGGTAATCTGTTAGGTGTCAAGAATTATACTGAAACAGCATTAAAAAGCCTCCGTTGTCCAAAAATGAGACATATTTAAAAAATACAATAGGGACCAAAGATAACTAGAAAAACTCCCTGTATTTTGGAAGAGTGACAGAAAAAAATACGTGAATCTCCACCAGGGATAGTAACAACAGAAACAGAAATAACAGAAAAAAACACCCAAAGTTTGAACAAATCAAAAAGGCCAAATTCAATGAGTAAGTTACCACAAATTATCTATCCAGAGCTGACTCTCATACAAAGCCAGGGAACCCTCTCCACTAAATACTATGGTACTAAAATGAAAACAGAATGAATTCTTTGACTTTGCAAAAGCTGCAAGGCATCACTTATAAAATACACTGATTTGAGCTGCCTGTACTACTAACTTGAGCTTTACTTTGAGAAATTGCCAGACTCATCCTTTGGAAGCAGAGTTCTTTATAATCAGCTGTATCACGAACATCAGTTTATTTATTGATCTGTATCTGAGCCAAAACAAGGCTCATTCTGTCCAAATTCCTGTAACATGCACCCTCCTTTACCTTAAAATCATATGGGAAAAGTCCCTCATCACAAGAACCATTGTTCTGAAATTCAGAAAATACTCCCATTCAATGTACACAGGTGAAGGAGGGTCTCCACTCCTCTTCCCCACCAAGTCCTACAGGGATTAGGGGTGTACTTTATGCTGATGCATCAGATCTGTATTCCTAGAACACGACACCTTGAAAGCCTTGACCCAAAATCCAAGTTGGTTTATTTCTAACACTTTCCTGAAAAAAATTAATTATCTCACTCTGCAGGCAGGTGAGACATGACTGCATTTCCTGGCTCAGGCTGACCACACTAAGCAATTTAAAATGAATTTGGGGGAGTCAGAAGGTGGCTGACCCAGGGTTACACGACTGGGAAGGTTGCTGACAGCTTGGTGATAAGAGGAATGATAATTAATAATAATTAACTGCCGTTTCAAAGAAGATGGGCACCCCACATGTCTGATACCATGCAGGAAGCAGAGCCTGAGGAGGAACCACAGCTGGCAGCCAGGGCCCAACGTGGTGACTGGTCAGAGCATCTTTGCCCTCCAGATGCGAGTTACGCCGGTGTACACGAGATCTGGAGCTGCCATCTGTGTGAATGTTTGTGTTTGGCACAACACCAGTCGTTATCCACCCACAAGACTCACCCTGCCAAGTTACCACAGTTTTGATTATACATCACTGAGTGCTGTGGTTTGGCTTCATGGACCACTCCACATGATTCGTTTCTGGTAAATGAATGAGAGATGAGGAGCAACCCAAATTCAAAAAGAAAAGAACTTTGACTTCCCTTGTGAGTAGGGATTAAGAAAAAACTAAAAGACATGTCTTTTGAACTTTACTAATGGATCAAGTGACCTAAATTGAACACTATTAACTACAGAAACAGCATGTGAAGAGACGATGCTTCTAACCTGTCTAAATGCACAAAATCTGCAGCTCTGTCACAATCTGAGACAGATCGGTAGTGTGCCAGAACAAACACAAACAGCCTATTTCTCTTTGGTTAAATTGACACAAATCCCAGGAAAAGGCAACACAAACAGCTGAAATTGCATCCTTGGCAGTCTCTCTGCTCTACAGGACACCCTTTCTTTCTGTCAGATCTACAAATCCGACCCAAGTGAGCTAGTGAGCTATGCAGTTAAAAGTCAGTCTGAAGTAGATTAAGCATTGCAAGGTTAAAAAAAAAAAAAAAAATTTGTAAAGAAAGCAGCTTTAAAGAGAACATCTGCTTCTTTTACTTCACAGCACTTCAACAAGCTGCTTTCACCACATACAAGCTATTTATATGAGCAAGAAAAAAAGGTCCCTAACAAGAAAAACGACCAATAGTCCAAATCCACAGGTTTCTCCAGTTACAAGCATTTACACAATAAGCCCTTAAACTGTAACACCATCAGTCCCTCAAATAGGATGGAACTGACAAGATACTATTTTCACTGACAATGCCACTTCTCTAATCCACACTAGGTTTCACAGAGCACTTTGATTCTTCTCTGTAATGGAAGACTTCAGTTAAAAAAAAACACCCCAAGAAATCTGCTTTTCAAGATTCAAAAGATTATAAACTGGCAACAGAAATAATGGAAAGACAGGTTTTGTCAGTTGATACGTAAGAACAGTTGTGTAAAAGACAGCTCAGTGTTTTAAGACGAACAATACAAAGAGCAGGCTAAATATAAGATATGCCACATCTTTAAGTGCTTTTGTGCATGATATGAAAAACAAGTGGATGTGGTTTGCTTTTTTGCTTTTGGTGGAGTGCAGCAGTTTGAAAAGAAGAAAACAGAATTTAAGCCTGTGAAAAGGGTGCGTTAAAATAGTAAGAGATGGATGCATATGTCACTCAAGAACTGTGGTTTAACTGCTTTTCACAAAGCAGCAGCCAGTTGTAAGGCTTCTCTGATGGCCATACAGGGTGGGAAATAGGTATCATGTGGAGCTGCTGGCCAGGATATAGGGGCTGCAGCTCTCCAGCATGGAAACCCCAGTGCTGGGCAGCTCAGGATCAGAGCAGAGCTGAAGCCCTGAGCCAACCCAGCCCTCCCACGAGCTGCGGGAACCGCAGCACAGTGCTCACACCACGTCCCACAGCCGGGGCCCTACAGATGGTTCAGGGGATTTAGGGAGAAAAGCTTATAGGCAAATCTACTGAAGGAGCAGTCTAGAGAAGGGCTAGATGAGCACAAGGACACCATCCCTGCTAAATTTCTGAGATCGTTCTAGCTGTACCCACAGCCCACCAGATCGGGAACAAGCTGCTGCTGTGTGCACTGATCTCTCACTTGCCATTACCCACCTCAACAAACAAGGAACTGTCTTCAGCTCATTCATCCATTTTCCCGAGCCTTGCTGTCTTAACTTGAATGCTTTCACAAAGTAACTACCAACTTCACATCTCCTTCCTAATTTGAGATGTTCTAGGCCTCCAGAGGTTTTATTACTTTTATATTTTATTAGGTTCTTTTAAATAGCTTTTCTGAAAGTGCAGAATTCAAGCTGTTATCAGCTGAACACAAATTTAACTTTTAAAACTGGTAACTGCAGCTTTTTCTTTGACAAAAACAGTTAATATACACAAAACATGATGACTTTTCCTCTTACTTTCCAATCAAAAAACTGCTGAGAAAAGCTCAGCAGAAATTACACAATCAGGTTGGGGAAGCACGATGACATTAAAGAACTGTACACATTCTCTGAAGGACAGGGACGTTTTCTGTCAGCCAGCCATCAAATCACTTTAACATGCTTTGGATCACGTTTCTGGGCACAACAATAGCTTCTTACCACTGTACTGCCACTATGATTTACATCCATGAAACCTGGCAGTAGCTGCAAAAAACCACAACAAAAAGCAGCAACTGAATCTCTAGCTAGAAGGCACCACTTGCAACAGCTGTAACGACATCTAGGTGGCAAAAACTTTAAGAAATATGAAAATTAAGATTTAATCAAAGAAATAGATTCAAGAAAGCTCAGCAACATGAAGAAGGGATACAGGAGAGAAGGATAGCTGAGGAAAATGACAGGCACAATTCACACAGAAGTGAATTTTAAAATTTTAAAACAGAATTATTATAGAACAGTATTGTCCTACATTACCTTGTTTTCCGAGTATGTGTCATCATCCGCCTCCATCAAAACTATCATCCCCTTTTGGATGCCAACAAATATATATGAAATTAAACAATCTCAATACAAGAAATTACATAGGATTATGAAAAATGAGGCAATGGCATAAGCTACATTTCAGTATCACATATTGATCCAAGAATATTAAATTAAAGCAGTTAAGCAGGCATGAAGGTATTTTTAAAGAACCAATCTGTGTTTTATCAAAAGAATTCTGAAGCATGAATTGACAATTTTGACAAATGCTTCAAAGAATGAACAAGTCCTTGATATTTATCAGGCTATAAAAAAAAATTATGTATCTATGGGTTAAAAAGCAGCAAAGCATTGTTGTGAATCAAAGCAGCTCAAAAAATCCAGTATGGGTAGGAAGTTATTTGTATCGCTGTCCTGAAATCCCACACTAGGACAAGTGTATGCGTAAAGTGCAGGGAAAATAGAGGACCAGATTTTAAAGAGGTGGTTTTCTAGTTATACTGAGATTAAAAATGGGGATTTACAAACTCTAACAGGCTACAGGAATCAACATCACACCAACCAAAGGAGAAAAAAACAAACAAACAAACAACAGCCATCACTAACGTCTTACATATTGTCTTTGGTTGTTTAATATCAAGAAATACTTTTTACAGAATATGTGGAGACTATTCCTTTGAAATTCATTCTGTGTCAATACCTTCCCTATGGCCTCTCTGGTAAACCAGAGGACAGGCTTTACTTTCTCGGAATAGTTTGCTTTTTTCTACATTTTTATCACATCTCTCTTCAAAATTCCAATTTATTCCATTTACAGGCTTTTGTACCAAAATGGTATACCTAGAACAGACTTTACATTGTATAACGAAGGTATTTTTCTTGCATTATAAACTTAGAATCTACCAAAACAATTTTCCACAAGATACTATTGAACTTACAGCAGGATTTAGAGACAGGAATAAGGAACATTTGCAATAATAATAACTAAAATAAAAACCAACCCAAAACTTCTTAAGTTACATTAGCAAGGATTAAAAGTGTTATCTCCCTAAGATTTTAAAATTACTGCTTTAAAAAGTCTTGTACCAGAAAGGAGTTTTCAATCCCCAGCTAGAGGTGCTCAGTAGTTGAGGAGAGGGGAATGGGAGGGGAAGGCATGTTTAGGGTTTTCCCCTCATTCCCTTGCTGTCTGGCCAATTAAGCTCAGAATGTTTACCAGGTGTATGATAAATTTAGGGAATGGAAAGTAGCACACACATTTAATGGTATTCCCATTGGACTATGTACAGCATCTCCAATGTCTGAATCAAAAGCATTCTGAGTAAAATCAGATAATAGTTATTAGGAAAAAGAAACCAACAGAAAGGCTATTAACATACCTTTAAAAAATGTAACACAAAAATAATTAACCACTGCTTTCTTGGCATGTAAAAGTTCTATACAAATTTTAAAAATTTTATTTGCAGGTACTAACCTCTTCAAAAGCTCACTCTGTATTTACACTAATTCTTTTAACAAGTTTATCTCAAATTAAAGCATATTTAAAACAATCATGATTGCATTAACTTTTCTGCTTTAAATTATTACCCAATTAGTGCTTTATTCACATTTTAAAAACTTGTACAATTTATTACAAATATAAAACAGTGCAGTTTTTCATACATTATCCCAACTCTGAGACAAACACTTAAAAGACATGGAAAAAGATTTTGATTTCTATAAACATAACATTTGCATTACTCACACCCCTTTCTTCAGTCCTCCCATAGCCCCAATTTAAAAAGATCAAACATACAACATACTGCAGGTTTATTTTTATTCAAAAAGTTACTGTCTCAAGACATAAATACAAATCAGAAAACAGTACAATTAGGACAATAGAATGTGGAGGACAACAGGTTAAGGTAAATATATAAAACATTTTTAGCTGGTTGAAAACAAAGCTGTAAGAACTGCTTTCACAAAGAAACACTCCTTCAAGAGTAAGAAAAATCAACTTAAGTTTAAAATCATATATACAGTCCTCTCAGCAGTTCTATTAAATGCAGTGGTGTGGAAAACAATATAGGCAGTACTTTTAGACATGAGAGTATTTATTTATGTAAGATGAGTTAGGCAGATCTAGTTTCGAGTTTGTTGTTACCCCATGACTTAGTAAAATAATTATATTTTATCATGATCCTTTAGATAATCTATGGTTTTTGGCTACCACAGCCGAATGTTTAATTTCTGAGTCTAAAAACAGGAAGCCTTTTTGTATTCACCCATTTGGGGAGATTCTTGTATTGCAAGCGTATTAAGGCATGGAATGATTAAAATAATATACCTCAAGAACTGAGAGACAACTGACAAAAAATATACATATGTAATATAAGTTAATATTTCCTTTAAAATGATGTCTAGCTGCCTAAGCCTTGCAAAATGAGTCAATGTCAAAATGGCATAGATCCACTTTCTGTTTTAGACCAAATTTAATTTATTTGTGAATGGACACAAAATGAAGTTTAAAGCTTAGCTTTCAAAGAATATTATGGGTTGTTTATGAATTTCTATTATCCAATCTAATTTACATATAGAGGAAATGTACTGTAACCTGTTAGAAGTATCTTTAACCTGAAGACTGCTTGCAAAGACAGATAGATAAAACAATATAAAATACAAATTTAAAAATCATTTTTAAAGCATGAAGTCTCATGCTCTTCTATTTTTAAACATTGTTAAACTTTCAATATATTTCTGAAACCTCATAATTTTAAGTTGGAATTTAAAAGTAAGAAAAAACTAAACAAACTGCGCAATTATAAAATCAGCACCAATTTATATATATATATAATTTTATTTAAAATTTAGATCCCTATTCCCACACTCTAACAAGCTGTATAATTTTTGTTTAGAATTTTTCTGCAAACATACTACAATAAGCTTCTTTTATTTGGAGACAAAATACAGTGGCACTACTGGAAGGAATTTCACAACATTACATTTTTCTTAAAGGACAAGCAAACTTTCAGGGTTGGTAATGGGCAAGCAAGAGTGAGATCTGTTACGTTCTGGTAGCTTATAGCTTATGGACCTTTCTGAGAAGGCTAACATGAAGCTTTTGGAATAAAAAGTGTGTTTTAGATTAAAAAGCTGTTAAAATTCTGCTTTATGTATTTTTTTTTTCCCATGATTGATTAATACAAACCTTCTGTTGCTGAAGTTTGCATTTAATTGAAAATACTGACAACTCTTCTGGTTCATTCTATCACTGTAAGAAAACCAATCCATCTACTATTTCAGTTCATGGATGTGAACAGCAATCCAGCAGAGCTCATGATTATTTAGTATAGCCAGCAAATGTATAGAGAGGGGCTCAAATCTGTACCAAACACCTCTCAGACTGTTAAGATTAAAACTCAGAGGGAATACTTCTTATGATCCAGAAATAAACTGATAGCACATAAATAAAATATTGATTTTTTTCCCAACAAAAAGTGTAGCTTATCCTCAAATTGTTTACTTGTCCTTTACATTTCTTTTTTCTTTCAGGCAAACAAAACTGCCCCTTCAATGCACTTGATCTTGAAAGCATGTCATTCTCCTTAGAGAAAAATCTGTTCAGAATTTCACTGTATCTACCACAATTTTGTATTGAAAAACTTCCTCTTCCACTTAGAAAATGACTTCACCACTGATTTATTTGCTGCTCTGGTATTAAAACATTGACACCCCAAGAACCTAAAAAAAAAGTTAGAAATGGTGTCAATTTGTAGTCTACTACACATTTAACAAATAACAAAGCAATTAGTATATGATTTAAGATTAAGACACTTCAAGATATGTTAAGGCATTATTAAGTTTATTTTTCTTCCAAACCAGATTAACCATACTTCTGATTTAGATAATAATATGAAAAGGGCTTCTCGTTCATTAGAAATATTTTTCTCACACTTGAAATTAACTAGATCCAGTAGGAATGTGATAAAGTCTGTGTTTTAATTACTTTAGGTAATAATTGCAGAAGAATTTTTAGTTAGGTGCCTAACTCAGAGTTCTTTGACAATGACATTCTACTGGCCTCAATCTGAAATCAAAGGTGTTATTTCCAGCAACTAAACGTGGGACAAAACACTCCAGACACTGGCTGCTGCTGCGTCTGTGATCACAGAAACCACAGGCCATCCCACATCAGCCAACCAGGACACAAACTTAACACTTCCTAGGAAATGTATCCACTCTGTCAGGAAGACAGTGAAAAATCAAACAA
>VWZW01006504.1:11571-80652 GCA_013397115.1 Edolisoma coerulescens
TCCCCGCGCTGCCGGCGGCTGCCCCCGCGCGGCCGCTCCCGCGCACTGCGCCCGCCGCGCGGCCGGGCCGGGCACGGAGCCGCAACCTGCCGGAGCGCTCCTCAACCAGCGCTAGAGCTGGAAAGCTAAAAAGGTTCTCAAGTCAATTAAATGCAACCTGGAGAAGGCCAAGGTTTCAGCATTGTCAGACTAAAAAGTGACTGGTATTTCACAGATCGGTCCAGGAAAAATCGAGAAGAGGAGGGGAAGAACTATTGTAAAACAACGTCAGAGAACAGGCGAGATATTTTCTTGGTGTTACTCCAGGAACAGAACACACGACAGCCAGACACACAACCTAACTGATTCATTATTACTAAAGCAAAGCCCTACTGGTACAAAATATATGGATTTGCATTTAAAACAGTATTTAGGACTTCTTTCTCCCATAAACAAGAACAGGTTCACGCTGCAACAATACTGTAAAAAAATACATAACCATCTTCCAAATTCCACCAAGCTGTCCAAGATTCCCAGGAAGCCTTGTTGTACTGTCCTCTGCTGGCTTGCTGCAGCTTGTTATTTCCAGTGTAATTTTGTACCAGCTACACAAGGTCAAAAATGGCTGCATACTTTACAAGTGGTTCAAGACAGAAGGAATCCCTCATGCAGATTTTTAAAAGAGAATAGAGACTGCAGATTTATCAAGTCGGATAAAAGGGCAACTGCAAGCAGAAACTACAGACTTCGGATGTTTTGGACCTAAAACTTCATATGGAAAGAAAAAATACCTCTCATCTCTATAAACAGATATCTGTATTATCTCTTATTTTCTCCATTATCTTACTTATGCACAAAAGTAAATATGCCAATTAAAAAAAACCCACAAAAATGCAAACCATCCAATGCTGACATTTGGTAATGACATCAGAGTCACTAAACTAAGCTCAGCACAACAGGAAACTTGCCTTTAATACTGTGTATGCACATTTCTTTATTTTTCTAACATTCTTTGCTACCAGCCTCTGCGAGGGTCTTTTCCATACCAGATGTGTTTTCTGCTCAGAATCATAGGCTTTTCATTTTTACAGAGCTATATATAAATATTAAGAACAAAAATCCTATACTTGCAAGGAACACTGACTACCCTAGAATGTATGGAGCTGAATTACAGCATAAAATACTTCTGACTGTACCAGTCTGTCCAAATCAGCTAACAATGACAACCTGAAGACTGCATTCTTCCCATTTAAAATCTGAAGGAAGAGAGTATGGCAACCTTAAGACTGATTTACATTACTTGCCCCTTACATAAGTTAACCTACCGATTCATCCATGATTGAAGCGGGGTCAAAGAAATCTGGTTTTAGTTCCGTTCTTTCTCTCCTGTTCTTTGATGGTGGCTTTAGAAAGCAAACAAACAAACAGGTTAAGTGTAACTTCACCAGAAAAGCAGAGGTTTTACACTGTAGTCAGTGAAGCTGAATTCTCAAGGGGTAAGAATTCACAAGTGATAAACGTTATTATCAGTTATTACAGGAAGTGTTCTTGCTTTTTGTATGGCAGTTGGAGCAGATGGCTCCTGTATATAGACAACAGCACAGCCCTTTAACAATGCAGAAAGCAACCAGAATGATTTTTGTTTTATCAGAAGGGAAATTTCAAATACCTTACTTTAAAAGCAGAAATACAAATCCCATGACCACTAAAAGAGAAGTAAATTTCTTACTAGGTCTATGTCCATGGTGTCAAAATCCATGCCTTCATTAAGATCTTCAATCCGCCCTTCTGATGACATCATCACATCTTCAACAATTGGCTCTTCATCATCTTCCATTAGACTTGTGCCACGTCGACTGAAATGAAAAGCAATACTGTTTAGCAATAAATCAAGTTAACTTTTATCTATTTAAAAAGCAAATGTTCAGTAAGGGACTCCCAACAAACGATAATTCTATTGAATAAAATAGAAATGAAGTAATTAAATAAATGTACTACTACTACTAAAGAAAGCTGGTATTTAACCAGAAGATACTGAGAGAGTATGGGAGAATGCCTAACAAAGGTCAATTTAAATAACTGTGGTACATTGTTCAATGGGTATTCTGAGAGGGTGTGAGAACTGATACGCAGATCTACTCTGTACACCCAATTTATGCTCAAGTGAGAAAGAACTTAAGTCTTGCCACCTAAAGAAAAATTGTTTCTGCCTTATGATAAGGCAAGGAAGAATGTCTTTGCAATAAAGTAGATGTGTAAAACCACTACAAATATTCCCACACAGTTCTTCATCCTCTTTCCTCGTAACTTCTACATGAAACATCAGATCTTACAAGAAAACTAAGGAGTCATTCTAATTACACTTAATTTGTGTCACTGGATTAAAAAGAAGCCACCACTGAAACTATGTTACATGAAGTACTGGTAATAAAATAATCAAAAGTAAGGAGGGGAAAGATGTAAAGCTCTTCAATACATATGCCCATGGTTTTTGTTTGCAACCTATACTTTTTTTCTGTAGAACCACACAGACCTTAAGAATGCAGAGAACTTTTAAACTTGGAAGATGTATCCCTCTTAAAAGATACAGGTGTTAACGCTGCATTTATAAACCCTCCCCTCCCTGAACCACAGAAGGAACATTTCACTCCACTCACATGGCGTGTTGCAAGTTGCTTCTCAGCTTGACGTAGTTCATCGCTGCCCTCTCCTGTTGTTGCCGCGCGGCTTCTTCCTGTTGCCTTTGAGCCAACATCCACGTTACTTGCGTGCTTAAAAAGACCATTATTCTATTTTAAACATGTACTGGTTTTGTGTATGAACACTAACACAAAGCAGACCTACTCGTGTACGTACTTGTAGTCGAGCGGTGGTTGGTGGTGCTCGGGCTGCATAGGATAGACACCCATGTAATTCTCGTCCGGTCGCAATCTCTTGGGCTCCCTCATTATCGTGGAAGTGAGCTGAGGTGTCTGCATCATGACTGGTGTGTGCATGGACTGCTCCCTGTTCAGCCACATACTGTCACTACTGCTGCTTTCTTCAGCTGGAAGCAAACACAGGAAGAACATCCCTGAAATTTTTTTCAAACTAGTCTAAAAGTGAATGTTGAAACATGAATTACATGTGTGTACTTTCTGTTTAAAGAGAACCAATTGCTTTAATTTTGCCACAAAGTCTTACATGTGCCTCAAAAAGGCCTGGATTTATAATCACTGGCTGGAGCATTTCTGTACTTTTCTACTGTATGACTTAACACTGCGTAGTGCCCTTATTTCCTTTTGTGAATCAAACGAATACCTTTCCCACTAAGACACATACATGGTTAGAAGTTACCTGTTCTGAAAAAATACATTAAGGCATACCAATATATTCACACTAACAAATACAGAATGCAGTTTATATGAATATCTGTGCTAGTAAATTTTAAGATGAGAGAAGTTCTACCTTCAGGTACTTTCCGCTTGCCTGTTGCTGGCTTTGTCTTCTTATTTCGTACTGTAGATCCTCGACTACTGATTCCACTAATCACTGACATGGTATCATCATCCCCACCAGCTAATAAAGAGTTTCGGTAGGACATGAGAGGAAGCCATACATCTTCTCTTCGTAGAGACATCTGAAAGGTCATGAACTTCTCCAAGTAAACATACCTTTAAATGCAAACAGAAATACAGAGATGCAAAAAATCTGTGACAAAATGTTCACATGTAAAGATAAGCAACTACTGGAATTATCACCCGATGTTTCTCATCTAGTTAACAGAAAGGCCTGACAACGGCAAATCCAGAATACGATTTCTCTTCATCCACCATAAAATGAAAAATAACAACGATAAATACAATTTACCCTCTGTGAGTATACTTGACTACATTAGTGTAAACTTACCTTGATGTGTCAAAGATTCCACTTTAGATTAATACAATACACAAATATTTATTCTGATGCATGTCTTTTGTGGTTATCATTACAAATATTGAGAATATTAAGAAAATACTTACACTGTTCTTTTGTCTTGTCTGAGAAGTTTCGAGGAGAACTCACTGAGAATATCAAGAAATGCCAAATTTAATGGTGGGTGGCTCTCACCTTGTGGATTAGGCTCCTTAAAAGCAAATTCTATGCCATCCCTAAGAAGAAATTAAAAATTGCATCAGAAAAAGAACAAACAAAAGTTCAAAGCACTGTGAGCTACTAAAACGGAACCCCTTTCCTTTATGTCAGGAAAGCAATAATTTGATGTTTCCATATTCCAGCAAAAAAAGTGAACACCAGCCATTATTTGAATCAGAACACACTCTTTCTGTCATGGAATTTCTACCTTGCACAGCAAGTTTTCTGCATAAGGCCAACGTGACCACTACTGACAATGAAGTGGATCTGTTCTTACTGTTACTAATGGACCAGACATTAAAAAGGCTTTTTCATTATAGCACCGACACTGGTATCATTTACACGCTTATACAATGATGCTGGAGAATACCAACAATATTAAACATTTGGCTTTTACTCAGAGACAAAACTGCAGTCATCTCCTAATTAATATATGGGCTATATCATCTCTAGGGCTGATGCACTTAATCTTTTTTGTCTTTGAAAATCAGTTTGTTAATACTATCTTATGTTAGTCAAGGAGTGTTTACAAAAATGGAAGTAATACAAAGCACACAATTACTTGTGTAACATAGCAATAGCTTCTCTTGTTTTCAACTGATCCAATCCAAAAGTTAAAGCAAAACGTCGAGCAAGTTCCTTTATGCCACTGAATGTCGGTGATGATCTGTCAAAATTATAACCATTTTCTTGAATCATTTCATTGAAGAGCTATATGGAATAAAAAGGGAAATTTTCATGTATTAAAAGATTATGCCAAACTTTGGACCAATACACACAGAGCTAAGTTTCTGTTTAAAAGTATGTTTTACAGCTTTTTTCCCTCCCCCACTCTTAATCTGACAACACCAAGAGACAAACATGGACGTTTTCGACAGTGAAGTCAAAGCTACTCTTTAAGAGTCTGCACCCCAGAGATAGTGCATTTCAAAGTTTATCCAAACACTCATCAAGCTGTAGATACACTGGATGACAGATTTCAGTGCTTCACTAAATTCGGTGTTCTGAAGTTGAGAATACAAAAAATTAGGATTCCCTAATTGCATATACTAACAGAGAAGAAATAAATGGGGCAACTCTCACCTGGTCTTTACTATAATACTTTGTCAAACTACTAATTCCCAATTCTTTTTTTTTTCCTTCTCAAAATACAAGTATAAAGAGGAAACTCTAAAATGGAAACATGTCTTCAGGGAAATTGCCAAAGACACCAGAAATTCTGTCACCGATCATGAGATTTTTAAGTATTCATCAATAGTTGTCAAAGCCAAATACTCTGAACTTTACAGTCTTTTCTTTTCTTTGATCAACCTTTTTCTCATCCTACCAAATTTGACTGTAATTCACTTCAATAATCAATTTTTCTATCTAATTTTGCCTAACACACCCTTCACTCTTTTGTATCACAAAGAATAAACCAAAGAGTGTTTAGTTACATATTTTACACTGCAATTCCACTAGCTACTTAAGAGTCATGCTGCTATCAAAAGGAAAGACCTCATCCTCCCTTGTATTGGCAATATAATATCCATACTGATAAACCAGTCCTTACTTTAATAAGGACTATTTCTGTTTGGTCTCCACCAGGATCAATATCTAGATCTGTATTCACTATGTAGCTTTATAACCTTTAGTCAAAAAAACAGGGAGAGAGAAGACAAATTTGGGTAGATTTTCCTTTCATGGATAGCAGTGATCTATGCTGGATTACAGTGTTTTGCAGATATATGGCTCTACTGTTCTGAGCCTGTGAATAAAATCCATGCAGATGGTTTATGTGAGCAGATGAATCAAATGCTAACCTTAATTGAATTCATCAGGTTTCCACACAAACAAACTTTACTGAAGAGAGCATTAAATTCCGTTTTAATATCAAATATGTGTGAAGTCCCTACTAAACATTAAGAAACTACTAAAACTTCAAATTAATTCTCAGAATAGTTTAAAAAAAAAAAACNTCTGTTGCTGAAGTTTGCATTTAATTGAAAATACTGACAACTCTTCTGGTTCATTCTATCACTGTAAGAAAACCAATCCATCTACTATTTCAGTTCATGGATGTGAACAGCAATCCAGCAGAGCTCATGATTATTTAGTATAGCCAGCAAATGTATAGAGAGGGGCTCAAATCTGTACCAAACACCTCTCAGACTGTTAAGATTAAAACTCAGAGGGAATACTTCTTATGATCCAGAAATAAACTGATAGCACATAAATAAAATATTGATTTTTTTCCCAACAAAAAGTGTAGCTTATCCTCAAATTGTTTACTTGTCCTTTACATTTCTTTTTTCTTTCAGGCAAACAAAACTGCCCCTTCAATGCACTTGATCTTGAAAGCATGTCATTCTCCTTAGAGAAAAATCTGTTCAGAATTTCACTGTATCTACCACAATTTTGTATTGAAAAACTTCCTCTTCCACTTAGAAAATGACTTCACCACTGATTTATTTGCTGCTCTGGTATTAAAACATTGACACCCCAAGAACCTAAAAAAAAAGTTAGAAATGGTGTCAATTTGTAGTCTACTACACATTTAACAAATAACAAAGCAATTAGTATATGATTTAAGATTAAGACACTTCAAGATATGTTAAGGCATTATTAAGTTTATTTTTCTTCCAAACCAGATTAACCATACTTCTGATTTAGATAATAATATGAAAAGGGCTTCTCGTTCATTAGAAATATTTTTCTCACACTTGAAATTAACTAGATCCAGTAGGAATGTGATAAAGTCTGTGTTTTAATTACTTTAGGTAATAATTGCAGAAGAATTTTTAGTTAGGTGCCTAACTCAGAGTTCTTTGACAATGACATTCTACTGGCCTCAATCTGAAATCAAAGGTGTTATTTCCAGCAACTAAACGTGGGACAAAACACTCCAGACACTGGCTGCTGCTGCGTCTGTGATCACAGAAACCACAGGCCATCCCACATCAGCCAACCAGGACACAAACTTAACACTTCCTAGGAAATGTATCCACTCTGTCAGGAAGACAGTGAAAAATCAAACAACCATCAAGTAAAATCAAGCAACTGTACTTCAGGAGATTGTGTGACTAGGGAAAGAAAAAGCTTTCCTGAAACAAAGAATCAGTTTCCACTTCCCACGTGAGAACAAGCCAGATAGCTTTCTATGCCAATGGAAGGGGGTATAACCACTGATGTGCCAAAAAAACCCAGAAGATCTAGATTTTGTGACTGTCCTAGCTTTTATAGGACTTTATAAAATCAGCAAGAGCCAAAACAGACTAAATTTTCCTGAACCTTACACTGCTGTTCATATTTATCTGTTTACAAACCAATTTTTACTGTTCTTTAAATTAAATTCACTTTGGGTGCCTCCTACAAGGCAGCACACAGACAGAACTGCCTCTGGTGCCAGTAATAACTGGGCACACCAAAAAATGAGAAGACAGACTAGAAGTCTGATCACAAACCATGTGCATCTGAATAAATTAAACAGCTTTAGTACGTCTACACCTATTAAAAACAGTGCAACAACTCCAAGAAAAAGGAACCTCTGAAATAAATTATATGAATAAAGCCAATAAACTTTATTCTGAGATTTTTTTTTTTTTTGCATTTATGAAATTACTGTTTTACACTGAACACTGTTAGGTTCAGCTCCGGTTCCACGCGTGCCCGTGTGACCTCGCGGCCCGCCTCCCGCCGGGGGCGCTCCGCAAAGGCGCGGCCGCTCCCCGCCCGGNTACCAAAGCAAAACAAAACCCCTACAAAAAATCCCAAACCACAACCCCCCCACCACGCAGGCAGGAAGTATTTATCTGTTCACAAACAAGCAAACTGGCCATTTCACAACATATTCCTGAATACATGACTTAAACTATTGTTTTAGAGTTATGAAAGTTTCATTGAGTTACATTCATTTTGTATTTATTGGCCTCTTCTACATTTTTTGTGGTACAATATTTGGTAAGTATAGGAAGACTTCTGGCAGTTTTTCACATAGTTGCAGAAAATGTGTTTCAGTTTAGACCAATTTATCCCTACCGTCCATAGAAATTTCTTCTTCAATACCTCAAACTAGTTACTAAACAACAGGACATCATCTACAGTATGGAATTTCATGCATAAAGATACTGTAAATTCTTACCTGCTGCAAACTAAGAATAAGTGTTTTAGCACACTGGATTTTGTCTATCTGTCTTGTTTTACTCATCGTTTCTTTAATAATATCACCATAGTCATTGTAATACTAGGAAAAACAAAAAAAAAAAGGTTAACTGTCAATATTAGATGAAAACATTGCAACTACTGAATTCTTCAGAAAACAAAATCTAGGATATGTGCTTTTAAAAAGAAAAATCAAACACTATCTAAAGGAAAAAACCCCAATGTGTTCATGATTACACCAAAATCATACCATAAACCTCCAAAATAATAATTAAAAAAAAATTAAATACGAAAAGAATAAACCCACTTTTCATTCTTGCACTGAGGCAGAATGACCTATTTATCTTCAAGGCCATGACATATTTGTTAATGACACGTGTTCACCCCTTCAGGGTACAAGATTAGAATCTAATCTTTTCAGTAACTCCTGTAACTCTGGTGGGGAGTTTTCTATATTCTTTGCTGAAAGGAGGCACTTACAGACAGTATCATAGCCATAATCTGTCCAATAAAGACAGCTGCCTGTTCAGTTTTTTAAGTATTTCAGGTTTAAGAAAGACCTAATTAGTTATTTGGAGAATCAAAATATATGTAGGGCACTCAGAGAGATAAAAGCAGGCTGCCCAAATTTTAAGTTTTTAAGGTAATCACCAAGGAGCAAAGCTTTATCATGTTCACAAAATGAGAACTCATATTAGTGTGCAGCTGTGAATCCCATGAGCCAGGACAGGTTTTTATATTTAAGTAAGATTGAAACAGATATAAAGACAATGCGGGGAGGAGTAGAGGGGACTCAAACCTTATTTCTCTTCTACAAAGTTTAAACTTAAATTATCTGATGAGGCTAGACATCATGGAGTTGATCTTTGGAAGAACATTCTCAAAAGGCCTACTAAACTAATAAGTGAATTAAAAATACACCATCAATCAGAATAAGAAAATAAAACTACTAAAAACAACATTAAAATAATGAGTCAGTTTTCCTCCTCGCTCCCCACCACCCACACACTGGAACTGTGAATCTCATCACAGTAATTTTTCTCCCTACTCACAGAAAAGGGCCTACAACTCTGGAGTTTTGAATTCGTCACATTTTGAACCAGTTATCTTGCAAGGTAAAAAAACAAGTAATAGTTAAAAACTCCACAACTACTGTATTCCAGTAGTTTTATGAAGTATCACTACTACGCTTCAAATTTACCTTCATATATTGCTTGAAAATGTCCGCAGCTGTGTTCATTTCCACCACAGTATATACAATGAGCTTACAGAAAGCTGCAAGTAGGTTTCTTCTTTTGTGCAACGCTTCAATTTTGCTAGCTTCATCATCCTGCTGTCCGTCTAGAAAAAGTTCAGAACAGGAAAACAGTCAGGTTTAAAGACTCCATGTTTAAACATTTACATATGAAACTGATATGGGCTAGTGGTCAGGATTCAGAAAATTAGATCTCAATTCTGACGGCAATGCACTTCATTGTCCACTGACAAGTCTCTTACCCTGATACAGAGACAAATATTTGAGCCTATTAAACCAAGCCCTTATTGCAATTATCCTACATGTTCCCAATACAGACAATCCTTTAATCAGCTGCTGACATTTAAAAGCCAAACCTACCTCTATGCACATGCACACCTCTCAATGACAAAACAAAATTAAAACAAAAAACCAACCAGGCAAACAAGAAAAAACCCAACAACAAAAATACCACCACCACAAAAACCCAGAAATGCACAAGGAAACAAAGATACTAGTTAGAAAACAAATAATATAAAGGAAACTTGAGTTTTGTACAAACCTGCACTATTATTATCATCATCCTGATCAATGAAGACATGATCTAAAATAAAACTGAGTAGTTCAGACTGCAAGGAAGAATCAGGAGTGTAAACAAGTGGCTCCAACATGTCACGTCCTCCTGTCATAATCTGATGGCTGAAGATCATCAACACATCACACAGAATTGTGAAAGCCTGTTAAAAAGAAACCTTAGTAAATACTTGCTTGGAAAGTGGATTTTGTTTAGAATAATGTATTTGCACTTGACAAAACACTTAAGATCTCAACAGTGTACACAGGTCACTGAAGTCCTACACAACTACAAAGGCCAACTGAAGTCAAAATGTGCATAGTTTCTAACAGCAGGTTCCTGTATCAAGACTGTCTCCAAACAAAAATATTGCACAGACAATGCCAACTAAATATGAAAATATTGCAAGATTAAAACATGAGGGGCCTGAAACTCCCAAATTCTGCCTGACGGATCTACATGAGGTCATTAGAGAACTTTGTGGACTTCAATGATAGTACAATCTCCTTTTCACTGTCTTTTTAAAAAATTGTTTCGATCACATTTGTTCAACATATAACAGCTGAGATTATTCAATCCCTGTAAATCCTAACGTCCAAACATCCAAAAGTGCAACCAACTTTTTGTTTTGGTGGCTAACTTGTGCATCTGACATCAGATTTAAATGTCTGTACTCCACTGCCCTAGAAAGTTCAAATGTCTTAGTACCTGATACAGAGACTGACACTCTTCAAACTAACAGACCAAGGCAACAAGCTGCTTAGTGCTGCACCTTCTCTTTGGCTCTAGACTCCCAAGTACTTCAATGAACAGGTGTGTTCTCTAACTCCTCAAAGCAAATATTACTAATTCCTGGTCACAAAAAATACACGTGCTCCTCTGAAGTCCCCTGTGTCCTTTCATAAGATTTAGAGAAGGGAAGTGGAACCAAGGCTATTGTACCCTATGTGACAGGTACCCTGCATAACTAGGCAGTTCTAATTTCTAGAGCATTCACCAGAGTCTGAGAGTCATATAGCCTCTTAGAGAGGCCGACTCAGAGCTTCAGTAATTTTTGTTACTTGCACTTTCACACCCTACACCTTGTGACTATTACACTAGGCAGCTCTTTGACACAGAACATGCCTATTAAGTTCCAGGAATATTCTTGTTCTAGCAAGAGTTTCAAAAGCTGCAATTGTGCGACTCAGTGGACCATATTTTCCACTTTAACCAGATTATTATTATCTTCAGCAGCAAAAAGGCTCCTATTTCTTTAATTAAACTGTCTGCCTAGAAGATAATCTGGTCCTTCCCCTATAGAGACATACTTCATCTTCTTTCATTTTAGCATTTTAAAGATAGTTAAAGGCATTTACTTAGAATTAATAACCTGTGCTCTTCACTGGAACCTCAAAATTCTATGAGTGTCCTGGCCAAAGAACTATTTGCCCACAGACTGGAAGAGACTCAGCCCCTACAGTTTTATTACTTCCTTTGACTCTGTTATCCTCAGAACTCAGGACAAGTGTTCCCCAACATGATGTCTCAATTCCTTTTGAAACAGAAGCAAAAATTAAAGACAACCCTGAAAACCTTCACGCCAGCATTTCAAAAAAGCCAGGACTTCTGTCTCCGGCCTAAACTGTCACGTGTTACTTACTCAGGCTTAATATCTACATTTTTTATGTCTGAAACATTTAAGAACTTAGTTCCAGCTAAAACTCTCCCTGCAAAGGACAACTGTATGAGGGACTGACTATAAAACTGCTCACATCTTTTCCAAGCAGAGCTGTTGAAGCTTCCAAACATTTGCTAGAGCATCTCTAAACAACACTATTACCAACAGATCAGTGTGTGAGTGTTCCTAAAGGTGACTACAATAAATTCCCATTTCCCAACAATAAACTCTGCTAGGTTACCGTGCATACTGGTGCCCGCATAAACATAAACACGCTCATCTTAAGTACTCATTTTTTCTCCTGATTTTGAGATCCCCAAATTCTTGGGACTCTGAAAAACTGAGGAATATACTGCGCTATGGAGCAACACAGAGAAGAAAGAGAAGCTGCACCTGCATGCATTCAAACCTAGAACCAATAAAATAACTTCTCTTTTAAATTGCTGTCCTTAGCTCTTCCAGTTTTGAGCCTATGAATCCACAGCTCCACAGGAGATGTAGGTCATTAGCACATGGTAAGCAAGAGGTTTGATGGAACTCTCTCACTTAATTTACACCCAGAAGGTTTCTACGGTGCACCTGCAGAGTCATTATTTAAAGAAACAAAAAGCTCCTTTGCATAAAACATTATGCTGCCTAAAATTACTTGAAAGAATGAAGTTTAAATTGACTCTGAAACCCTATGTACATAAGGAGGGGAGGCATACAAGTACAGTATGTATTCACACTCAAAGGACACTCAGCCTGAACACCCAGGACATCACGTTCCCACATAAGTGCCAAAAATATTAGCAAGAAGAACTTTTCAACTGCTTTAAAAGTACAGTATTAGAAGACTACAAGTAACAACAGCCACTAACCTGTTCCTTAACAGCAGTGTTTACATTGGTCAGGTAGTGTTGACAGATTTGACAGAACACTCTCATCTGCTTCTTTAGACGTAGAAGATCCTCCTTTAAAGAGAATTATTTCATATAAGTTTTGTTTTTTCAATTTTATAATCCCATTTAGTGCATGCACTTTCACAGAGCATTCCACCACAGACCTTAGTGGTAACATTCAAGTCCACTGCATTATTTTAAAAATCACCATTACAAATAAAATTAGCAAGTAGCAATTTCCTTATTTTTGTCACTCTGTGTAGCACAGAAGAGATGGCAGTTGGGATGAAAATCATGTTATTTTATAGAAAAAGTAGTAACTAAAAAAACTCAGAAACAAACCTAAAAAACACTAACACCTCCCCTCACCCCCAAAAAAGTCCGGAGCACAAAGCATTTTCTCTTTAAAATATCTGTATTTTCAGCCTAAAGGATAGATTTTAGACAGCTGTTCATAACTAAAAAAGACAAGCCTACATGGTATTATTTTATTTTTTTTAATTCACTGATTCGGGATAAAGTGGAATATCAGATGGGAGTCGGTTTTCTTTCCCCGTTCATTGAAAAAAAAAGGCAGCTTTATGCATTGCAGTAACTTCCCAAAGAGTAGATTGCTGAGCAAACAAAGCACCAAATTGGTCTAAGTACCACCCACGTGTGTAACACAGTTGGTGTTACTCAGTCACGTGAAGCTGTAGCCCTGTAGAACTGGGGAAGTTGTAATCCAAGACCAACTGTGTAACCAGCATCAGTCCAGACAAAAGATGAAACACACCTGACAGAGTTTAAAAACTGTGCCTGCAATCTAAACTCAAACAAGTCTCTCCCTTCAAGAAAGTGGGTAACACACTGGATACAGCACATCGTTTAATCCCAACAGGATTAATAAAAGCAGCAGCTGCTCCTTGACAGGAATTCAAGTATAACATAATTTTCTAAGTACTTTTCTAAACAAAACCTTTTCTCTCAACATTTACCATTCAAATTACTACACTGAAGCTAAGACATTTATATGTGGGAATATTTTCTTTCCTTTATACAGAATTATTTGTTTACATTTTTATTAAAATTGAACCATTTATATAGTCTTTAATTTAGTGCATGTATTATGAAGCTAATTCCCATACTTAGTTCACAAACCTGTTCACAAAGAGCAAAGTTAGCAGATGTTGACAATGTTGTCAGAGGCCAAAAAAAGCCCAAACCATCCAACTAAAAAAACCAACCAACCAACCAAATCTTTAGGCACACTACATTTTTGTCACTTCTGTTTCTGTGCTTATTTTTTGCTGTTGTACATTCCACTTTCATTGAACAGAAGTCAACAGAAGTTCTGTAGGTACTTAGTATATTTGGCAGCAGTCAAGCAGTTAAATATAATAAAATAGTTGTAATTCAGAAGTTAAGCCAATGAAAGCTTTAATTTACCAAATTTTATTATGCAGGAGCAGAAAACAGGCTCAATAAGGGACCACTTTTCAATTAGGTTTTTCTCATTTCTGCTGAAAGTATTACAAATTACATTTTGCTGCAAAACAGCTAGGTTAATCTTCATTTTTAAACTAACCCATCAGTATTTATCTCACCTTCTGCCATTAGGCTTGTGATAAAGCTTTGATCACTGTTACAAAAACCTCAAGACTGCTGTTTATCCTTTAAGGTAACAAAGCCTCCAAATCCTTCACACACCTACGTG
Organism: Edolisoma coerulescens; assembly: GCA_013397115.1. Taxonomy (NCBI): domain Eukaryota; kingdom Metazoa; phylum Chordata; class Aves; order Passeriformes; family Campephagidae; genus Edolisoma; species Edolisoma coerulescens. The sequence continues at coordinate 25,849 of VWZW01006504.1, forward strand.
CCTCTCAACAACCTGTGTAGCCACTTCATATCAGGTATTTGGGGTTGGAAATGTTAAAAGCCATTAAAACACAGATGGGTAAACTAGCCAGCCAGTGGTCAAGTTCGTATTTATCTCTAACACCTTCAGACTATAATTATTCACTGGACTAAAGAAGTCTCAACAGATAGGAGAAAACCACCACAATCCGATACAGTTGTTCTCTGTTATATGATCTAAATTAGTACAAGTTACATAGCATGATTTTCCACTCCTGCGTCTACCAGAAGCTCAAACTACCACATCCTAAAATAAAAAAAATTTAAAAGAAAAATGTATGCACCCTCACATTAAAATGAGACTATTGTAATAATGGATTATTAATTACTCATACATTATTAATGCTATGAGTTCCCTTTGTTTTCTCCCCAGTAAATTGTGACAGTCATATACTACTTATTTTTCTTATATTAATTACAAGCATGATAATCAAAGCATTTAAAAAACCTGAAGAATTTACTTCTCTCCTCTCTGACATAAAGAAAGGTGTGTTAACAGTAACTCCAATAATGAAGTGCAACTCCAGCACAGATTTCCAGTAGAAAAGCACTCTTCTTACAGGACTGCAGAAAAAGTATGTTTGATAACAGGGATTACATTTTTTAATTTTAGTTAGAGAAATCATTAAAATGTTTCAGCACTTACAAATTCCATTCTAAACTACCTAGGCCTTTCAAAAAAAGCCTTTTTTCATTAGGCAGTTCACACAGTGAACCACCTAATCAACCTCCAGCAATGCTGGATAGAGGAAACCTTAATCCTTCCTCCAAGATTTTTCAAGAAGTGAAATTAGAAAGATGACATTTGCCAGAGCTTTGCCCTTCAAGATTACTATACATAGAACCAGAACAGGGCCTCTCATCATTCCCTGAAAAAATCTGAAATATAACTTAATCTTTTCCTGTCTTTATTTAACAACAGATTTAAAAGACTGATGAAGAGTAAAGTAGGATAGCAACATATTGAGTGATAAGAATACTATGACAGTATACAAATTCTTAGATCTCACTGACTTGTCACTGATACTTCAAGGTTTCCAAACAAATTCAAACCCACTACTTGAGAGTAGTAAGAGTGACTATACTGTGGTAACTTCCATTCTACCCCTTCTTAGCATTGTTACTGTGCCTGATAGGTATCACATTTATTTACTATTACTTTAAAATTCCATCAAATTAAACATAATATTGACATTTACATAATAAAAACAATTAAAGGAAGTACTAGGTTTGTAAGTCAAGAATGTGACTACTAAAATTATGAATTCAGAAGAACTTATTTAAAAAAGCAGGATTAGGTAGGTATCAATACAAAGAAAATTCCTAGTCTTAATTAATTCCATCACAGTACCCACTTGATGACACTGCAGCTATGTACAAATGTTTATTTACTAATACAACTGGAACAAGGCATACCTTTGTGGAACTGCTTTCAGTAACTTTTGCTAGCTGCCAAAGGATTACATAATGAGTACACTGCAGTGCATGAATAACAATCTGAAATCAAAATGAAAAAAAAAATTAGATGACAAAGGCCAATAAAAGAGAGCAACAAAAGCTATTTGTTGTTGTGCCTAAAGAACACATTTTAACTACAGACCTGTTCTGGCATGTCTCCATTTTCAATGCCAGTTTTCAATAGCTTGTAGTTGCAGCCAAACAAGTCCCATCTTGATAGGTCATGAGCACTGGAAGCATTAGAAATGAAGTAAAAAATATTATTTAACTAATACTTTTTCTGCGATTTGAGGTTAACAACTATGAAAAGTTTAACTGTTCAAAAAAAAAAAAAAAAAAAAAAAAAGAAAATTAGTGTTGGAAAAACCCAGCCATTGAATACCTCCCCACCTCAACCAACATACACACAAAATAAAAAAAGCAAAGAAAAAAAATCCCATGAAGTTACATGAAAAGGAAGATATATCATATTAAAAACAAACAATCCCCCACACCACAAACTCTGACAGACATGTGCAGAAGCCAACTTACTTGTGAAAAGCAGTGATTCTCTTCAGTGTTGACAAGACTTGATATGCATCATCTTCATCAGGTTCCTCTCCCTATTTAATAATCATACAGTGAGATAGCTCAAGCAGTGCAGTCTAAGTGAACTGGGGAACTTACTAAACCCAAACATACACACACACCCCCAAACCAGAGGGCAGGACAGGGTGGGAACCTGATTCTAAATTATTTATCATGTCGTATATGCTTTTAGAAGAGTTAGAGAGATAAGGCAGCAAGCACTTTGTATCTAGAGATGGAGTCCACGATCTTAAATGTCTTTTCCAACCTAGATAATTCTATGATTCTATAAAACAGCAGCAGAAGAAGAGAGAGGGGAGGGGGGCGGGGAGGAAGGAGAAGGGAGGAAAAAAAAGAAAAAAGGAAAAAGCCTAGGATTGCGGAATACAATATATAATATAGGTGCTTCTATTTTCTCTGAAGAATCCAGCAGAGGCCACTGTCAGACAAAAGACAGTGGACTAGATGGGCCACAGGTCAGTACTTCAATCTTACTTTAATCACAGAAAAAAAGTCTTTGAGAGAGGTAAGGGAACTGGTTTGTTCTAATCTTCCCATGAGTTCTGACAAACTTGCATTTGGTGAAAAAAGAGGAGTAAAAATGAAAGGGTCAAAAAAGTATTTATTTGTACATAAGATAAACTATCTGAGGTCAAGAAAACTCCTCCTTAGTTTAGCAGAGATAATGCAAGTTTTACTATTCTGTAGTTGCACAACCTATCAAAGAACTAAGGATTTCAACACTTCCACCAGAGTATTTGCCATTTTCCTTCAAGCCAACTTCTGACATCTCATTTCCTTGCTTTACCTCTCATTCTTTCTTTTCATCACAAAGGGAAAGAAATAGGCACATTTCTTGTTTAGGATTTCTAGAATGGAGTTCTAGTTCAGAACAAAATGCAAGAGAAAAAAGGAGATCTTGATAAACTACATGCATCTAAGAAATGTTAAGAATTAAGCTGTCAAAAAGACACTTCCTATGCTCCTTACCACAGATGAAGAGAAGAAACAAGTTTTGTCTGAATGTAAAGATCCCACATAGTAAAGTTAAATACTCTATCAGAAGATTCTCACTTTTCAGATCAACACAGTGTGGGAACAAAGTTATTTTTGATCTACTAACTGCATCTGCTTGCATTCAGGAGGGGAGGGGGAGTGTTTTCTAGAGATTTTGATATTCAACAATAGTAACATACGACCACAGGCAAGACTAGCTACAGTAGTACATCTGAGGAGAATCCATAGGGAATTACAACACTACAACTCTCAAAAATGTAAGCCTCAAAAGCTAAGAGTAAAAAGTTTATGTATTTAATTGTTTATCTGAAACTTATCCCAAATTCCCAAAGGACTCTTGTCAAAAGGAGATCAAAATTAACGACTCAGTGCCTTAATCTAAAAGAACAGTCTGTGTTCACACAATCACAGCAACGACAGTGTTGCATTATCGCACTCAATGGCTTTGAAACTCAGAGGAAAGATCCCATCCCTAGCTCTAGCTTGCAGAGAAAGACAGAAAAACATACTGAAAATATTTACAAGGGCAGGATAAGGTGATCTTGCACATTAAAATACCTCTTGCAGGAAGTCCTCAAGAAGTCGATTAAACTTGTCTGCCAATTCATCTATTAACTGACTTCTTGCAATGTCAACCCTGTTAAAGATTGTGAATTCTTCATTACAAAGAGCATGGTAGGTTTTTGAACAGGCTTCCAAAACATCTATATCTGTGTGCTTCTCCACAATATCCCGGATTTGTCGCAGTAAGGCATCCAAATGCTACAAGGAAGACAAGCCAAAGAAGAAAATATTTCTTTTTATTTTTATATATATATATACACACACAAACACATTTTTAATAAACCTTAAGGAATTTTAAAAGGTAAATTATGTTTATTACTTTTGTAACTATGATACAGAACACAAACACCTTCTAGAAAATCAGTGAAGCTTCTGAGAAATTAAAAGTCTATTTACCAAAAATCAAGCTGGAGCTTGTCAAAGACCAAATCACCAAAGTGATTAAAAATTTGCTGCTGTCAGTATGGTCTTACCTAACACGTGAATTTGCAATGACAACTGAACAACACAGAAGTATTTACCTCCCACTCACACAAACATTTATGCATGTTTGTGTGTGTCTTAAAAGTGGTATAATTGAAGATTTAGTTTCATAACACTCTACTGTCCGCCAACTAAAGCCAACTTCAGCTGTTCATATATTCCTCCCCTCAACCTGAGTTGCTCACTGCTGCGCTATCGCTGCTGGCTATGCTGTCAACTACACATTTTATCACTTTTTGACTCTAATGATTTCCAGCTACTTCCTTCACAATGCAATAGCACAACTGAGAGAGCAGTAACTACATCATTTGTGATCTGGTATTCTTCCTCTGTTTCATGCAATGATGATGGTTTTCTAGATTCAGTGATAGAAAACTTACTGAGCTGTTTCTACAAGCTTTATCTGTCAGACAGCTCAAAATATGACCATAACCCAGCAATAAATGCTCTCGATTTAAGTTCATCTAACTGGCAAGATTTTCTGTTAAAACTGGCTAGAAAGGCCTTAGAAAACTCAAACTTTCATTATCTCTACGAAGAGCAGCCAGTCACAACTCTGAAATCCAAGTCGTGTTATCAGTAAAGGTTAAAATAAATAAAACCTCCTTTAAACAAAAGAACACTCCTAGAATGGTGACTGAAATTCCAGTGACTAAGTCTAAATTCTGGGACTTTTCCTTTTACATTAATGTGTGGATGTTACCGTACCTTTTCTAATCGCCCTGTTGTATAAATTTCCAAATCAAAGTACTGTGGCAACTGCAGTAAGTTGGTGACTTTTTCTGCATCTACAGAATACTGTAAAATTGGCAAGAAAAAAAGTTTAGATGAAAAAGTCTTGGACAACATAATTCATTATAGAACAAGTAAATATAAACAAATATTAGTAAGAAAAAAAATAAAACTTGTGGCAAGCTGTATCATTAATTACAGAAATATACTTGCAAACATTTCAACAACAATCCACCACTGAGAAATGGAATTACACCTACCTTTGCTAGCAACTGAGGAAGTGCCACTGCAAAAAGCTCAGTGATTTTTGTCCTGTCATCCAACTGGGTTTTCTTTTCCTTTGCTGTCAGCACCTAAAATATTGGTATTGTCAGGATTTTACAACTAAAAGTTCTGGTGTAAAGTTTCATTATCATTAATGAAATGATGATTAGGTACATAGACCTCTAAAATCACTGTAAAATATCAATGTAAAGAGGAGGGAAGAGTGCAATTAAAAAAAAAGAAAAAAACATTTTTGCATTCGAAAAATGCAATTCAAAGCTAGTCCTAACACTATTAAGATTATCTTGAAAACAGAAGTGATAACCTATAACAAAAGGTTTACCTTTCCTGCAACAAAATAACATGACTGGAATGACAATAAAAGAATTGTCATTCAGCTTACAATTTTTAATGATATTTACTCAATTAATTTGTTAATCCTATCTTCATACAAGCTTTCAACCTGTACTTAAGTGCGTTTCTTACCAAAAGATACACCAGTCTTGAGAGAAGACTGTTTAATGCCTCAGTAAAAGAGGCTGTCTAAAGTCTGTATAATCATAGAAAAGCCAGTTGGTGGACTGGCCTTCTTCCAAGAGACTATGGAGTGTGTTTTCCTTTCCCTCATTTTGCTCTTTCACACTGAAAATAGTTTTAGCTTTTCCCAAACATTGATTCTTGTCCTCTTTTCAATCCAATACTGTTTTCAAAATCAATTTTTATTACCTTTAACACCACAAACAAATGCAGTAGTTCAAACAGTACTAAGCACGTGCCAAAGTCCAGAAAAAGCTAACTAGCCAGGGTAGTCAGATAAATGGAGGCTGTGGAGACCAAAGCTGAATCTCCAATCTCGTTCCCTTCAGCAGCAACAGCCTACAGTCTTTTCCTTCCTCCCACACTGGCCCCACAGAGCCATTCCCACATCTCTAGATGAGTAGTTTTTTGCTGCCTACCCTTTTCCCTGTTCCTCTTCCCACAGGAGGATGACATTCAGCCGCTTGCCGAATTGTACAAAGCATTATTTCAATCAGTGCGCTTTCCTGTCTGTCCGTTAAAGCTGAAATTTAAGAAACAGATGTTAACACACAACTTGTTTTTCATTTTCCACAAGGATCAAGGTATGTCGGGGTTTTTGCTTGGGTTTGGGGGGTTTTTTGGGTTTTTTTGTTAAAGGCAAAAATATAGACATGTAGACCAACAGCTCATTTCCAGAGGTGGGGGTGGCAGAGGGGATAGAGAAAGTAAGCACCTTATAAAATGAACACCAGAAAATATTGAAAAATTGAGGGAATATCACTGGAGGAGTCACAGAAACGAATGGAACAAATACCAAGTTTTATAATCATTTTACTTCCTTTCTATTTTCAGAGGTCCATTTACTAGGACCTATGAATTACAGAATTATGCCAGGGGTTTTTTTTGGATCTACTGTCATTAAAGAAATCATGATATTTTTCCATATGGTACTTGTAACAATAAATTAACCAGTTTCACAAGCAACTTAGTTTCTCTAATGCCAAAAGTGCAGCCTGAACTTGTGGAACAACAAGGCAACACTGCATGCTATTTCCTTCTCTTTTCTTCTAACCGTTGTTCTTGTGTTGCACTTCCGTACCAGGTGGTTATCTCTTTCTACTCTTCCTCACATTTCATAAGTGGTATTAGGGACTTCTTATAGTCACGGAAACAGAGGAAAGATATGTAAACATCTTTTTTCCTTATGTCAAGCCTAACAAAAACTGCACAGCGATATAAACAAAGATATACAAAAATTTCTTACGTTCTTCTCCATTGAGAGGCTCCTCCAGCAGAAGACTGTTCATACATTCCCAGTCCTTCAAGAGGTCTGTTGCACAGTCCCACATGCTGTCCACAAGATAAGCAGCATGTTCGTGCAACTAAAATGAGAACAGATTAAGTATTTTATCAGCAATGAAGTTCATTACAGAACTATAATACAGAGTATTTCTCGCACTTGGCTCCTGCCTGTGGCAAAAATACAGAGCAAGTTTTGCAAGCTCTCTGGTTAAACAGAAGATTTTCTTCCCCAATTAACTTAAAGATGAATCCAGACCAACAGCTACAAGGAGTAGTACTACAAGATCTGTCAGAACTTGGGGGAGAGGTGGGGAGAGGTTGTGGGGGTTTTTTGCTTTCTTCTCTCTCCCTTTTTAACTCTCTTAAATCCCAATTTCTTTACAGTTGTACATCATCATGTTTGTCAGAGTAGCACTCACAGCCTGTCTCAACACTGTGTACTGACAGATCCTTCAAACAAACACAACCACATAAAACAGTCTTTTGACCCCCAGGTTGCTCAAACAACAGGAAAACCAGGACAGATTCATGGTTATTAACCAATGAGTGGGGAAAAGAAAAACAACAACAAAATGTAACTGAAAAAAATTAGAACAAACCACAACAATAACCCACACACACCAGAAAAACAAGGATATCCCTGAAACCCAACTTACTTCACTTTCCAAAAAGAAAAACACTAATGTCTTCACAAGATTAGCATTTGGACTTTGTCTTCCCCTCCTTTTCAGTATTCCATCATCTTCAGCATCTCTGCGGCTGAAAAGCCTAAAAGAAAAATTATTTCTTGACAAGTTTCTTCTTCATTGCCTTCACCATAGTCAATTCATGTCAAGATATCCGTTTTTTACACACTAAACACTTTGTTGCTTGGCTCCACGTTTTATTTTGAAAGGAAGTAATTTGGGAAAAGTATCATTTGAACAATTTCATATATGCATTTTATATATGCTGAGTTGATATTCCACTGACTGTTTCCAGCGGAATGTATAATTATAACAAAATGCTTTACAAACATCAGTGATAATTGCAGGTGCTTGAGGTCCTACGCTCCTCCTTAGCAAACTGTTTTTTCTGATCCTCCCTACAGGAGACTTTAAAGCAGCTAAGAAATACTGGAAGGAGGTCTGAGAAGTATTAGATGAAAACTCTATTTTGTTCTCCTACACACCTGACACATGTTGGATTTTTAGTGGATTTTTTTAAATGAAAAATATTTTATGAAATGGTCATATGGGACAATGGGGAAGAGGCGGGCACAGGGGAGGAACTACAAATGGGAAAACACTCATTATGATGCAAGACCAAGTTTTAGGCCCCAAACTACATAAGCATTTTAAGACATTTCACAGGAAGGATGGGAAAGGAGAAGACACAGGAACTTTTTTATTATATTCCCTGAAGGTACAAGCTTTCAAAGTGCAGCCTTCAAAACTGCTCTCTATTTCCCATTTAGAAAAACTACAGCAGCTCAGAAAATACAGTAATGTTACATTCTCTCTTCTTTCTTAAGGCCACTTTGAGATTCATTTTTTCTTTCTCTTAATTAAAACTAGTAAGAATCATCATATTAATGCACACAAATGCACAAAAATCTACAGGAGCAAGAAGTTAACTGTAATTTCTCCATCTTACTTTTTATAAAGAAATTCCCCTGCGGCAACTGCTACTGGCCGATGAGCTGAATAAACCAGGTGGTAGACATTTTCACAGTCTTCTGCAGTCAGAACTTCTTCACTACTCCTAGGGGGAGGGATGGGAAGAAGGAAAGAAAGAAAGAAAGAAAAAACAAAAAAAGGCTGCATCAACAAAGTATGAACTCTAATGAGGGAGATGGAAATGAATGAGAACCTAAACCTTTTCCTTCAATTTATCATCCTAAAACTCAGAGACTTAGTCCCAAAGTCTTCCTGAACAAAATATACTGATGAAGTACGAGCTACTGCTAGAAGGTTATGCTCAAGAGTTCAACTACCGCGCAATGTTCAATATATTCCATGTTCTTCATTTCAAACATTCCACGGTAGTTTTTAACTATGAGGCTGAATTCAGAGTTCCTACACCTACTGAGCTGTAAGAGACAAATAGTAACACTGTTCTAGATAGGTTACTTTTGAAATTCCATTTTGTTAGAGTGTAAGATGTATAGACATTTCTATAGCCTTCAGATTATCTGAAGTGTCATGCTGCTGGCCTCACCCACATGGACGAGAAACACTGAAGTTTCAGTATTTGTTGTATGTCAGGTAAGGAAATACACATGTACTTACTGTAAAACAAGAGTGAGTAATTTTATTGCTTGGACTGCAACATCATATTCTTTGTCAAGAGTCATAGACACAATTCTATCCTAAAAACACAAAAGAAAATATTTTTGAAGAGGAAAGAAGTGCAACGCAACTTTAAAAAAATTCATATATACCAAAAGTAAGAAGTTACACTAACCTTGAACCGACTGGTGAAGAGTTCCAATTTGGAATTAAGCTCCTTATTATAGTAAAGCCCTTGCAAAGCAGTTAGGCATTTGAGTCTTACTTCTCCTTGCTAAAATAAAGAACTGAATTAAAAGTCAAGTATAGGATACAGATGTGATCTTCATGTCATACAAGACAAGTTTCTTTTACAGTCAGAATTAATTCTAAGATTAAATGCTTTCATAATATACTACCAATAATCATGTTAATGACATAAGAATATAATCTTGTTTGTAACAAGCCAGTGAAGCAACAAAACCAAACAAAAACCCCCAAGGTCTTACTGCAGTTACCATCTCCATAAATCAAAATACACCTTTTCCATTCTCTCTAAACACTCCAAGATATTTCTATCATTGACGATCATCCCTTGTGCAGTCAGAATTACTAAGCAGATAATGAGAGAAATATTCCTCCTGAAATACAAGATCTTCTTCGGCAGAGAAAATGTTTTAAGGTATAGATAACTTCAAGCAGTTTCTACCACTCACTGCCAGAGGCTATTGGGTTTTTAGACCAAGCCCATGAACAGCACAGCAAGACTGAGCATCCCTCATTTCTTTCACTTAAAATTCAATAGCTTGAAGTTTCCAATGCAAGAACTGAGGCAATGTGCTGACTCAACAACGAGTCAGGGAGTATTTGTAAACTATATCTATTGACCCCTCCAAGCAGAGAATAGTCTCTAGGTGGTAGTTGGTAAATACAGCTTGAGGCACTCACCAGCATAAAAGGGGGCTTTTCCCATGCTTTTTACGGCTAGCTGAGAATGCTAGAGAGTTTCTTAACTTGGCAAAACAGAGAACTGCCAGGCTACAGGCTGCATTTTTCCATATGACATGTATTAATTTGAAGTAGTTAAGTACTATGAACCACAAGTCTGCATCAGCAATAAATAAACAGAAAAGACCATTTGCCTACAAATAACAGTTCCTTAAAAAAATCTATATGTGCTCTCTAAAAACATTCAAAAGATTCAAGTCTGGCCTATACGTATTTTGAAATGCCAGTACTTCTGAGTGATAAGGAAAGCAGTCACCAATTCAAACAGTTCAGAGATCCAAACCTAGTCTGGAAAGATCAATAACCAAAACCAAGGAGTTCTGCTTCTTGGTTCTGTTCCTTTTGCTCAGTGCAGTTTACCTTGTCATGCATAGTCCACCCCACATATTTTAAGTAGCTGTCATTGAGAAAGGCATCACTGTACATTTTCATCCATATTCCAATCTCCTCAATGCAGATGGCTCTTATTTCAGCAATTGCATCTCTGTGGAGGGAAGTGGGACAGTAAGTTCAAAAAGATGAATAATTAGAAATAACCTGCCACCAGCTCCCAGAATAAATTAACGATGCTACACATTACTTACTAAGAGAAACTTACCGGTATCTATGCACAAAAACACCTTTAAATATTGCATTCATCATGTTTTCTATTTCATCCTGATTTTCTTGAAGCTGAAAGAATGCAGAGTACATAAACAGTGAGCAGCACTTTTACAGTCGGATCAGATGGTGCTGATGCTAGACAAACTAAATTAACATTTACAAGTGTGACCATTAAATCCTTTCACAGATTCAGAAATATTCACAGATCTGTTTCACAGTACAATAAGCTATTATTTAAGAAATTTTACCTACCACAGCATACAAATTTTAGTAATTCTGACCACTGGAAAACAGTTCTTCAAGTGTAACAAAGACATCTTGGGTTTCTGAAAGGTCCTTCTTAACTAATTTATAAGAAAACCTGATTTCATTTTCTAGTAATATCGTTGCTTTTTTACGTATCTATGTATTTACTCACACTAGGACTGGCGCTGCACACACATCTAACAAAACTACATTGAATGAGTGGTTAAGAGATCAGTCTGCAAGATCTTTGGGAGATGAACAGAAGACAAACTTGTTAGTTTGTCTGAACCGTCAGGAAAAAAAAAAAACCCTTAATAGGTAACAGCACAAACGCTGAAGAGCAAAGGTGAGATGTTTCCTTTGATCATGAAAAAGTTATTTCTGATGTCTAAAAAACAAAAATCTAAAACAAAACAACCACCACCACCCAAAAAACCTCAAAAACAAACAGAAACCAAACCACCCATTGCCCCAAAAGTAAAAACTGCAACCTGATTGAATTAGGGCTTTCAACCAGACAACGCTGTCAGCAATGAATCAGCAAGTCTCTTTTACACAAAAGAAAGAAAATAGAAGTGACTGCGTTTTCAGTTTTGATAGTGCTTTCTGTAGATGAAAAAAACCTTTAAACACACTTTCTGCTGAGATCATTATTGACATTATAAAAGCATTTTTTTGCTCCAAGATCACGGAGCTCTTCTCTAGAAGCCAAGACCTGTCAATGTATGGTAATTTTTGTTACATATTTGAGCTCAGTGTAGGAAACTCGTCAAGAAATACAACAAAAATTTATCTATTACTGATTGCAGTCTCTTTCACTAACCTTACAACAACATTACTATTTTTAAGACTCTACATTTACTTTTTTTACAGAAAACCCGACAGCAAGAAGCACCTTTCAAAGTTTTTTAAACATTAAACATTAACATCCTGAAGAATTAGAGAGACTAATAACTACCAAAACCAATTACAGAACAAGATTAATTATTAACTGTCATTTATGAACACTTATCATATGCACACCAGCTAGAGTTGCACTAACCTCCTTTCTCTTCTGTAGTAAGAGTTCCAGCCTATCATTAGCTCGTTTCCCAATTATTTTATTTCGTTCTGCTTCATACTGCCGCTGTGTGTTGTCCATGTTAATACTTAGATTTAATGCCACATTCACTAAAGCAGTCATCAGTTTCATGGCTACAAAAATAAGTGAAAAGAATAAGGATTATTTAAAAGGTTACTCGAGCTAAGAAAACTTAGAAGAAAAATCTTGACACCTCTTCTTGTCAACCCTTTCTGTATTTATGAAAATATAGTCACTGTAAAATTTCTGATACACAAACTTGAGTAATGTCTTACCAAGCACTGCATCATTATCTATCAAGCCAATAATATTGTCACTCTGTTCTTTTTTGTCACTTCCATAATGTTATAAGCATTATTTTTATTATAATCTAAGCATATTATTATTATTGTTGAATTGAGATACAGGATCTGTTTCCTCCCCAAAATGAAGGTAGAATGTAAGATTTACAAACATAGCCCAAGAAATAACAAAAGAATTCCATTATCAGAGTTAGTTAGACTGATAACATTCAGTCTTAAATATACAAGAAGTTTCTTTCTTTAAAAGGAAATGTCTTAGAAAACCAACACCACCATATCACACCAGTCTTTTCCTCTCAATTTAATTTTCAAAAGGGGCAGGTTTTTCAAAGATTCATTTATTAGCAGAAGCAGAGAAAGCACATTAGCCAACTACAAGCCAGAAAACAGAAAATCAAAATATAAAATACACTTGTGAGGGACTTTTGGTGTGCTTTTATTTTTAAATCAACCGTTTTTAAAAGAGTGCAGACAAATACCCCTTTTTCAGAAACTAGAAGGTGATCAATTGTGTACTTGCTTGTCTTGTAAGCTCCTGTAACAAGGCATAAAAGGGCTTGCACTGGCAGAGCACACACAGAAAATTCTTGTGCATGTACCACCAGCATAAAGCTGATGAGCAAGGCTTAAAAGACATGCAGTTATATTGAAATACCATCTCACACTGTGATCTTCAAGGATCTCAAGATTAAGGAACAAGTCTGAGCTAATCACAGAAGCCAAAATTACCAGAAGTACCAGTAAATATGGATACAAGGAATTTGTTGGCACTCTTTTCTGTATAAAATACAATCTTCAACAATACAAAGAATAAAACTCAGATGAACACACAAAACCAACAGAATTGATACTGATGTGAACAAATGCTAACACATGGCTTACAAAAAAATATTTTGTGTGACAGAAACTAACATGCAATAGGGCAATTTCTGCAACTTTTATTCAGGCACAACTCAAATAAAGAAAAAAAATATATAAGAACTTGCTTTTTAAGACCAAGAATTTTTATTAGTCATATAGTACAAGAGCCAGAATTTATGATACAGCAGAATCTGTAAATTCTCCTGAAATAAAAGGTTTTGTTCCTCTCTCCATAAGAAATGCCCTGGCTGGTGGAAGTCTCACACAGCATCAGCCCCATGTGCAGTGTGCAAATGTAAATTCAAGAAAACTATCACGGATACAGAAGGACTGACAGGACAGTCAGGACTGAAGCCAGCTGTAAATCAGCCAGGTCCAGGGAAGTTAACAGTAATTATTTCCAGTGTTGCAAAACCTCAGCTCCACATACAGCCTAAATTTACCTTGTTCAAAGTAAAATTGCTACAATAGCCTCATATAAGCTGACAGCCACACAAAGCCATTCACAACCCTTCCTCAATAATCAGTGCAAGTTTAGGACTCCTTTATCCAAGAAGCTCATCCTTTGTCCATACAAAAACATATTTCTTTGAAACACTCTATACTTAACTCACAAGGGATTTCTTCATAACTTAACAGATTGGAAAAAAAATTATGTGAAAAAGTCAATTACATAAAACAAAGAAATTTAGAGACTGTACTACTGATGAAAAAATTATTTTAAATTATTTCTAATGCAAAGACTGGAACTGCTGCTTTACATTGTACCATGGCCTCAATATATAGCACAATTAAAGTTTGTAGTAAAAATTGCATCCAACATAAACTACAACTTCTGTTTGACTTAATGCAGAGCATGAACAGGTTCAACTGCATTTGAGATTAAAAGACACCTACACCCTTATTTATGACCAAAGACAAACTAGTAGAATCAACTGAAAAGTTTGCTTCTATTTTTCTACTAGACTTAAAGGTAATAAAAATTAAGTACCAACAAAATTTAAGGTAGCAAAGAATGCTTTCAAATAGTGCTGTGTTTTTCAGTACCAAAAAATCCAAGATAAAAAGCTGTCCCAAAGCAAGTTGCAATAGATGAAAACTGTATCACAATAAAACACAAGTTGAATGCTGAGTATCAAGAAGTTTTACCAGAGTAATTCTGTCCCGTGCAACATAAAACATTAAATGTAAGCAATAAATATAATTCACTGACCTGCCAGTGTGCTAGTGTGCCGAAACGCTCTGACTTGTGAGTCTGACAGCCCCGTAAGCAGTGAAATGACAGTATCCATCATATACTCATCATATATGATGCTATATTGACATTGTCGGACGAGTACTCCAATGAACTCACAAAAACTGGATTTGAACTTCTTCCACTGGGGGCCAGCCATAGTTAGCGGATAATCTCCACTATCCTATTAAAACACAGAAAAGGAAACAGGAAACTCTTTCAAACATCTTAAAAGTTATTTCATTAAATAAAGACTAAGAATAGATGGGTACAACTTGAAAGCCAAAATCTCCAAAGCCTTAAAAACGATACATCAGAAGAATATTATTCCATAAATATGCATATACTTTGCAGCTGAGGCTTGTTATAACACAAAGACAACATTCTAACTACTAGTTTCTCTTTTTTGTTTGACCCCCCCCAAAAAAAGAAAAAAAATGTATATGCCTTACAAATCTGCTTCATTACACTAGAACCATCACCTGAACAGTTAGGTGACAAGTTTAGAAACAGTCAGGTCAGGATCATAATAAAGTTTACAG
The DNA here is from genome assembly GCA_013397115.1 of Edolisoma coerulescens. NCBI lineage: Eukaryota > Metazoa > Chordata > Aves > Passeriformes > Campephagidae > Edolisoma > Edolisoma coerulescens. The sequence goes on from VWZW01006504.1 coordinate 40,919, forward strand.
GGAAATGCTTACATATCAGACTGAAGCTTTCTGAAGTCATAAAATTACCTACTACAACACCTTGAATATAACAGAAGTGTGTTCCTCTCCTGATATGGAAGCCTTTAAAATAATGGTAAAATGATAGGGAGAAAAAAAGAATCATTTGTGTCAGTGCTCCTGTGAATAGTTTCTTTAAGAGGCTGAACAACAACATAGATTGAAAAATAAAGTATCCATGAAAAGGGATTGGAAATCTGAGAGCTGTTCATTACAAATCTGTTATGAAAAAAAGTGAGCATGACATAGTGATAAAAAACCCTGTGTACCAACAGTCCCAGGTGTAGCTTTATAAATTTCACACAATCATTGCCTTAGAGTAATCAAATCTATTTTTGCATTAAGGTAGTTCTAAGGAACACTAAAATCCCTTTACAGAAAAGGATATTACATTTTCCCCTCAGCTTAAGTTATGGATTTTTTTAATTATTGGAGTGAATTGTTTCTGTACTAGACACATTTGGGGAGGAGGTTTTAAAGCTACATTTATGTTCTCTGAAACAAAGGATGAAAGGAACACCACTCAAACCCAGGAACACCAAAAACAAACTAAAACCAAATCAAACCAACAACCCACACACACACACAAAAAAACAAAATAAGAACTACAACAAACAAACAAAACAAAAATAACCCCACCACCCACAAAAAAAAAAAACAACCCAACACCTCTCATTTACCCCAACACTCTGTGGAACAGAAAGAGACAATTTAAAGGGAAAAAAAGCCATAATCCCCATGAAAGGAAAAGCATTAGTCTTCAACTGGAGAATAATAAAATTTAAATTCCCACAAATTGAAGATTAATGAATGCATAGAAACAAATTTAGCAACCATTTTAAGAGAGAATTTAAAGCCTTACATAAACAGCAAGATAGGGAGGCATCCCCCATAGTGCCACCATAGTAGGAGTTCCCACTATTTAAAAACTGAAAGTCAATATTGATTTCTTGAACCATTAATAAAATATGTTGCATACATGCAGAGCTTTACTTCCTAGTTTTTTTAAGTTCAGTGAAAAAAGAGAGTTTAGTATTTTCATTCATAAAAGTCCTCTAATTTTTCAACTCCTTATTCTTGAAATAAATGTCTAGCAATGTGATCCAGCAAGATTAGGACAGGTAAAAAGAAAATAAAAACTAATATTAATACATAATCAGACTTCATTAAATTACCTCATCAAATTCTTCAGTCATTTTTCGGATTATTTCAGAATTCTGCATATGTCGGAACATCTCTGCTGTAACAACTCCTACAATTTAGATATTAGGTCATTAGCACTGTTAATATGAAAGCTGTAGATGGCAGATGACATGCCTCCTGCTACACTGTAAAAATAATCCATTTTCACCTAACCTACTGATTACACATGTGTATTTTTAATAAATTTCACATTTTTATTTCTAGCATCCATGTATAAGAAGCACTTAGCACCATCTATACATGTGGGGTTTATTATTATTCTTTTCAAGAAGTGTGTTTGTGTGCATGTACATACACATCCAGAATTTACTCATTCACTCATATTCGGAAGTCAAAGATACTTGTGCCAGACCTCTGTATCAGTGAGCAATTACACCATCTGAAGTGACCTTTTGGGACTCAAGATTCTAAATGGCGCAAGACAATTTTGAACAGCTGTACTGCCACTTATTATCTTCTGCACTGTAGTAAACAGAGTGCTTTCATGCAATTTCTATTTGTCTTGGCCTCAAATTGTTAGACCTCCCAAAGTTTACTGCAAAATCCATGACAACGATCATCACAGAAAGCATTAAAAGATTCTGCGACTTTATCTTGTAACAAAAATCAAAAGGTCACTACTCTTGAAAGCGCAGATAACCTCTGAGGAACACTGTCAGCTTCCTGGAGATTTACGCACATTAGAAGTTTATCAGGACAGAGAAACACTTGAGCAGATCAAATTACATCCCGTCCTCCTTTATCAAGCGTAGGGACACTGGAAGGCAAGTTACCTTCTCTTCAAAAGGAGGTGAGAGGTAAAAGAATGGAGGATGTGGAAATGAAGAAAGAAAAATGAGAAAATAAAGAAAAAAAAAAATGGAAACACAATCTTTCTGTAGACAGGCTACCATGAAGTTGTCCATAATATCTTTTAAAACAAGCATGTCTACAAAAGCTATGAAGCAATCTTAAAACAATCAATGTTAAGAAACAGGTACATCCAAATTAGAATTTCAAGAGTGAATGAGCTGAACTAGCAGTGTTAGGAGAGATGATTTTCTGAAATAGTAGCAGGAACAGAGGAAGATGAAGCACATGTTAAGCATCAGTATTGATTTCTATCCGTTGTAAATACAAAAGGCTTAATCAACACTTTAAACTACCGTATAATATTTCTAAACCTCCTGCTCCCACCTTCAGAAACACTCATTTAACTCCAAGAATCTCATAATGTGAACCAGCTGTGGGGATGAAGCAGTCCTACAGCATCAGTAGTATGAAAGCAAACATTAAGAATCATACTATAATATTACTTAAATGGATGAGTAACCATTTCAGTATCTTACCTTTGCAGCCTGAACACTGAATAAAGAAGTTAATGAGATCAAGAAGTGCTATATCTCTGTCATGTTTGTATGACTCTATCCAGTCATCCACTACAGACTGAAAAAAAAACAAATAAAAAGGCACTGCTCAGTTTTCATAAATTGAAGACATAGTTAATGGATGAAGAAGAACCAGTTGCTGGAAAGCAGTTAAGTAACAAACTTGAACCCTCTTTTTTGATTAATACAGAACTAAATGTTTAAATAGTCTTTTACTGCTGTAAGTTCTCAAGAAGTCATTTTATTCTGTAAACATATACCAGTACAAAACTGACACCTAAACATAAAGCACAGGAACACCATATACTCCTACAGTAACGTTTTTGGAGGAAGAATACAAAAATAATTGGGATATTTTACAGAATCAGGTTTTTTATTTACACCCTCCCACTGCTCTGCCAAGCTATTGACACTTCTCTGAAGATATTATTTGTGCATTCAATTCCAACAGCTACAGCTACCTATATTCTTTAAAAAATGTGCCTCTTTGATGAATTTGCTTCAACCACATTTGCCGTAACAGGATGAACAGCACTGCCCTACACTCCATGGATATTAATTACTCTGTAGTCCCTAAGCCAAATAGGAACAAGCACATTTTATTAAAAAACCTTAAAGTGAAGCAATTAAACCTGTGATAATCATTTTGAGAAAACAGAATTTACCTGCAATTATGTTTTACCCATCTATTTGCAGAGTACAAACCATCTACTGCCAAGGTCATAAAAGCACAGAATCACGTAATTATTAACACAGGTACAAGACACTCACTTTAGTATCACGTTCTCAGGTTTGACTTTTTTTAATACGTTGGTACCCTTCCCTAAATGACGGAATAATTCAGAATTTCAAAAAGACAGCTGGACTATGAAGCATCTCCAAAGCTTCCTGTCTATATTCTCAGCTTACCCTCACAGGCAATATTGCTGTGAGGACAAATAAAACATTGCCATCGAGAAAAACTCTGAACAGAGATACAGCTAAATCCCTCTTCCCTGAATCTCAGATTGTGTATAGTGTGATGCACAACTTCAACTTCTGTCAGCAAGACAAAAAGAATAAAAAACTCAAAGTGAAACTGTCACGGTCTTTCCAATAGGAACAGAACCTATGAACTAGAACTGAGTGAGCTGACCTGAAGGGAAGGATGAAATATGAAGAAAACATCTTAAATTTGGCTTCTAAAGAAGGCCACCATGCAAGAACTGAAGAATGATAGGAATGGAACATATATTTCAATTAGGCAGCCTTGTTTTCAGAATCTATTCAATTTAAAAAAGCTCCAGCAAAACAGCCACTTCTTGAAATGTTTTGTCTCTGTGACTGAACCATCTCTTTTTCCCAGGGAACAGACACCAATTCACAGAATCACAGAATGGATTAGGTCGGAAAAGATCTTTGAGGTCGAGTCCAACCTATGACTTAACACCACGTGTCAACTAATTTGGAAGGTACAGAATAAATTAAACAGTTAACTTTAAATTATCAAAATTTTTCCAGATAAGCAAATGCTGAGGGCCATGGAGAAATCTTTGTACTCTGACTGCTGAAATGGACTTTAGTTTAGAAATAATTTGAGAATATTTTTCTTCCTAATTTTAAAAAATTGACAAAGATTCAGGTATCGATTTCCCAATTCAACAGAGTAATCAGACCTGGCAAAGGTTCATTTTGCCCTTGGAAAGCAAAATATTTTGACTGTATATCATTTTAAACAGTTAAAAAGTCATGAAGATACAATTACTAATAACTGCCTGAACAAGTTGCACACAGAGCAACAGTTAAAGAAGTATTGTTTTTCCATCCGGTTTGAAATAGAACAAAACAAATGATGGGAGTATCAGAAGTTCCCTGTGCAAATACAACCAGGTAATTTGTTCTTGTTCCCAGCTGTAATGCAGGAGCCTGCAAACCTTGAGAGGACTGCACAGCAACCCAGCTTCCTGCATGTGTATTACAGGAGCTGTAAATTCTAGATTTCCAATCCCAAAGATAGTCTTTCTTCCACACTGCCAGGAGTCACATGAGTGAGTCAGCAGGAAAGCTTCACCGCTGACAGGCTTACACTTTATTACACTTTAACCCTATCTCGACTGGGAGACTCACAGACAAGCAAACACTTTAGTGACTTATCTGAATTAAAAAAAAAAAAAAAAAACGACAAAAACAGTGCTGCATTTCTTAGTAGTCTGACTTCAGACCTGTTAGTAAATGCAGTGGGGAGAGTGCCTAACGTAGATATTTGAACGGGTTAAACTTCCCCGAAGTTGACCTGGCCAGAGTATATTGCTACACTGTAATTGGCTGAAATTTGGGTCAGGAAATTTAAAGAGGAGCCCTTAAGTTGTACCTAGTGATTTCACTTTGGGTGAGAGAAGAGAAGCAACTATTTATTTTCAGATAATGTAAGCTCTAGATGCATGTAAAAACTACAGATTGTTGTTAAGTTCTATGACAACAGTAAGTCTAAACCACATTTGTATTTAGCTACCACCACGCAAAAAGAACTTTAGAGTCTTGCAATCTAAAATAACCTTTCTTCATTCAGGATACTAAAAACTTACTTTGAATCGTAGTATGAATTTATTCATTACATATGTGATTACTCATGAATAACATTTAGAGATGAAAAATCAGTTCATTCAAATTCAAACATCGACAAAGCAAAACCACTTTATTTTGATCTTCATATACAAGTAAAACTAGCAAACTGAAGGAAAAAAAATTACTTGAGATTTCATTCGATTAAATTGCATGTAGAGGAAAATATATTTAAAATTGTATCTACATCCAAGCCATAGAGATATCCCAGGTCTTACCTGCATAGCACTCTTGCCCATTTTAACTACTTCAAAAAGCATCATGTTTTCCACACCATTCTGTTGGTGATGTCCATTCATCCGATTCGGACCACCAGGTTTCCCTCCTCCGTTTCCACTTTTCCCCTTCTCCGCTGGTCCTTTTTTTCCTTTTTTACAGGTCTGCAATCACACACACAAGAGGTTTTACTTAATTATTATGAAGTATTAAAAAAAAGAAATCACTATCCACGACAAATATGGACAAGGCCTTTGATTTTCAGCAACTATATTTTTAAAATATTTTATATATGTGTGTGTGTGTATATATATATATAAAAATACAAAAGTTGAGAACAGCAGATCCTGAGTGGTACAAAGACCAGCAAGAACTCTACAGGCTCCCCTTTCTCCTTCCCTCATTTAAAATCTTTTAGCGACTAAAAATGTGATTAGTGATAGTGTATAACACAGATCTTTCTCATGTTCAAATTGTAAAACAGATTATACATATTTCCTTTAAAACAGCTAAGGTGATTCCCTTAACACATCACAAAGTCTCCTCTGCAATTCACTAACCTTTTGTTTTTTCATTTGAACATATGTTGGCAAGTGGGGGTAAGGAAGAGCAGACAGGTGTCTTTGTATTTGATTTCTCAACTCAAGTACAACTTACAGAAAGAAGAACATTAAGCACAAATTACTTGACCATTGTATAAAATCTATCACCACCTCTCAATAACCAGGTGCTCTGCACTGGTACAGGCACATGGGATGTCCAATGAGGGGTCCCAGCCCAGGCCAACCCCCGGCAGCAGAGGAGCCACACGTGGTGACTGTGAAGCCAGTGAGAGGCACATGGGGAGGACAACTGTCCAAGGAAGGGAGAGAAGGCCTGAGAATTGGGTTTCGACCTCCCACTCCACTGTTTTAACCTCCTGTCAGCAACCTGTTTCAAAAAACCCTTTTAACTGAATTATTGGTTTCTGTTCACTTTTCAAATTAAAAGACACAGAATTCATGATGAATTAAAGTACAGGATGGAAAATATGCCAAGAGACTGATCAAATCAAAGCTTATCCTTTCCTCCCCTACCTCCCTTATGCACTAAGAAAATATCACAGCAACAGCCAAGATGAAGCCTGTCCATGCAAATACAAATATGAACTCTATTCACAGAACACTTGCATTTTCAGAAAATATTCCTTGCTCATTCAACTTCAAAGCAAGTGCTTAAACTCTTCAATTCATAACAGTAGAAATGTTTCAGTATCCCTAAAGACTGAACATACTTTGCCTTTGCCTTGTTTTTGGTTTTTTCCTTCAATATCCTCAAAATCTGTATCAGAAGAGAAGTGTGTTTCAGACTCCCTGAAAGGATAAAAAGACAAACCATTTACACATTTCATCAGAAACATTCTTAAATATACTACATAAAATCACAGTATGCTCTCAGTCCAGTAAGTCAACACCAACAGTGACACTACTTTTTCCCCAAGCCTACTGTTGAGGAACAGAGCATATCCCCACACTCACAGTCTATGCTGTCTCCTCCAAACAACATACCTGTGAAGGAAGCCATACAGTAAGTTTAAAAGATTTGAGGGTAGGTAGAAAACAGCAGCAGACTGGGAACCATGCCTTTGGCACGTGACAAACATGACAACATCTCAAAAAGCAAAGAGCTTTAAATATCGGCCACAAATACTTAAACAAAATGAGGAGAAAAAACCAACAGCAAAAAAAAAAACCCAAAAGCATCACTCTCCCTGACAACCCAAATGTCTCAACAGATTTCTTCATGCTGTTAGAAACTTAGGAAATAATTAAGAGGTTTGCACTTATGTTGAAAGGTACAGAAAAGACCTTTAGGTGAGGTTTCCTCATCAAAAATATAAGCTGTAGTTCTGTTTAGGCTTATAAGGTAAAAACATACTAAATACACAAACTCATTTGTTTGATTTCCTACACATTAAAATACACTGCATTGATATACAAGCCCTTTATTGGCAACATTGATAGGAAGATGGTGTGTGAAATGACCTGAATTATTAACAGAGAATGCTTGGCTTGTGTATTCTTTATTTCTACATTTCCTGTAGAACTTAACTTAAATGATGCTACTAGAGCTCACTTTAACACACAGATGCAGTACAATGAATTTCAGCTACTATCACAAATTTCTGATACACACTTCCTGATTCAATTAACAAAACAATCAGAAAGATGACCACAGGCACAAGAGACTCATTCCTATGGATTTATTTATAACATTCTAAAACATGCCAGAAACTTACAGTCTCTCACTATTGCAAGTGTCTGAAAGGAGCTTGCTGCCTTTTGACATGGATTCTGCCCTGTCTGGTTTTGCTGACTATGTAAGCTGATATGGACTGGAAAAGCTGCCAACCAGGACGTTGGAGGCAAGAATGAAAGAAGGGAAAAACGTGGAAAAAACTTCTTCTTCGAAGATTCCTAGATGTTCTTATTTTCACAGGAAAGAACTAAATACAAATTCCAAACATTTCACTAAGCAATAAAGTGTACCAACAGAGTACAAAACCATTATAAACAGTTGTAAAAACATTACTTCATATTAAACCATCTTCCAATTTATTACCAATCTTTATTTCTCACTGAAAAGAAAAAACACCCACACAAACTCATTGATACAAAACTGCATCTTTGCATCTTTTTAGACTTCATAACCAAGTTAATCCATTTCAACAGTCTAGAGAAATACATTCATGCCAATCCCTTGACAATAAAGGGGGATGAACTGGATTCTTTTGGTCTGCTTAAAATAATCACTTTACTTCTCTATCCAAAAGTGTAATCTGTACCTAATTCTAAGTCTTGGAAATTCAAATGTCTGTTTCTTTAAAATTGTGGGAAAACTAAATGCTTGGTAAAATTATGTCAAAAACACCAAGGAACTGATGCTGAGGGAAGCCATCACTTTGGTTTTAACTAAAGCATTCGGCATTACGTATTTTAAATATAAAGTGACCTGCCCCAGTTAAGGGCAAATATTTCAACTACTTGATTTGAAATCAGATTTTTAAAATATTTTTAAAACTTACTTAGGTTACTGCTGAATTAATACTCAAGAAAAAATTAAAACAATGCTTTATCAACATCTCAATAGAAAACTCAATATAGAACACTATCCTTTATTATGTTTCCTTGTTTCCAAGAGAAAGCAAACCTTAACACAAAAAAGACAGTACATTTACAAATGGAAGTACAAATTCTTAAAGCACTTACTGAAGGAGAGTAAAATCAGTTGGTATTTCTGGAGCTGCTATCATTTCTTTATCATCTTCTGGAACACCACTGTATTAGAAAGATATTCAAAAAGCAGTCTGAAGTGCAAGCTTACTTTTCTTTCTTCCTTTGTAGCAGACAACTTCTAGAATAAAATAAATCAAAACATACAGTGAAAATTATTCCACATATGGAAGGGTAAAAGAGTTGGAAACACAGAAAATGTAGATCACACCATCCTCTATTTCCAACCAAGCTTTTTCCTGTTTAAAGATTTTGAGTCCTTGCATGATCCTACTACAAAGTGACTCCACAAATCGTAAAAGCATTGCAGTAAAAGAAAAATACAGAAACACTTAAAAAAAACCCCAAACAAAATGTAACAAAAAAATCTAACCAAACAAAAAAACCTAAACCAGAAAACAAACAAACAACAACAAAAAAACCCACCCAAACACCACAACCCACATTTTCTGAATAGGATGAGCAAACTGGAATGGTTTTCATTAACACCTTGCAAGTAACAGAGCCCAGAACTGACACACTAGGGCAATTCTAGTTAACAAACCACAGTTTGTTGAACTTGAAGCACAGTATGTGTACATTTAAGGATATTATATATAGCAACTTTGTTATCTCCAATTTGCCAACTTCCATGTAATTTTCCATAAATATAAGCTCTTACAACAAGTTCTTATAACCAGCTGCTTCACAACTCCATGTCTTCCAGAGCTGATAAACCAGACTTACAACAGCTTTAACGTTTGAAGTATTTGTCAAGACTCTTAAGAGCACCAAGGAAGATAATACTATCCACATAAAGGAAAACATTGGAAACACAACTGTGTTTTAGCAAGAAAACTAAAGATTGTGAAATACTTGTTTGAAACTTCATTATAATACTGTTCATTATAATAAATTTTGGTTTTTCTCTTATTTTTCCTATTCTTAAGGGGGAAAAAAAAATCTCTCTGGATACTTCAAAACCAAGTTTTAGCCATCCAGGCTGAAGTATTCTATGTCACTTGGCTCCCCAGGCTAACTTTTACACAGTGAAATTAAGAAAGTATGATGTTCAGGCATTTTAAAGACAGAATACCAAGGAGGAAAACCTTCAGTGTCAGTCTGCTGACTCTACAGCTTTCTGGAGTGATTAGGCATTTGAGGGAAAGATTTAATTTTGGCATGCTAAGCACATGTTGCTCAAAGTCTGGTAGCACTGCTCCAGAGACTGCATTTCAATTGAGCATGTGGCAGAGAGGCTGGACAGGTTTTCTCCTGCAAGTACTTATTCCAAATGCTAGGGGCCACTGTAGCTTCCAGGATTTAGAGAGACGAGAGAAACCATAAACCCTGAACTTACTAGGTTCTCTTTCTTCACATTTCACATAATTACATAAAAGCAGAGAACCAAAGTGGAAATAAATAGTGGCAAAGGCAAGAGGTTCAAGATGATCAATCTGAAGGCAGTCTGCAACTACTAAAGCATGTTCCATCCAAAACACAGAAGAAAAAACAGCAGAAGATAAAAAGCTTCAAGAAAACCGTGCTGCAGAATGGGAACACCCTCTGTCACCGCATTCCTCCCTTCTCTAAAGGCACCACACGGACACATGACCATTTACACTCTCTGTAGCAATCCATGGTCCCAGGCACGGTAACAACCCCTGCCCAGCCATTCACCTTTGTAGGCTCCGCCAATTCAGTATCACCCAATTTCATTCCCCACTAAAACAGGCAAAACACAACTCAAGTATTTTTCTTCCAGATTCTCAAGGTAAACTGGTTCAATAGCAGATATCCAGAGCCAAGGCACAGGAAACACGAGACTGAATAGCCACCAGCAGGGGAGGGAAGGGTAATATTCCCTTCTTTGGTGGCAAGGTGCTATTATACCATCCAGGCTGTCTGTGAAATGACATGCTCAGAAGCTAACATACTGAAAAGCTCTATACTTTGGAATTTTTAAAATATATTTTGAATTTATTTATCTCTTAATATTTACTTTGATTCCAAACAGCAACTCAAACTTGAAAAAAAGACACACTTTAGTGCCTTGGTCATCAAGCTGGCACCTGGTCAGCTCTACAGGGAGAGGGGAACAGAAAAAAAGAAAAATGAAGAAGAAAGATATACATGCACACAAGTTCTTTTTGAGGCATGCTTGTGATTCAGTCCCAGTGCAAAGCAGAGACGCAAACTTCAAAAACCACACTGCCCAGTTTCAAGTTCAACCTGTCTGTCTATCAATGTGTTGGTATTTGATTCTTTCTAGTTTACATTTTTCAATGTTAAGAGGCAAGACATTGACTAAAGTGGCAATCAGGATCCTTACATGCAAACTGGCTCCTTTTATGAAACCCAAACCTACTATCCTACCAAACTTTGCAAAAGTCTCAATTAATTATTTTAATCACAGAAACACTTTAAAGAAAAAGAACCAAAACTATGAAAAACAATGGGCAAATTATTAGAGTACTTATTCTCTACATCAAACAAGCCAAATAAATCACTAATAAAAGAAGCTGTCTGCCACTTACACCAACTTGAACTTTTTGTCAGAACTGTTCACCTTAGTACAGACCACAAAACAGGAGAGAAAACACGGCATTTGTCAGAATCGCCTCCTAGAACAGAACAGAACAGACACACCAAGTTCTTGCCAGATGCTGAAGTGTTAGACTACTGAGATTCATATTTTTTGTTTTTCTTGAAGGTAGAATAAACTCATGAGTGCAACTATATACTGGTATTCTGGAAAACAGAAAATAGAGATGAATACTTGGCAATGGTGTACAAAGGAAGAGTGTGAGGGATCTCGGGCATCAATCTTAAGTTCCAGCAATGACCAAAAAACCCCTTGCATTTGTCCTAGTAAAGAATAATTTTACAAGATCTACATACATCCAGAGTGAGAGGGTCTTTTGATGCTCAGCCAGCAGGGTCAACCCAGTTCAGCAAGCCCTCTCTGGCAGTGGCCAAGCAAAGTTGCCCAAGAATACTATTTCCTTTATAGCAAACTTTCCCTGAATACCTTCCTGGCATCCAGAAATAATCCACAGATTTTGCTGGCCAGAGAGGTTGTCCCTATACTTCACAACACCTTATTTTTTCCATTAGTATTTCCAAATAGTTTTTGAACTCAATACTCAGTGGAGGGTCTTCCACCCAAGAACAGTCAAATTCCATACTACCAAAAGGCATATTCTTTGCCTTGCATTTATCACTTTCCAATTTTATGTTCTCTTGTTTTGGTATGGGAAAAGAGTGACACTGGTCATTCCTCAAGATCCTTCATCTCATTAAACACCTTCTGGAAATTAAAGACTACTGCCAGCCATGTCTTCTTCACACACACATTGGATGACTCATTCAAAGCACATGGTTCACAAAGTCACTAAGAAAGGATGCTTATACAGATAATTTTCCTACCAAAACTTTAAAAATATACCAAGTTCATATATCACAGTGAAGTCTGAAAAGAAAGAAGTGAAATTCTTGCAGATGTCATTCCAAACAGTGAAGGTCTACAGTATCTATTAAATGTGTGCTAATAAGCAGATTATTTTAAGAAGTTAACTCTTAAGACATTACCTCTAAACTAAACTATCATAAAAATCAGCTCTTGAGGGGTTTTTTTGGCATGTTCACAGAAGTCCAACTTTAATTTTCCCAAGCAGATACTGAAATCTCTCAAGCCTGTGAAAACTTCTAAAGGCACTCAACTTTGTGAAATCATAATTAAATTATTAACTATAAAAAGAAAATGTATCCTGCTGAAGGATCACAAGGTGGAGCTCTAGCCTAAAGCTAACTGAAGAAACTCCAAAAGACAGGTCATCCAGAGGTTGACCTAGTTATTTCTTTGCAATAAACTTTATAACAGATTGCTGAAACTGCAATAATACTGTAGCACATTTCCTTTAGATTTGTATTTAGATTGTTAAGACATCAGAGGATTTCTTCATCTTTTCTGAAATAAAGGCACATACACGTTTGATTCCAATGACTCTTCCAAAGACAGAAACGCATACAGCTGCTGTACTATGACTAGTCTCAGTATTTAGCTTTCAAAACAGGCAGAAGAATTTCAAAATACATTATAACAGCAGAAACAATGCATCCCTTTATTGTACCTTGCTATTTAAAACTTTGCTAACAAAACATTAATGAACTAAGAAACCTACTGGAACAGCAGGAGCAGTCCAAGAACAGTAATCATACATAATGCTTCCAATTATAAATGTAGGAGGGGTTTCCACTTAAAAGAATTTGACTGTTAAAAGCAAGAGGTAAGCACGAAACACTACCAAGACTCCAAATGCATCTTCATTGAAAAACAGATTTAAATCTTAAAGGCTATTTATCCCTATTACATGAATAATTAATTTAGGTATGGTTGTGATTAACTCCAATACACTGGCCAAATGTTGACTCCGCCAAAAGTTGACAGAATTCCCCAGCACAATTCACACAATAACACATTTGCTGTGGTCAGCAGTTGCTGAGGGCTACCTGTCCTCCCATAATTCCTGTTACATGCACAGGTAACTAATGCAACTCAGTGAGCAGCCTTTGCTCTAAGAATATATCTAATTATTTATGCATATACACACGCACAAAATACAAAGAATCACAAAAACAGTCCCAGACATCTGAGTTCTGTACTTGTGTAAGTGCAGTAACTTCAGTGTTATTGGCCAAGCTAACAGCAAGGTTTCAGGTAGATGGGTTCTGGTTGGGGGGCCTTCCCTACACAGGCTGTTTATTTCAGTTGCTGTTGGATGCTTGGCATCTATTACCTGGAAGTTTAAGAATGCAAATCAGTAAAAGTTATAATTTTTTTGGGATGGCAGAGATGCAAAGTTAAAAAACGGCTACATGGCCAGGACAAAGATTTGGGTAATGCGGGATTGGCTGTTCAGAGATGTATTGATTTTTTCCCTGTAATTCAATTAATTACCTGTAAAATCAGGGACCTCACCTAATTCAGAAAATTAGAACTTCTCAAACTGTGATGTTGAAGAGTATGGCTAAAATTCATCTCTGAATTATTTACCTACCCATGAATGAGAGATGCTGATGCTTCAGGACCAATTATGCACCAGCAACAGTTAAAATGCTAGTCAGATAAAATTTAAATATGTCCAGTATTTTCCCTTAACTATTTCAGAAGAGATAGCCATTACCAGCTACATTATACCTCTCACCTCTTTTTCTGATAAACTAGAATACGCCTAACCTTTTGTTTGATAAAATAAGGTTTGGTTATTCAGGGGAAAAAAAACCCAGACAAATCTGCTTCTTCATACTCCTTTTGCTTTTATCTCTGTAAGTGGACTTTTAAGCAAGATTTTCAGCAAGTGCATGACATTCCCTACAGACCTCAAAGAGTGTGTTATTTCTACTAATAGTACACAACCTAGTATTTCAGCTGCCAACAAGCTTTAAAGTAATTCTGCAATTTGAGGAAAATACAGAAAACATACTTCAAGTATAATTCTGTAATGTAACTGTACTTTAATATTAGTTATAACCACAATCAGCAGTTTTGATCATATTAAGATAGTGTAATCAAGACAAAACAAAACAATAATACTATTAATACCTTTACCTGTGTGGTTATTTTTGTGCTGTTTGCTTAATAAATGAGACTTGTAATTCCTTTACAGAAAGACCTGAACTAGAGACCTTCAATCTACATTCTTCCTTGCTTACCAAGAGAGACACAGTCAATATACACAGGACCAGTCCACAGTGCCAAAGACACTGAACAGTTAACATGCCAACAAAGAACCTAGATGACTGAATTCACACAGCTCTTTTCAGTCTCTTTCTTCACATTTTTTTCCTTAAATTTCCAGCTGCTACACCCTCTCCACACCACTTGGGACCACACAACTCTCCATCTTTCAAAAAGTAAAAAAAAGCCATGTTATGACGGTTGTTGATTTTATGCCATCACTACCATTTTTTCCCCTAGCCTGCTCTTTATTCATTTTTTATAACATTTGCTCTTTAGTTCATACAACAACTCTGCTGAATAAGTGGGAAAGAGCCATCTCAGAACATGCTTTTCCAACACTGTGGGCTGTTACTGAAAACAGTAGCTTTCCTTCCCTCTCTTCAAACACACAGGAAAGTTCCTGCTCCTTCTGGCACTCAGGCAAACCAGCAGCAAGCAAATTATAAAAACAAAACCATTCCCTTCCCCCATGATTAGCCCTCCATTGGATCAGCCACCTGAATCAACTCCTCCTGCAGCCGCACAAGTCACTGGATGCAGCACGGTCAGCTGAACTCTACCTTCACAACAAAGCCAATGAGGAGCTTTGCCAAGGTCAGAGCATCACCACCAGTGGCAGAGCTCTGCTGCGACACAGGACCTCATATACCAAAGTGGCAAACTGGAGGCCTTGCATGGTTCCTGCCAGGATTCCTTCCCTTCTGTTGGGAGGAGCCACTGGCCAAAAGCCTGCAGTTCTGCGGGGCTAAGCAGGCGCTAAGACCCCAATCACCCACCGGCTCCCACTCACACAGCAGCCCTGCAGACAAGCACCTTGCCTGGGACACACACATCGCCTGTGACAGCACCTTCAGTCTCTAAATCCATCGGGCACTTGTCCAGTCTCAGCTGTCTCCTCAAAGAATTCTCCCTGCTCCTTTTCCTCATGCATTTCCTCCATTTTCATTATACAGCAGACAACACACGTACCTACGTAACCATTCACCTCTCACCACCCCTCAGCCAGAAGCCCAGCTGAGAGCAGCTGAGGACCCCCAGAACCTGAGGGAGCCAGCCAGGAAACAGCCAAGCACATGGAAACACAGGCCCCCAGAGGTAACGCACACACTGGTCAAGACTAAGTAAAATTTGTTTTCACCGTTTAATGCTGTGAAAGCAAAATCTTAAACAGGCTTTATTGAGGGGGGAGAGGGAAGAATGAAAGAAAAAACAATTCAAATGGCATATGAAAGAAGTCAGGCTAAAACCTAAAGTGAAGGTTGAGACTTTACCCCAATTTTAGAGACTTGAAAAGTGAATAATATACAAGGACCGTTGTAGCACCCTAATAAGTCTGCCAATCTCAACTACAACACCAAATAATCCTCCTCTCATTAAAAGTACTTTTTGATTTTTGCTAGTTTCATTAAGTATGTGGAATAACTATTACAGAAGGAAAAGAGTTTGCTACAGTGCTTCACAGTCATAGCATTGCTCATTAAAGTACCATTAATAACATCAATATCTTTAATGAAGTAAGTTAAAATACTATTTTGAAACATAAGTACACTGTTACTGCTTGAGTCCTATGAGGTTATTGTAATGGCATCAAGAAATCCACACTGTCCAGTAAAATGTGGCTTTAAAACACTCAATACATGCATTACAATAGCTGAAAGATTATTGAACTATACAAAAAATGCAACTATTTATGCTTATTAAAGGAGGAAATCCCTGTGTTACTGTCTAATGATCCTGCCCAACAATATTCCCAAGCTTTGCTAAAATGCACCTGAAATTCCCATATCTCTTTAAAATGGTTTCGGTTTGGATGTCTTGAAAAACACAAAGGTAAGATAACAAAAGTAGAAGTTACACCTCATTGTGTCTGTCACATCTTTCCTTGCCAAAGAAGAGATTGCTTCCAGATGTCGTAGTCTGACTGCATGGAAAATCAGGCTCTTAGGAAGACTAAAAGCCAAGTCAGATAACAACCAAGACTTAAAAAAAAAAAATAAATGGGGAAAAAAGGCGGGGGAAAAAGCCGCATACGCCTATTGAAGTCAAAAAAGGAGTACTGGTTCATTTATGATACAAGGCAAGCACACCCTCCAGTTGCCTAAATGCCATAAATTTCCAAACTAAACTACAAAATAGAACAATATGCCCCTTCACATACTGATTTTTCAAAAATGTACTTTGTACATCCCCTCAAAATCTTTGCTCTTGTAAAAGCTAGGGATGAAGACATGCACAGTCCACAGCAAGCAGGTAACCTGCTCCACAGCACATCCTCGAGCAGAATCAGCATTGTTCAAATGTACAGCCAACAGCAATTAATTACTTCAGTACATAGGGTGGAGGCAGGGTTTTCCAACTGACAAGGCATCCCCCATCTAGCAAGTTCTATTTTTTGTTCTGCCACTGATCAATGTGAGCCTGCAAGTTGTCTCACTTCAGTGGAGCCTCACTGCTTCCCCTCCTACCATATAGATTTTTCCCCTTAGAAAAGTCCGAGTCACTAGGGGTTTGTGCCCAAAACTTCCGGCATTTTTAAGAACAACTGCATTTGATTACAAATTCTGGAGGAGGGACTATACAAGTGCATACTGCAATAGCTTCAGCAGCTATTCTAAGACACAGTCAGTATTCGACAGCTGAAATAAGGGAAAGCCCTATAAAATAAAACTACTGAAGAGTGGAAAGTAAAATCTCTCAAGCACATCTCCCAGTCAGCTTGTATCAGCCCAGGTCATAGAGCACTTGGGATAGTCCTTTGCAGATCCCCCTGTACTCCTCTACATGGTGATCCCAAGCCTTCCGAGATGAGAAGGCAAAAAGAGACCAACTCTGTTCTATGTTTTGTCAGCTGAGATTCACCAGTTTATTAGCTGAGGCTTCACACTATATAAAAATGTTTGAACAGGCTCCAGACAATAACTAAAAGAGACTAAATTCACCACAGAAATAAACAGAAAAGAATATAGGCACATGTCAAATGGTGTTAAGTCTTACCTGGACCTTTAAAATAATTAAAAAACAAAAAAAAAAATCACCCCACAAAAATGTGGGGAGGATACTTCATTCAATATCATCCTGCTGCCTTCTGCCGAACCAGCCCAGCTCTTTTTCTACCAGGCCTGGGATACAGCAAGGGCATCACTGCCCGGGATTCCCCTGGGCTGCCCTGCACCCAGCGCGGGGGGCTCTCCCGCCTGCCTGCTCCCCCCGCTGCACCCACAGTCTCACAGCAGCACTGCAAAACGCATTGAAAGTGAGCCTCCAAAGACTGCCATTACCTTGCCATTCGTGTAAACAAGCAAGAGCAATCATCCATCCTTCCCTGGCCCAAATGAAAATTTATGTCATCAAAAAGGAAACGGAGTATCTAAGAAAAAAAGAAATAAATATTGTGCCACATCCAAACCAAGCAGTATGACAGCTAAAGCCTAAGCCTTTCATAAGTGGATTATGGTTCTTTCAACAATCTATCTAAATAATCATCCCTACAAAATAAAATTCAAGCTAACTACTCATGTATGTAAAAGTTGGCTTCACTTCTAAAACAGAAGAAATGAAGATAAAAACCTTGTTATCTTTCATTAAAAAGTTATCTCTGCAACTCTGCCAACCTCAGAACATCTGTGCTCCATACATCCTCAGTCATAACTTAAACATTTTTAATACCCAACGTTTTGTTCTTGTTCTCCCTCATAACATTTGGGCTAAAAGCCCAATTGGTTTGTTCGGAGATTTGCAGTACTGAATACTAATTTTATATGAAACAACAGTTGTGATGCGCATGGCTTTCCCCCATACAATTTAGAGAACTGAATATATCCACAATGAAGAATCTTCATAACTCATTAATTAATTTATTACTGGATTTAAAAAAACACATATTATCATCACTAAGTCTAAGCATGACTCTCTCCTTTTTCTTTATTCATCCTAAAACAGAGTCCTCTTAAAATAATTCTGTGAGAGAGATGACTGGCACCAAAACCTCACATATGGAGACCTAGAGTTAACTACTGACATTTATTGAACATCCAGAGGAAAGCAGCCTGGCCACCTGCACATGTCCTAAGAGCACTGCAAAAATATTGGCATTATTTAAATCAATCAATTTTTTCAACTCTGTAATTTCTTACTTGTGGTAAGTAAAAAATTGAGTCAACTGAGAGTGCTGTAGCAAATCAGGCCTGTTTAATGAAAGCTAACACGAAAAAGAGTATCAAACCCAGGTTTTTTAGAGACCAATCTCATTTTACCAAGTAAGCTGACAAATACTGAGCAAGTCTTGATGTGTATAAAATATTCCAAAGCAAACGTTAGTGAGACTTGTCCTTTTGAAGTTATCTTCCCTTATAAGCGCCTCTATTACTGTGCAGGAGTGTCCTCTACACTGGAGCATCCACTCTACACAGACCTAAAATACAGAAGTACAGCTTGTTAAATAAACCAAAATTAAACCTTTGGTTTCTTCATTGAATCTAAAAAGAAAAAAAAAAATAACGCTGTACCCCTACATATTTGCTCTTGAGTAAATTCATCATATAAATAAAGCTAGTAGCTCCCTCCTCTTTCAAAAGACAGTTATACCCTACAGCTAAATTTATATTATATTGAAAATTTACTGATGACATTATGCAAGTGTCATAATTTGTAGTAAATGTTTTATTTGAGCATTGTTCAATACACTGAAAATATTAAAACTAAAACTATCAGACTTACAAGCTCAGCAACACAGTAGAAGCTGTTGAGATAAGGTACTTACTTTCAGCCTTTTTCCTGTATTTTCTTAAAAATGTGCCAGATGTCTCTTAAACAAGCTACATGTGCTATGATTCCTCCCCCTTCCCCCACTCCAAGAGAGGCATTCTGGAACAGGGTGTACCCTACAGCACCGGTGAGCTGAATTCACAACTGCCCCACGCTCT
The DNA here is from genome assembly GCA_013397115.1 of Edolisoma coerulescens. Classification (NCBI taxonomy): domain Eukaryota; kingdom Metazoa; phylum Chordata; class Aves; order Passeriformes; family Campephagidae; genus Edolisoma; species Edolisoma coerulescens. Next base: position 60,261 of record VWZW01006504.1, read on the forward strand.
CGGAGGTGCATGAAACCCGCAGCATTTTTACAGCACCTGGAGGGACCAATCCCCTCACCTCCAGGACATGGAGCAAGGCTCGCATGCTAAATATTGCTTTCTTTTTTCTTCCTTCCAGCTGAGACAAAAGTACCATCTTGGGCATAAGGAAAGAAATCCAGCTATTGTTTTTACCCAATCTCACACACAAAAAGAACATCTTTTTTTAGCCATCATAGTTTACTAGCTCCTTCACTATAAGGCATACCAAAAACCACTTTTGCCTGCTAAAAGTTAATTGGTAAGTGTGTACAAAAGATAAAATAAGGTTACATTGCAATGTCGACTGAATTTACAGCTTAACTCGTACAGCAATTTAATACTCATGATTTTGTGTGGCAAATTCAGATACAGTTACTGCTGACCAAGCCTTTTCTAGGACTCTTAACAGGATGCTATTGGGGGGGAGCATGGGAGGAAACTTTACTAGATTGGTAATTACCATTCCACTGGAAGGAAAAAAAAAAAACAAGTAACAAAAAACCACCAACCCACCACCCAACTCAAAAAAGCAAAAGAACCCATTTCATATGCTCTGGCGTACAGTCAGATCTATTAATGGCAACTCATCTGCAGTGACAATTAAAGCTAATATTCTGAACTTGCAAACAGAGAAGACTGAAGAGCTGACAAATCCCATCTTGCTGACTTTTGCAGCATGGGAGGTAACCTCTGACAGAGGGATGGAAAAGTCAACTGCCACAGAGAAAGTCACTAGAGGACAACTAACAAATCTATAGTTGCCCACCACTTGCGTCGAAAAATACTTTATTCACTATAGTTTCAGTTTTTAAATTATTATCTGAACTGTGTCATCTTCTTGTGGTATTCAGTTCATGATAATATTTGCCTTATCAGTTTGCAATCACCTCTAATTATTAAAACAAGAATTGCCAAAATCCAAGTGCTGTACCTGTCACCGTGTCTTCCCCAACAATTGCTGTAGTTTTGCAATTTTCTGCATTCCTACTCCTAGCATAAGTTTCTCTGTTTTGTACCAAATATCTGCCCCCCACCTCCCCACACTCAAATCAGAAACAGGTAACTCAGCAATAGAGAACACAACATACTGTTACATGTAGAGTTTTTCCAATCCTCCTTTAGTTTCTCTGACATTTCTCAGTAAATAAAAATTCCAAGTATTTCAAACAGTTGGACAGAAGAGGGATTATTTAAAATAGGCAACACCTCTTTCAGATTACTTTGATCTTTCTACTCCATTTTATGTTGTGCACTGATGCAATACTGAAGTAAGTCAATACATTTTCTCTAAACACATATATAATTTTCTGAACTAGAATTTCAATCTTGTTGAATCCCCCATATTAAGTTATTCAGTTCTCCTAGATAACTACTCAACAGCAGTGTTTCTTTGACTCAATTAGTTAGCCGTCAATTACATAATTATTTATTACTCCTATGTTGAACTCAGCAGACTCTGCTCTTATGTCTAACAGATTTTGTTCTCCAATTACTTTTACCAGAAATCTGTGATCACCACCCTGGATTGTTACATCAAATCATAACACCTTATGGCAAATAAAAACTTTTTAACCAGGTAAGATTCTGCAAAATCATTTACTACTTACAACAAGTTCCCAGCTCCTGAAACCATGATTTGCTTACAAAAAAAATATTTAATTACATGCAGTTTGTCATCACAGGGTTGGCTATACATTATGGGAAAAGGGAAGAGATTTAAAATTAGGTAACTGGATTAGGATTCATGCATGTTCAAATACCTTTATACAAAAAATAACACAGTATGCTTAAGTATTGTCAAGTAGCAAATTTTTTCAAGTCATCATTTTAATGCCCCAGGCACCAATTTCAAAAGAACACTGATGAACAATGAGCTTGTTCTACTATTACATTACAGTAATCTCTTTACATTACTAATGCAAACTGCCAACTTTGTGCTCTTACTCAAAAAGTCACTTACTGTTTAGAATTGCTCTGGCAATAAATCAGCAGTATAGAATTCTCATGCTGTTGTACCACTAATCAGGATTACAAGTATAATATCTTGTTTCAACTCAAATGCAACTCCCATACAGGGCATGCCACTGGAGGTCAACATCACCTGACAAAGTAGCTACACATAATGTTTAGTTACAATATCACAATGCTCCGACTGAAATACATTTACCATCTTTCCTTTAGTTTGCCCACATTAACTAAATGTAACAATTTTTTAATGTTTCGGAGTACAGTTTAATTGCTCACCTAACATATATTAAAAAACTCTCATTGTTTTGGTCATGATCTATTTATTACACAAGTGTCAAAACATTGGTTATTAGTCAACCAACTGATCTGAAGAAGTAACTATACAAACCTTACTGAAACACACTTAGCAGGTATGTCTGGGAAGACTCAAATGTCAACAGTCAAAAGTTATGTCTTCCAGGATTTTTATTCTTCTCCCTATTTCAGCATCATTGACTGTTGCTTTCACACGGACACCACATTAAGAAGAGTTGATGTATTAAAATCACATTCTGTTTGGAGTGAAGTCTCCTATCCCCAATACACATGCCAAGGGCCATTGATACATATACCTGGATCCTCTGTGATTCCATAAACTCGAAAGGCAAGACCAATATTCCATTCAGAGAATGCTTTCTTGGCATCTGACTGCCTTGGTCTTGAAACAATATAAAACAATTTTCAGCACAAGTTAAGGAGAGGTAATAACATTCAATCTAATTGTTAGACAAGAACATTTTTATCCGAGTGTAAATCAGGTCTGGCGGCTGTTCAGCTTGACCTCCACTTACTATAATCTCGCCCTAGGGTATGAAAATCCTAGATCATTAAATGCTACAAATTTAGTCTTGCAAGCAACCTAAAATGAACCTACAATCAGAGCCACAGTTTTCAAATGCTGTTAAGTGTTGGAGACAATAGTGATAATCGATAACACGATGTCAAATTGGGCTTTTCTTCAGCAGATTCTGGTCTTGGGATTTTTTTGTGGGGTTTTTTAAGAAACACAACTACTATCTCTATCCTTAGTATATGGTTTTTTATTTCAGAGTGTTTTTGAGATTAAGAGAAAGTAACTATCCTTTAAATTCAGAGATCAAGAGAAAAACAATGTACTGTTTTTTAAATTTAGATAGATAGATTTCAGTTGTAAGTTTTTAAAGTTTTTCTGAGAAAAGATGGGTTAAGATAAAGCTGCCCACTTCTTTCAGTTATGAGAAACATTTTTAAATGCCAGCTTTCCTACAATTCTCTAGACAGTCAACAGACATTTTAGGAACTGCTACCAATTCATTACTGTGAAACAGATGCCTGCCAAAAAAATTAATTACAGAACATAAATTTTATTACTATGTGAATTAACTTAAGACTTCATATGCTAAGTGCAAAAACTATCCTAGAACTGCAGATCCTGGTATAATACACAGTACACTAAGAAAACAAGGCAGAAGAAAAAAACAGCCAGAAAGGTATGTAAGCACTTCTTGCAGCTGATCATAGCAAGACAGACCTGCTAGGCCACAAAGTAGTAAAATTCTTCTTGTGCAAGTCTTAGCTGCAGGGAAGGAACAAAGGTAAGAGCAGCAGCCCAGCAGAGAGGGAGCCAGACAGCAGCACCGAACCTTTAAAAAGGTTAGAGAAGATGGATGACAGCCCCGAACAAGCAGTAATTAGCTCCTCCTGAACTTAGGTGGTAAGGAAAGGTCTAAGGACACAGCTGGAGCAGTTGAAAGACTAAAGCACAAGAATGGCAAAGTCACAGCTGTTCAACAGCAAAAGAAAATCACAGCACACAAACACCATCTAAGAAATGAAAAAAAGCTTTCACAAGACCCAGAGATATCACTCAGTTTACAGAACTCTGCATAGGTCTCCAAGGCAATTAACATCCACATATATTAATAAAAATAAGAAAGCACAGAAAGTGTTAAAATTTAGATATCAAATATTAGTACTGAATTTACACACAGTAAACATACCACCAGTGACAAGCTCTAAATAAGCTTTTCACCCTCGTAGTGATACATAAAAGTAGTACTCCATCAAAATTGTTGTTCACACAGCTTAACACCTAGGACATAATTAAGGAAATAATTCTAGCATTTTATGACTACAAAAAAATCCAGTCCACAAAGGATACCTTACCCTTTTAGGCCTACCATAATGTCCTCAGGTTTCTCTGTACCATATACAAATACACATCTTTTCCTTCTAAGCAAAATAATTGTATGATGATTTCAGACTACCAGTATATGTTCTGCAGTAAGGAAGGTTTAAACATTCTTTACATTACAGTATTTCTGTATTTAATTCTGTATTACAGCCCAGTCGGAATATACACATTTTAGAACAGCAATCAGTCCCCTCAAGCCTCCCAAAAGACCATTTAATAGAGAAGATTAAAGCTGTTTTGATTAATATGTTAAGCACTGTATAGTATAAATTGAGAATTTTAACAATATCAACAACCTGACTTCCCCAAGAATCAATACCCTTAATTTAAATAGAAGGAAAAACACCACTTTGCAGAGAAAGACAATTGTCCAACACTATTTCCAGAAGCACATACCAAAATATTTTCATGTCCTCCAATAACTCTGAAGAAAATAAAGCGCTCATCAAGAAATTCACTTTACATCATAAAGCACTTCTCTTTACATACAAGGCACAATCTTGGAGCAACACATGAAGAAATTTCCAGCTCAAGAAATCTCCAGGTATTTGCTGGACTGCAATATTTACAATCCTCAAGCAGTAGCATAAAATTATGCTATTAAATGTTTCCTCTTTACCAAAACAATGTTCTTATTCACAATGGCAACTAATATTTGCAGGGGAGAGAAGACAAAGAAGTGCCCCGGCTGCCTATTTAAACCACATCTCTCACCCATTAACACATCAGGGTTCATGCACTATGACAATTCCCTTTCCTGAAACTAAAAGATCAAACTAAAGTTTTAATACTTACCATTCCCAAAATGGTATGGTTATTATTAAAATAACAGACTAAATAAATCTTATTTATCATTTACTAATAAATTACACTGTTTAAAACATGTACATCTCCTGCACAGCAGTGTAAGGTAAACTAAGTATGACCATATGGGTGTGGGCTGGAACAAACAAAACCAAACAAATAAAAAAATTTTAAATTGTCCAGGTCAAAATACCATTTGATGTCTTCTACATCACACAGTCTCTAACGTGCAATGACGTACTACTTGTCAGCAGTTCTCATCTAGGCAACATCATGGCAAAACCTAAACATTTTTTTGTTTGTTTTCTGGAGCACACAAGGCTAACGGGGCAGGAAGGTGGGGGGGGGGGGGCCGGAGAAACAATATAAAGCATCTACAGATTGACTAATGACTAGAAAAAAAGACAGAACATTTCTCTTCCTCAAGAAAATGAAGAAAATGCATTTGGTATAGAAATTCATTTTGTAAAAATCTATCAACATTTCTGTCAGCAAGACGAAGAAGCAGACAGAACTCATACTGGAACAATGAATACAGGAAAAAAACCACATAGAAGAAGTCCACAAAAACTAAGCAGACTGGAGAGAGATCTTTAATGACGAGCAAAAAAAAAAAAAACAAACAGAGATGAGAAGGGAAACACACTATTTAGTGACCATGTTTAAATATTCAGCCCTAATGACTGATAATCATATTCTGTAAGCAGCAGGATCAGAGAGGTGTGATGTTGTAAGTGCAATAAATCCCCAAGTAAACAATATGTCTTCAAGATGTTCTCTTGAAACTGTTTGTGGTTGATTGAAGCAGCATCAGTAACACCAATGCACACACAGGTAGCAATTCAGCCCCACCACCAGGGAGAGCACAAAAAGTGAACGACCACGACTTGGTTACCCTTATCAGTTCAAAGCCACAAATATCAAGCCAGCACTACTGCAGTACTCTAATCCCCTCAGTCACTTGAAAGGAGGGACACACGTGCATTTTGTCATGAGTGAAGAGAACTTACTACTAAAAACCTTTGTTGAGCCACAATTGGCAAAACTCTCCTCTTTCACAGGAAATATTGATATTTGAGTATTTTTAACACAGACAAAATCACTCACAAAGAGTAGCATTTTAAGAAAAAATGATAAAATTATCATTTACTAATTTCCAGTCGTGTGAAACAAACCTTTCACAAACTCTTATAAGTAACACCAGACACATGTTATCTGTGTTCCAATGAAACAGTTTGAAACTAGAAATAAAAACGAACACAAAAAGCCCAAAGAAAACTGTAAACCTGGAATAAAAACTATTCATCTTCCTCATCTTCCCTCAGCCATTTTATAGTAGACAATTTTTTTTTGCTATTGCTGCTTCAGTGCTGACTGTATTTTCACGTGGGGAGCAAGAAAAAAGACATTCTAACAAATGATATCTAGTTCTTCAAAATCTTCTTGAATATTAGCATATAGACAGCACTCACACTTGCATCCCTATCTATCCATCCTTGTAGCACAGGCTCCTTTATGATCCCTTACTGATCAGAAGAAAATCAAGAACCAGGTATTATCACAAAAATTTTAAGTCTCACTTCAGCCTGTGACAACTGCTATGAACTCCAGGAAAGCTTCTGCAATTCCCAAACTAAAAATCGTACAAACACATGGCACATAGGCAGTCAAAGCAGAAACCCAGGCAGTAACTCATAGCTGATTCATCGGCGGTTCTAATGCCACAAGGAGAATGATGTTTGGTGAAATCCATTTAGAAAATGTGCATAAATTAAAAAATATTGTTCCCCATAAATATGTGAAAATAGGTAACCATCACTTATTTTTAAAAAAGGCAGCCTTTTAACTATATAAGCTTAGCTCCTAAAATAGGCTATTAACCTAACAGCTGCCCTTCAGATAAGGCAATCTTGTATTGCTCCCTGAAAAAGCCAAAAGACTGAGAAAAGTGTTCTCATTCAGTGCTGTAAGACAAGAAAAAAATCTTTTTTAAATTTAAGCCACAAAACTGTGAAAAATACTGTGGGATCTTCTAGTGGCTACCTCTTGAATCTCACATGCTTTATTTAGTTATGTGAAAAAACATTAAGCACCCAATACACACAATTTTTTTTCCTCCACAACTGGACACTAGTGCAGTATAAATGCTACTGACAAGATATTAGAGGATTTTTTAGCAGGATGTGAGTTTTACAACAGACCTTTAAGCAAAGCATATTGTACAAAGTTAAACATGGTTGGCCAAAGCATAAGGAGCTGGATGACTACCCACTACAGTCAATCTACTGAGGTGTTTTTGGCTATTCCAAAGTTAAACAACTGAAATGTTATAGCTCACCTCAGTTTCAAGCTTCCATCACTAAAAGCACATAAAGCAAAGAGCAAGACCACCAAAGCTCACATCTTCCTTTTAAATTCTTCCCTTAGTTTTGCAAGAGCTACAGTGCCCATCTGACTTAACCCTACCCCACTTCTCTCAAGAGCGCAGCAACCACCTGCTTGCCTGCTTATTTGTGGCTTTCAACCACTTTTCTAAGCTTGGGTTTTCACAGGCCAGTTTATGTAGCACACATTATTACATGCCCAAATTAGATTAGAAGCAGTATGCATTAAAAAAAAAAAAAANACCAGAAAAATTCTTAGAAACATTTATCCAAGAGTACAGTCGTGTACTTCTCACTGCAAAGTAATGAATAATTTCAATTAAAGCTGACTGATCTAATGTGAAAACCTTTCCTGAGATAGTAAAAAAGTGTTTCCTTTTTATCCTCTCCATCAATACATACAAGAACAAAATGAAATTTCAGTTCAAGGACTGCTTTATGAACTTGAATTTATGACTAAGCAGATTGTGGGCCTCCACAATCTTCCAGGTAGGCACATCTACAGGGGTCTAAAAATGTATTTTTAAAAAAATAATTTTAAAAAGCCTTTGTAATACTGCACAGGAAACTGCGCATCTAGCTAAAGAATTGTGAGTGTCAAAATCAGTGAAAATATTTTATTTCTCCCTTTCCAGGCTTTTGCCCTAATAGGTACCAGGTGATCAAGTCTACTTCTGCATCAATGAATAGGTCTCTAAAACCCCAGGGTGCCCCTTACACTTTCTCTAGTTTAGCAGATTTTTTTAAAAGGTCCTGGTGGAGTTTCTTATGCCTTTTCAGTGGTAGTGGTTGATGTGGACCCATTAGCCTACATCTCCATTACTGACAACTTCCCTCTTCCTACACGTTACTCCAAAGACCACTTACCTCACAAAATTAATTAGCAAACATCAGGGCAAGAAATTTTTTTTTAATGCAATTAAATAGGGGAGCACTACCATGTCTTGCAGAGAATTCCAGAAGACAGAGGAGATAATAGTGTTAAATGACAGATGCTAATCATAAATCTAAATATCTGGGGGCAGGAATGAGAGAGCAGGAGGAAAAAAAAGAAAATGGCATGGGTAAAGAATTAGTTCAGGAAAAGTAACTGCCACCAAATTATGATCAGAAGATTAATATTCTGCCATTATGAAATGGACAGTATTTACCTACCATATAATTTAGCATCTACTAAGTAAAATTAGTACTACTGGCTTTTCTGCAGTATCTTTTGCCTTTATTTTAATTAAGCTCTCAATGAAGAGAAGTTTAGTTGTCTAGTAATACTTCACAGTTATTAGGAAGTCCAACAATAATGTAACTTATTCATTTCATTTTGCACCCCATGAAGCAATACAAGTAGATAATGCACACAACAGGTCTGCCCACCTATAGTGTCAACATACACAGTCCACAAGCAACAACACTCAGGGGAACAATAATCCAGTCTGTTCCAAGTTACTGCATGGCATTTTCAGAACAAAAAACCATCTCCTTCTAAAATTAAGCCACCAAAGAGTCTAAACACAGACTAATTTACAAGACAGTCAAAAATTGTAGCATGATACCTAAATCACACCATCTTCCAGGTTTCTGCAACATCTGCCTTCTGCGCCAACAAGACAAAGAAGCACAGCCAGGAGTCCTTTGACAGTGACACCACACAACTGTTCATACTGGGACAGATCACACACTCACAGAAAGAACCCTGATGTCCCTTAGACTGAGGCCCACAGCTACATTTCTGGTAATTTTGCATTAACCAGATCTGTCCTGGACAGAAGATACGTGATCCATCATTAAACCTGCTTGATTACAGGTTGATTTTACAAACAGGAAGAATAAGTCAGCATCCTCCTAACATGTAGGTGTGCATTTTTGATTCACTGACGTTTAAGAGTGCTGCCAGGCCTTATGCACAAGAGATGGGCACAAAATGCGACAGTTAATTATTCTGTAATTTAAAAAACAATCTGAGGCAATACTAAAAGCATTATTACAGACAATGGAAGCCCTTCCTTTATCTAGCATCAGCTGTATTTTGTGCTTTGGGGGAAAGGGAGGTTGCCAAGAATGAAGATGAAGAAGGAGAGACAGGTACAGAACATACAGCTTCAAAAGTCACCATTACTCTAAAGAATTAAAATACAATAGCATTTTTAGAATAAAAACCTTAACTTATATAGCAGGACAAAGTATCTCCAAAAGTAAACATCTTATTTGTCCAGTAAAACCAATATAGACTACAACAAACCAAATTACTGTAGTATATACCCAACTACACTTTCCTTAAAAACACTCCCTACTGCCATGAGTTTGCATTTTCTTCAATGCTGATTTATCATTATATTATATCATTAAAATAGCCTAAACCAGTGTTTTCTTACCACTTTTGACAACTCTGTTTCTCGGCAATTTATATTTCTCTTAACGCAAACAACCTATTTTCCTCTCCTTTTGAACTCACTCCATGTACATCCATAGAAAAATATTCTTTAGCACCACTTTCTCAAGATTTCAGGATCTAGAAACAACAGTGGTGAAATGTATTTTTCAAGTAACTTTTTTTGCTTGTTGTTTATTACCACAGAAGATAAAATCTTCTGATTTGCTACAAGATATTGTTTCAGAATGTGACAATTGCAATAATTAAGGTTTTGTATGATGCCCAAAATAGGAGCGATTTTACAGCAACATGCAGCTTATACTGTTTCATATCTAACTGATTAATTCAGCCATTTACAGGCTCCCTAAAACACATGAAGAATCCTCCTCCATTTCATTTAGAGTAGAATATATTCCCAGATTAGTGGCTCCAGAGAACCACTTAAATAGAAGTAACACAGATATCCCAGGTTTCTAAGACTCTTGACTATGTTCTATGATACTGTGGTACACAAGTCCAGTGTCTGACCTGCAAAACAAACCCTTCAGCTCTAAATGTCATTGTTAAATATTTTGAACAGTAACTACCAAATCTAAAAATTGAATATACATTTTAAACCATCATGCCCTCCCAGCAGTTAAAATGTTCTACACCACTATTATTGAATACTTAGAACATAAAACACGTTACATATTACACAAAATGCATTCTACAACTTAAGCACTTCCACCATTTCCACTTACTTTCCTATTTAACAATCTTTGCCTTTTCTACACCTTCTCAAATTGTCATTTACCTGTAGAAAAGGAAGCTGTTCAACAGCAACAACTTGGCCAAATTCTAGTAATTTCAAGTTTTACTCCATTATTCCTTTCACTTATCAACTCAAAGGACATTTATATCCATTTTTCAAGAGATTGCATTAATTATCCTCTTTTGCTACATAATGAATGAAACTACAAACAGTAACCATAGTAGTTTGATAATACAATAAAATAGATGAGTTGCTACTGGAGAAAGAGCAGCCCCACTGCTCCCGTCTTGCATTTACTTCTGGCCACACTTCATAGTCAAGGGCACTTGTTATACTCATTGTTGAGCAACAATCTATTAATTTCTTTACAAATGAATTAGCTTTCCAGCAGTTTAATAAGCTGAGCTGGCTCAACAAAAGAGTCCTGTGGCTGGTGCAAAACAGCTCTTCTGAAAATCAGTGAGACACTATGGCAGCCATGATCAACCGTCCAATTCCATCAAAAGCAAACGGAGATGTCCGTCCTGTTTTGGTACCGACAACTGCTTTAGAAGTTGCCATGCACTGGTCCAAATCCAGCCTACCCTCTCTGGCTATGGCACTATGAGGAATATTTAGTACAACACCCAAGTGCCTGTACCAAGTGTTACCTAGCCAGCTATGAAACAGAAAAGCCCACACGCTGTTTTTCCCACAGTAATGAAAATTCTTAACTCGCTCTAGTTTGTGCTGCCTGAATAAATTCAATGTTCTGAAAACCCAACAGTTGATCACCTTTGCCTAAAGCCTACATAAAATGGCAATGAAAGCAGCAGAGATGTGACAGAAGTAGAAAAATGTTAAATTCTTGCAGAAAAATGAACCACTAGCACACTTTACCAAGTACAACCTAGAGTGGTCCCATCTAGGTTCTCTAATCCATTACTATTACCAAGTTACTTCAACACATCAAACATTATTAAAACCTACCATTCCTCCATGCAAAGCTAGGACTAGCTTTATTCCAACACAGCACTCACCACTGAGTAGCTCATACTCCAAGAGTATGTAATGAGAACTAGTTCTAATTATTTTCTTCACTGATCTGTGTAGCTTCTACAAATGATGCTATTATGAATGAAAACAAATTTTTTTAAATTTACATTAATTTAGGGAATTTCTCTTTGAATTCTCTGTTAAAAGTTTAAGACCAATAAGCCAAATCCACCACTTTGTTTCCCTTAGCATTCTGTGAGCGTCTCCAACACGGAACCCAAAGCCATAGAAGAGTGTCCAGGCCAGTCCTGGTCCAGAAAACGAGCTGGTTTAGCACACTACCAACCCTATACTAAGGACCCTGACCTCAGTACTTCTTCCTATTAATCCATGCTGTTTCCAGCATGCAATTCACTGTATAAACCTCTTTCATGTTTAGCTCCCAAAACAAAAGCTGGAATAACAAAATCTTGATACTTAAGCCAGAACTGAAGCCACACTTTAAAAGGATGCTTAACATGAAAACATATCCAATCCAAATTGCAAAGACACACGTTTACAACTTCATGCAAATTACAGCTGTAAATTACATGAAGAAAACTATTATCTCTTCAAAACAAAAAGAAGCTGTAAAAAATCTGGCTATTAGAATGCAAAACAAACTATCTGCAAAACCTGCCACTCCAAAGAGACATTTTTATTAATTATAAATCTGTTTGAAATCCATATGCTGATTTTTTTAGACACTGATGCAGCAAGATACTTCCATACAACACACTAGCCATTTAGAGCTGATCAACAGCATCAAAAAAAACCAATATAACAGTGATTTCCAAAGTAAAATATGGGACCCTACTAAAAACATCCACAGCTGCTTTAGTTGTGGTGCTGCAAGAGCCTTACAGTAATTAAAACACTAACAGCTTAATGAATTTGTCATAGCAGTTCTCATTTAATAAATATCAGTTAACTGAAAACTGACATTTATAATGCCAAAACACAAGTAGGGTAAACCTTAGAAACTTTTACAGACATTTTCAACCTAAGTATACATTTTAAGATGAATGACAGTTCTTAAGCAGCAAGCTCAGAATGAACATTATTCTCACAGCATTACTTGTTATGAATATGCTACGGCTCCCCAGACTGGAAAGAAATAAACCTTAATATTGCAGAAACAAAAACCAACACAGAAAAGCTGGAAATACCACACACAAAATGAACACAATGCGATTCCTTCCCACAGTCAGCATCCTAGAACGCAGAGACCTCCTGAAGAGTAGCACTGCACTCCATTTATAAGTTTTTTCTACACCACATGAAATCAGAAGGGTACAGTGATGAAAAATGGTATGTTAATGAGATGATAAAGATTATTCTTACTATTCTAGTTACAGCATTTTGTTCTTTTGACATCAAAAAAATAGGGGTCATAACTGCCTGTTACTGATTTATACTGACAGAAATCAGGCTCAAATGTTAAATAAAGATTAGTTAATATTTGCAGAAGAGTTTGAACATACAAAATGCTATGTAAGTAGCAAGTATTAAGTCTTCCCACACACTCATGCTGGCATGCTTCCAAGCAGGGAAGTCCCACAGAAACATTTCAACAGCAGTAAGGAGAAACAGAGAGCTCAGGCAATTGCAGCTATATTCACAACAGTCCTTCTAAGGAGCACCTGCAAAACTGGGGAGAGCCGATGCCCACTGACTGCTACAAATTCCAACACCAAAAAAGAAACTCCTGTTCCAACATAGCTTATATAAATGCATGCTAAACAACCCACATCTCTATAATCCTCTGTACAACCTAAAATGATCTACAGAACTCCAAAGATCTTGTAAATACGACTTTCCTGTTGCCTAGAATTCCTGACCAGGGTACAACTTCACAAAGCAAAATCAGCCTACAGTGTAGCTGTCAGTTTGATTTTCATATAGAATCTTATTTTCAAAACATCACAGTTCTGCCGAGAGCAGCCTAGTTTTCCCAGATTTAAAATCTAAAATGGCGAGGAATTTGGCAATGAATCACAATGTAATAGTTTCTGATCATTCAAGAGTAAAGCTCTTCCCAAACAACTAAAGAAAGCCAGCATCTTCTTAGCTAGGATCCCATGTTGCAAAAAACACTCTGCAAGCTTTCTTCCAAGAGTGGAAAAAACCAAAATGGTCTGAATTGAGCCAAAAGTGAGGTAAAGAGGAGAGGCACATGACATGTTCAGGCACCTCTCAGTGTCTCTGAAGGACAATATTAGTATTTTATGCGATTAAAAAAGGCTATATCTGATTTAATTATCAGGTACTGTCAGAGATAAGGCCTGTAGCCTCAGCATGCCCCAAAAATCTCCAAAGCTAGGAGGGATGGGACTTAGGATCATTGCGTAGCTGGTCCATATTCTGTAAACAGGCCAAAGTCAGACCTCATGTATAGAACTGGCACTGCAGCTTCCAGAAACCACAGAAAACTCAAGAGTGCAAAGGCTAATAATAAGATCTAACCACAACAGGCTGGTAAGCATCCAGCTGAAGGAGGAGGTCTAGCAGGGTTTTTACAACAGCATCTGATTAACCACATCAAGGCTGAAAGAAAAATCTTCTATAACTGCTCTTAAAATCTTCTCTTACCCCTTCCATCTTATTCCCAGTAACACCTGAACAACTTCTACCCAGCACATAGACTGAAATCAGAGAAAAACGTACATCATCTTCCTGCCTGCATAAATTAATGCAAATCAACTGCAGTCCTGAATTTCCTTGTGGAGCTCTAATTGATCTATGACAGACTTTGCAACATTTCAGGGGAAAAAAAAAAGATAAAACGGAGATCACTGCAGAGATTAGAAGACTACTTTTGGAAGTGGCATGTCAGCCTAATGGTTTTTATGAGTAAGACCAGGTAGAAAAGTAGTAGATGACAGCAGGAATAAAGTTTTCATTTCCTGGCTCTACAGTTACAGAAGACATTGTTACTACTGTTGGACCAGGTAACTGATACAACACTTCAACTACTGAAATACTGAATATTTCTGTGTTCTTACTGGCCAGAAACTCCCATATCCTCTTCCATGCAGAAGCAGCACACATTTGACTCCACAGGAATTTAACCCACAGAAAACTACTCTTCTTCACAGTTCAGCTCCTTAAACCAGTTCACCGGTAAGGTTCAAGTGGTCATAAAACACAGGCAACAAGGCTAACAACAGAGCATGTGGTCAGGACACAGAGACAGAACCATCCTACTAGCAGCACCTACTCATGGAACTGCCCTGTGAATGGGAAGGCTCATCTTCAGTAGCTTGAAGTGAACAAGAATGGAAGGAAGAACACTATGAATGAGAGAAGAAACTCTGCATGTGAAGTTATGTTGAAAAATTATTTACATAACTGCCCAATTCTGTTCTTTCACATCAGTGAAGTAACTAGTCTCTCCACCAACTACCCTCACAGAAAAAACTACATTTTCAATGGACTGCCAGTTTGATTTCTCCCCTCCAAATCCCGTTCAAAAAGCCTTTAATGTTTGATAGTTAGGAATTGAAAAATTAAACATTCAAGACAAACATTTGCACCTTCAACATCGGGAAATGTATTCCAAGATTAGGTTTTTACATTAAAGCAGTTACTTACACTGTACCTATCTAATAACTCAATGGCAACATATTCCACAACAGAATAAAAAAGAGAAGATGATACAACTGGACACACAAGATACTTTTGAAATGGCTCTAGTATTCCTCATCATATCCCTACACGTTCCTACCTTTCCTATCTTTCTTACTATATTTTCCTTCATCAGAGTAATCCCATTTCATCTCCTAGGATGCTTAATTCCTTATATGCTAACAAACAGTGCTTATTGTAAAGGAACTGAAAAACTTCAGTACGTTTCTTAAACCCCCAAGCTACCAGGAACACTTGAGTCAATCTTGCATCCAAAAGAACCACTAGAATTTTTCCATGCTTCCCTTAACTGAAGATAGGGGAAGACTAAGCCCATTTGTAGGATTATGCAAGAATGCATAAATCCTCTCTTGTAAACAAAACTTCCCTAACCAGTTTTGAATGCAAGGTATGCTTTGCATAGTTTACAGCCCCTTGGCACAAAAAGGAAAACCCTTGAGAATTCAATTTTACAGAGATTGTTACTGCATTTGGAGGTGAATAGGAAGAATCTTAATGACTGACCTACTGTATATGAAGAGGATGACTTTCTATATTTTCTTCTACCTGATGCTATTGAACTGAAAATGTCTAAAAAATGTTTTTGACATTTTTATATCATATCAATGTAAACAATCTGTGTCTTGCCACCTTTGAAAATCTCTGCTTAGCACCAACTACTGCTCTGAGGTAAATCATACTCTTTAAGTTAACTTTCATAAAACCACTGCATTGCTGAATAGAAACTGAGCAGTATAACAGAGACAATACAATGCAGCAAGTGAAATAAAATTCCTAAAGGCTGATTTTTTTGATTATATTTCAACTGTCAAGCCACAGCTTGTCTGTGTACAAAATCTGGTTTGTTTCACAGCAGAGTGATAATATAGCATACAAGTCACTGCATCAGCAATATTTTTTCATTGATAAACATTTTTTAAATTAATCAAATACTAATATATATCAGTTCTGAAAATACAGCTTATCAAAACTAGTTGAATGGAAGCACACTTAATAAAACAAGAACAGCTTAAATGCAGAATATTAAAAAAAAAGTAATTCAGTGGGGAAGAAAACCCAAACATCTTCCATTGCTATTGAAGCATTTGCCTTGTTAAACCATTTCTACATTTGGTAAATCAACATGCAAAAGCCAGTTTCACCTTTCTTTAACCAACTGTTTATTAGGCAAGTAACAATAACCTATACCACAGATCCAAGAGAGATATTTGTGCAGCTTTCCTTTCTTGTTACCATAGTTTCAAATGAACTGTAGATTTCTAGAAATAATACTTATGAGAAGGAATAAAAATATCACTGCTTAAATATGAAAACTGCAAGAAGAATCATTTTGATTAGTGTATGAATGACATTTAAGTTAACAGGTAAATGCTTAGAAAAGGAAGTTTTATTTGCAAGACTTTGTCAGACACAGTAAGTGAAGCTTGAGCACAGACAGAAGGAGAAGGATAAATACAGCACATCGAATGAGAGGGAAGAGAAAAGTAGGCACCAAAAAGTCATTCAATAGCCATTTACCTGTCTCTTTTTCAAAAATTCCCAACAAAAAAATACCATCAGCTCTAAATTGGGACATTATGGTCCCAAGCCTCCAACATCAAGGGATACTTTCTAAACATATACTGGGGGGGGTGAAAAACACAGATCTTCACAGGAATTTAAGGTAACTTTAAGATCAGAAATAAAAAAGGACCTTCCAATAGGAACTGCCTAATAGATTGCCAGAGAGATTGTGGAAACTTCATCCTCTGAGACATTCAAAACTTGACTGGACAACTGGCCTTACAGAACAAGATTTAAGGAGAAGGCTGGATTAGACCTCCAGGGGCCCTTTCCCACCTATGCAATTCTGTGACCAAGAACACAAGTAATTTTTTATTGTGGCATTACTTCTAGGAAGCAACTGCGCATTCATTATGCAAAGCTTTATTTCATGCAGTGTTAAAAGAAAGTATTTTGGATACAATTGTTCAAAAAGGTACATAAGAAACAACAAAAATAAAATAGTATATAATCCTACTGGACCTTTCCTGCAAGAATATTGTTCCCATACCAAAACAGTACAAAATAGCCAGGTTTTACAAATTCTTATGTTATTAATCTTAAATTATTAATATGATAGTCTTTCCTTTTCAAATATATTTAAATTGTATTCTTTAACCTAAAACAAAATACAATGTATCAATTCTCTTCCCTATTTCTCTCCCACACACACAGCTCCGCTATATGATACAGAGACTGCAGCCGCTGGTCATTCCATTCTTGTTTTGAAAAAGAAAAAAACAGCTTGATCAAGTCTTCCCAGTTTCCTCCCCTGGAAAAAACGTCATAATAATCAGCCCTCTGTTTCTAAGAAAATTAGAAGTGAAATGGCCAGTGGTCAGGATGCACTGCCATCTTACACAAATCAGATTAGTTCACCACCATATCCATAATTACAAAAAATGTCTTATTCCAGGACTTATGTCAGACAGTCACCTTCAAATTGAAAACCAGACATCTCAAATGTATACATAAATTACGAGGCTGTGTTCTTGACATTTACTACTTACATTGGGAGGTTTTTTTAACTTCAGTAATCTATATATTCAATTACCCACAGCACACTAATAAAAATAACATATGAAAAAATACAGACCTTCAATATTCACACCCCTACTCCACACAAATTCTACTTATAATGAGCTCTCCTTGCTGGAAGATTACACTCTGACCAAAAAAAAAAAAAATCAGCCAATTATATATATATATATCACTTGCTTATTATCTGCTTACTAAGACTTGATATGGTCCAAATTTTCAGTTGATCCTTCTTAAGGGATGAACTGAGAGTTTTACCTAAAGGAATAACAGGTAATAGCATGAAAGATGAAAAAAGCCTTAGCTTGAACAGTTTATTTTTATTTGTAAACAAAGTAGAAGTCAATTTTCTTTTGCCCAGATATGATGCTGCAAGGAAGGTCTTAAAACTTAGGTTAAATCCTATGTTCAGAAAAAAACCTGCAATTCAGCCATAACCAAGAACTGCAACATTACCTCCCCATCAACAACGCCCATCTCTTTCCAGTCAGTTCACATGGACTAAGCAACAGGAAAACAACTGCATTAAGTCCTCTTTGCTATGTGACCACACAAAGTACAACCCACACCTTCCCAGGAAGCATCAGGCAAGTGCTCATCACATGATGCCTGCACTCGCTGGGACTGAGGTACCACTGGAGAAGGGAGAAACCTGAGGGGAGCCTGGAGGTAAGGTCAGATGTCCTCCGCATCACCCACAGCTCACTTGCTCACAGGCCACAAGTTAAGCAGCAATTCACCAAACCTTTGCAGCAACTCCAAAGCCAAACTAGGAATGCAATCCCAACTAAAACATCCAGACCAAAACAATACAAAGTCTGTTGTTACTTCTTAAAATAGTCAGTAGTTTCAGAAATGTTTTGTCTCTCCCAAAACGTCAGTATATTCAATTTCACTATTTTGTAAATAGGAAACCCTGAAATTTCAGCTATAATTCTTATCAATCTAAACCACTGCAGAGATATCCATTATATGGCAACAGGCATCATTTGAGACCTTTTCCAAAACACAAGCACAAGTCATCAGCTTGTTCTATCAACCCTTGAACAATGGGAACAGATGCAAAAATACCTTCCTCTCTAGAGCTACACAGAAGCAGTAACAAAAAACTGCTGTAGAAAACAAACTGATTTATAGTGTCACATGTACTCCCTCACTCTAATATAGTAACTAACCTTTACTGAAATAAAGCATAGAAAACTAAAATGCACAAAAGGTTGTGTAAGGGCAGGACTAATAAGCCATCAAATTCAGAGCCATAAGAAAATAAACCACTCACCTACCTACCAAAAAAAAAAAAAATTTCACAAAAAACCCCAAAACCAACCAACACATGTTCTCAGATACTTTTTTGGGTAGGTATTGTGATCAGCTTCTCAATCACAGATCACAAACTACCCTGCTATATATGCCAATCTTCTTACATCTACTCCCTCTTCTGATCATATTCTTTTACAAAAATAAGCCTTCCAAAGGCAGAAATCATAGCTAGCTACACAATCAAAAAAATGTGCAGAATAGAAAACAATTAAGTATATACCTGGACAAAGCAGCTATCTGACAACTAACTTAATTTCCCTCTGAAGCCACAATAAGACGAGAGGTAGCTGGACACATGCCCTTCACTTCTGACTCAAACTGGCATAAAGAAGTTTAAATACAGACTAGTCCTGTGCTACTCCATGCAAATCTGTAGCCAGTAAAGGCTAGGAAAAGCCAACTGCCACATAAAAGCCAAAGGGGTACCCTGGGGGATCAAATATTCCCACATTCCTATCTCCAAAATTGTTTGCCAGAACTCAGAAAATGTTTGTGAAAGAAATGTTTCTCTTTCCCTTCTTCCTACCCAAGGTTTTGCAGATCTAGGAGACCTAAACAGTGGAAACACTTGGAAATACAGAGATACTGAAAACTGATTGAGTATTCTGTGAAATAATGGAATGGCATAACCCATCAAATCTAGGATTCTGGTCTAGTCTCAGTGATCTCACCCATCAAACTGACAGGATCAAGAAAAAAGAAAAACACAGTTTATGTGTTGATACTTGAACAGTGAAACATCTTTCTTGAGACAGAAGCCAGCCAGATAACAGCCCCTCAAGCTTCCCAACTTCAACAAACCAGCTCCAGTCCTACAATTGTCTGTGATGATCTAAATGAGGGTCACCTTCAGAGATTGTCCTGACTTTGTATTTATTCTCACAAAAAAACAAACAAACAAAAAAAAAAATCCAACTTTACCAGATTTTTATGAATTTCAAGATGAGAATACTAAACGAAAATAAATTCTAGTTAAAACAACATACGATTAAAACTTGTTTGATACGATTAATACAATTTTAACCTTGTACTCTCAAAATGAGTTTTTGCTACAGCACTCTTAAGTAATATTTGACCTTGTCAAAAAGTCACACCAGATTCCAAGGCTTACCCTTAAACCACAAAGATACAGAACTTTTTGAAAGCAGACTTTTTTCCTAGCATAAAAAGCCAACTGAAGTCACTGTACTAACCTTCAAACATGAAACCTGTTCACTGAATGGAAGAGCTTAACTGGTTTACTCTTCAAAGCAATCTTTTAAACTGAATAAACGCTCGCCCAAGAGCTCCAGTTCCGCAGATGTGACACTGCCAAGGCG
>VWZW01006504.1:85999-112446 GCA_013397115.1 Edolisoma coerulescens
CCACCTGGCGGCCGCCCAGCGGGGCCCGCTCTCCTGGGCGTGGGGCGACACCTGCCGGCCGCCTGCAGCAGCGCCGCGCCGAGCGGGGTAAACAAGGTGCGGCGCATGCGCGGGGCCGCGCGCGGGGCGGGAGCGCAGCTGCCGCGGGGCGGGCCCGGGGTCGGGTTGGGATCGGGACCGCGGCACGGCCTAAAAAGGAGCGAGCGCTCGGACACGGGGCGAGCCCGTGGGACGCGCTCGGCCGCACGCAGGCCAGGGGCTCTTTGCCGTTGCAACCCCTGAGTAATTGGACGTAATCGTCCGGCCGAGGCAAAGTTGGGCCTTACCGAAGTGACCTGCGGAGCCACTGCCGGCGGGGGGCCCCCCNGCCCTCGCTCGCTGCGTTCTGCCGCCAGGAAGGGAAGCCGTGTGCAGGGAGCCCGTGGCTTGGGAGATAAGTGTACGGTTGCCCACATGGATGCAGGGTGCCTTATCTTGGGAACTGCAGGACGCGCACAGAAGCAATGTCTGCTGGCACTGATGGCAGCTCGCGTGGTCGGGAGCGTTCTCCAGAAACGCTTTCTGCTTCTGCCCATCGCCAAGTGTGTTCCTAGTTAAATGGGCATTTGTGGGATTCCTTTTTTCTCCCTGCATGATGATTATATGAACCTGAAGCGCTCCAACCAGATATACAATTTGTGACGCGTTTTTTTCACTTTATTGTGTAATGCTAAGCACATTGTTCATGCTGAATAGTTCCACGTAAGATTATATATAGATCAGTCAGCACAATAATAGTTTTGTCCTGGTAATTAGTGTCTAATCACCGTCTTGTGTTTTTCTACTTAAAATTTTGGGGACAGCGTTAGCATAACTAAGCAGTCGCTAAGCCGAGTTATTCTGCTCACCTGCCTAACAAAGGCAGGATACTTAAGAGAAGAGCATCCACCAGTTCCAGTCTTTTCAAGACTAAGATGAGGCATCCCGCAGGGAAAATAACGCTTACAAGGGAAACCGTGATCAGATTAGGAGTGTTTAAAATAAAATTTAAAAAAAAAAACAAACCACCTAAAATCAGTATAATACAAGTTGATGACACCTAGGAATTCTAGATACAATCTGTCAGTTGGTACATGAGACAGGTTTACAAAAATAAATTATATTCTGTAGCTTGAATTCACATTTCAGAATCGTTTTCCACCTTCTGTCAAGTTTGGAGGAAACAAGAAAGAAATTAAGCAGAAAGACTGCCTTATAGGGAACACTTTAAAATAACATCCTGAATACCTAGTCATACAACTATGTTCACGGTTTCAATTACAGCTACAGGTGCTGTAAATGATCTTTAATGTTAATCTGATGTGTCTGGAAATTGTAGAAGAATTATGTATTTAAAAAACTCCACCAAACTTAATGTAAGCCTTAAAAATGATCTGTAGTGTTATAAAATGACACTTAGGAACAGATGGAAAGGAACTGGATCCATTTGTGCCCTTCCCATACAAAGTCAACTTCTGACAGCTGCCAGATAGACAACCTTTCCATAAAAATAAAGTACAACATTTTGCCTGCACACAGAATTCCAGTAATGTGTCTTCTGCTTGAGGTACAATAGGGATAACTCATATTACAACTCCACTCCAAAACTTTGCAAGATTATAGCAGTTTACTGCAGGAGCTGGCAGGAGCACAACACAAGGCAGCTCCAGTCAGCTGTGCATGAAATACATATAGAGCACATGTATTTTGTTCTATTCCAAAACCACTGTAGTTCACACTTGAGCTCACAGCTGAGAGGTTTTAGGTAAATATGTTTACCTAATGTGAAGAAAACACGACATAGTTTTTAAGGTGTGGTTTTGAAGGAATGAGTGTGCAAGCACTGACAATACTCTGACAGAGAGTTCAGCCCATTTCCGAAGCTGACTCAGTCCTTGGAAGCCCAGATCCATAACATTTCTGGATGTCCTGACTCACACGACAGAATTTGCTTTTTTCTACTTGTGACAAAACATGGAAGAGCTCTAGAGACCAGACTCCAGGTGCAGCAGCACATTCCAAACCCCTGGTCACAGAGCCTGCCTAAGAGGATTTTGCACTCCCCAGTTCAATTTCCTCCCTCATAGTTGTTTCATTCAGCTGTTTGCTCAGCCCTGTCTTAGCAAAACTGTTGCCTCATCACAGAAGGGGGGAGGGACATTTGTTTTCTAAGGGACCGGTTTGATTCCTGCCCCCCCAACCCAGATCGTTTCTCTGAGCTGTTCCAGTACAACTGCAGGAGCACTTCAGTCAGCACAGCTGAAGGTGCTGAGGCTCCAGTGAGGCCAGGGAAGTTTCTGCTCTGCTCCAGTGACCAGAAGACAGGAATTTCTTAAGTCAACTGTGCCCTATGAGGATTCCTCACCTTCAAGGGGACCAAACTGGCTCTCTGAAGAGCCTGACTCCTGCATTTTCCTCATGAAGAGATCATGCTTCTGGGACTGAGCCTTCCAGTTGGTACAACAGGGAAGATGATGAAAAGCAGTTCTTCTGCTACCACACCACTTCTTTCTAAGCTACCGATTCCAGAGTGGGCTTCTACCATCAGTTCAGGCTTTCGGAAAAAAACAAAGACCATCCTGAAGTTTCTGTATAGTTTTAGCACACTGGCATCCTTTCTAATACAATGAAAAATGTAAAAGAAAAGTAAGAGCTATCTAAGCATTATAAAGAAATAGAGATATTTAAAATTCTGACCTGTCTAGAAAGGATTTATATCTGATAGAAAAGAAGTTCTGTGAAAAACTAGGAGGAAGTATTTTACAGGACTATGTCATCTTTCTCAAAAAAGCTACTCTTTAGGTGCTTCAAACTCCACCATTTCTGATATTGAGCCTAATTTAGAGAGGGTTTAACAAAGACTTTACAACAGGCACTGTTATTATGCTTGATCCAAAGAGAGCTTCATGATCAGTCACACAGGAAACTGAGCAAGGAGAGGGCAGATACCAATTCCATCTCTGAATTAATGGCCAGAGGTTCACCACTAGGGAAGATCAGAATAAACTCAAGCTGCCAGATGGCTGATTCATTTTTCCAGGCAGGAGATTCATGCTCATGCTGCTTCCTTTTCTTTTCATGCTTCTTCCTTTTTTTTATCCTATGGAATAGGAACCCCCTCTGCAGTTCCATTTCCTTATTTGTATTATTAAAAAAAAACCAAACCAAACCAACCAACCAATTAAAACAAAAACCCAAAACAACAACACAAAACCCCACCAACACACCACCACCCACAATCATTTAATTTTTTATTTGTTTTAAGACTTTGCTTTTGAGAATTGGAAAAAGAAACCAGAATTTGTGTACTGGATTCATCCCAAGGTGAGGTGGTAGCTTGGATGGCCTGTATTGAATAAGCCACGGCCATACTTCTGTCTGTTGAGACGGGTACAGAGGGAAAAAGCAGTCTTCCCAGTCAAATTTTTTTTCCCAGATTTTTGAATCTGGCTTAGTCACTCCAGGGAAATCTGCTCTAAATCCTTTTGAAGATGAGCTATTACATAAGAAACAAAAATAAAGACCAAAAAATGGGTTACTTTTCCGTAATTTGCAGGAGAGAGATTGCACATCAGTAGCTCCTTAGGTCTTTCCCTGCTCTGTGAATAATTTCTTCCTTTTTCCATTTATGTAAGTCTCTCTTGCGTGCCCCTATTTCTCACCAGATCTTTCCAGAACACCCAACTCATGTCTGAATTTTCTTTGATTCAATAAGTTTCTGCCTGCTCCTTCTGTGAAGGAGCACAGAATCACAGTTTGTCCCATACCACTACAAAGGAAGGAAGTTTAAACCCCCCTTCATTATTAGCTCTAAAAATGAACAGAATCCCAGTAAGTTGCAGATTCCTTCCTGCTAATTTCATTATGAGCAGCAGCTTTATTCAGTCCTCTGTGCCACTTGTTACCCAAAGCCCCATGCTCATTCCCCTGTTTGGGTGAGGTGCTCTTTCTATGCTCATTCTTTGAGATAAAAATCCCTTAGTCAGGTTCTAAAGTTCCATCTCCAAACTGTGTAAAGGCCACACCAGTTTTTGGTCGGAAATAATGAAAAGCCTTTCCCCTGGCTGCAGTCAGGACGAGTCACTTTCACTTGAGGCATCACCTCACCCTAGGTACAGGAACAAGTGTTACCAATCAGGCCACCTCTCTTGGATTCAGGACACAGCCTGCTCCAGTTTCTGGATGTAGGGAAGTTTTGGAAGTCACAGGCAAGACGTGTTTGTGTCCTGTAGCTAAGTCCGGGCAGAGGGACCATGAATCAAGGTCCATTTTATGAGTCAAGCACTATGACAGCATCAGTGACAAAGTCTGAGGAGGAAGCACAGGAACCAGAGAAACATGTTTCAAACTGGGCAAGCCAGGTAAGCGTCAGGGCCCACTTAAAGGCAGCAAAGAACAGCATGAGACAGAAAAAGGGCTGGGGTGAGAAGCTTTCAAGGACTGAAAAAAGGTCAAGCAGGCCAAACAGCACAACTGATGCCAAGCAAGGGAAGCAGCTTTAACTGAGAAACAGCTAAAAATCCAGTGAAACTACATCATACTCTGGATGTGTAGGGCCCCTAATCCATGAGGAACACAAAGCAGTTCTCAGCTAGTCAGAGTTCCTAGGGCTCCGGCCCCCCTGAGACTCTGACATGGAGCCAGGGGTTGCCTAAAAAGGGGAGAAAGGAGGCTGGCTTGTGGTTAGGTAAAGTTAGAATAGAACTGAGACAGAAACATCATTATTCAGCTCAACCTCTGCCCAAGATCATAGAGCAAAACAATTATAAACAATGAAGTCAAATACTTCTGTGTTTAAGCTTTGAAGAAAATCCTCTATCAAATGTATGGGACAGCACTCCTCTATATGTGCAAGCAAACACAAGATTTGGATGATGTACCTTGATCTTTCCCCCACAAACTACTGAGGCTGGAACTTAGGGGTTTAAAGGGGAGGTCTAGGCAATGGGGGGTTGTTACTGACAGATAAGGTCAGGGAACAGATTACTCTTCCAGATAAACTTGTACGGTTTTCTGGGGCCGACCTACCACATTCCCAAGGTCCTATATATATATGTCTGTCCCTAACACAGTTTCCTTTGGTTTAGATTTCATCATCAACCAACTTCAAGGTTTCTTTCAGACTGTGTTTCTCACAAGTCACTCCCCTACTGCCAGTTGTGTCTGGGGCTCAAGGCCTTTTATGCTGCCTCAACTCTGACACAGCAGGCAGTGGAAGCAAAGCAAAGTGTGATCGTGTCATTAGCTGTGATTAAAGGTTTAATCACAGTGGCACAATGCATAACAAGTAGCAAAGAACACAACAGTTTATGACATGTTGGTGGGTTGCACAGATGTTCAAAACGGTTATGATAAAAATACTTCTTTTAGACTGTAACTTCCTTTATTGTGATAGTAGCAGTCCTGCAAAGCCCCAGTGCCAGCAGCTGTGAATGAAGTGTTTTCCCCTCCGTGGCAAAGAGCACACCTGGGATGCTCACTATAAACACCAAGGACAGCAATTCTCACTCTCACTCCCCCAGGGAGTCCCCACTTCTCCATTCCCTGTACCTCTGGTTCCAGTTGTGGGCCCAGCAGAGGTGAAGCTTCCAACCCGGAACATGGGTCTTCCTAAAAGAAACTTGCAATTGCCAATTAAGCCTTTAAGAAAGCAACTGTCAACAGAGTTATAAAAGTCCTAATTGTGATGCAGATGTCAAATTGTTATTTTTGGTACATCTATTTCACAAAACACCCATTTGAAGCAACAGTTACTTTTCTAGTGCCTTGTACCCTGCGGACAGAGCTCCCATACTGACTCCAGTAGCATCACATGGGTCGGTTATGCAGGACAGGGAGGTAAAGTCAGTCCTGGACTCAGAAGCTTCTCTCTGTAACACAAGAGTTAAAAGGAAGAGAGGCCTGTGGCTTGACACCCACTTTTGAAAAGCTTGTATTCAGAAGATTAACTATTTGGCTTAGGTGATGACTCTCATCATACACTGCAAAATTAAGTTATGTAAGAGAAATTGTGTCAAGAGTTTTACAGCAAGATCTAACTACATAAAATCAAAAAGACATAACATGAATACATTTAAATGCTGTCTTGGTAATCTTTGAAGGTTCTATTAATTCACTCTCCAAAACTTGAAGGTGACCATATGCATCTATACTAAACCTGGCTTTTCAGCAATTGATTCTTCTAAATGTTTTCACAGTGGGACTCTGCAAATGTGTTTTTAATTTTTTGATAGTAAGCACCATTTTTCAATCTGAGAGCAAAACTAATTCCAATATTTCTCCAACACATTTCCAGCAATTATTACTTATCAAGCAATTTATCTCAGCCAACACAATAGCTATCCAGGCTATAAAACTGTAAATTAGTAATTACCTAAAAGCAACCAACTAGTTTTCAACCAGCTTTAAATATTATATACTCACAATATGATTAATACAATTTTGTCCCAGATTTTTCTTGGGGTTTTGTTACCCAAATTATTCATAAATGAATATATACCATCTTCTTTCCTGTCCCAGGAAAAAGCAAGTTTTTTGATAAGCTAGCCACAGAGCCATGTTCTCTGAGTTAACACTTGTAGTTTTACTGTAATGTTGTCAATATTGCTTAATAGGAATTTCTGGTTAAGAAAAAATTAAAGATAAGATCTGAATTTCAGCACAGGTTGTTTATCATCACAGGCCATTTGCCTTCTCACAGAAAGCCACATTATAATTACAGCACATTAATTGCTGCACAGCAGCATTGGTAGAGCTCTTGAAGTGACATGACACAGTGGCATTTGCAAAGATGAGAAGGTACTTTCAACAACCTGAATCAGTGCGAAGCCACAGCAGGGGCACAGGGGAGGAAATATTTTTTTGATCAAGTTTTCAAGCTACTCAGTAAAATTTAATGCATGTAAACCACACAAAAAACTGGGAGAGTATTCACTAAGTTCACTACATAAACTTAGTGAGTGTACTCAGAGGGAGAGTATTCACTCATACTTCAGTACCATGAGGAGTTAAGGTGGATGTGGGTAGACTGGCTCTTCCCATCTGACCCTATGGAGAAGGAGACCAGCCACGTTCAAGAACTGAGGCCAATCCAGCTGCTCTGCAAAAGACCAACACAGAGAAGCCTCGGTGGCAGCACTGGAGGCACTTCTCTAGCCTTCTCTGGCATCTGGCCTTGCTGACAGGAGTCAGTCGTGCACAAAGCAGAGGGTAACAAAGAACACCGTGGAACAACTCACTGTTCAAATCCTCACTGCTGTAGAAAAACACTGCAAAAGCCAGAAAAATCTCTAGCTCCTCCTTTGCTCTCTGAAGAGCTGACCTTCACACATCAGATGCTTGAACTTGCACACCTTGTAAGGCAGAGCAGATTCTCTTCCAAGTAGTTCCTGAATACCACAGCAGCAAAGGTCGCTGCCCCTGCTAATGCTCCATCCTAGAGCACACCACTTCAGCTTGGTTTCACATGAACATCATATTCAAGTGCCTGCGTTAACCCCCCACCCAGTTATAATTCAATTCCAACCACCCATTGTATTTACAGTTCTGTTAATTACAATAAAAATGAATAGAAAAGGTAACTTTAAAACCCATGTCTTAGATTAACAGCAATGCTTTGAAAAAGTTAACAAACTATTAGTCCTGTAGCTTCAGACTGCAGAAAAAGACCCACTGAAGAACTGTGGTCAAAACTAACCAGACAATGTTAAATTAATATTTAAATACTCAATTAAAGAAAAAACAACCACCAAAACCCAAGCTATAATAATTTAAGAAGTTTTTGTTGTATTATGATCTTAATATCAGGTCTCAAAACAAGTTTTGAAAAAGTCCAGACAGCTCCACTGCTGTAGAGACAGAAGCTGCTGCAATCAGCTGAGTAAGTCAGTGTTGTGTTTCAGACCCTGTGTTTCAAGGCAGTGAGAAAAAGCTCCATGCGTAACAAAAATATCGACTCTCTGGGTTCTCCTTATTTTAGCCTTCTCTTTCTAAATGAGCCATGCACTTCCCATGCTTTCTAAGCAACAAACTTCCAGGACGTTATTGAAAACCTCTGTAAATCTCTCATGTATCCAGAGTAGCAAGTAGTTCTGCTGCTACAAATAACACCAAAGAAAGTTTTTATACTGAAGCCACTAGAAGAAAGTTACTGAATACTGATACTTGAATATATTGTACAGCTCCCAGGTAACTCTTATAAAAATCTTTGTCCGGCTGCTAACCTCCTTTTCAAAGCCCCTGTGCTTCTACTCCATTTATTTGCATCCTTCATTTCTGTCTCTTTAAACACTCAGGCCAGTATTAGAGGCCATGGAATTTCTTCTCTGTTTCTTTAAGATACTGAAAATCAAAGTAATTTGAAAAAGATATCTTCCTAATTCAAGCTGTCAGAATTTGATGACTACACTAATTATTTTTTCACATTTAGTCTGAATAGAACTCTGACTATCTTTTTTAAAAAAAACCTAAACCTACAAAGCAGTTATTTTGTCATCTCACTAACAGGTTTTTAACCCTTTAATGTCCCTAAGTGATTACAATTTGAATTGCTGTAGAGCTGTATCTTTTATAATAATAATGAAAAAGTTGCAGTAAGGGATATGTATATAAAAATATACAAGTATACCTTTTAAAAGTTAACAAGCTTTACGATGAAACATTCATGCAATGTAGGACAATGTGTTTGCTCTCCATTGCAGAGTAGAAGGTTCTATGTGTGACCTACTTCCCAGCTTTTCCTCAGACCATTTACATACTAACTTACACCCCAAATCATCTCCTTGCTGAGATTTAGTTTTGTAACAGTTTAAGTTCAATTTGGTCCATCTCTTTCACAGACAGGACTTTGAGCCACTTGCCAGGTTCTGCAGCTTGGGAGTTGGATCCAGCTGATCCAAACAGCCTCTCTCACATGACTCAGGTCAAGCTTAGGTAACGAACCATCTGCTTAAACAAGGCAGCACCACACGGTGTGCAGCCTCAACTAAACAAGCTATTTCAGGCAAGATACACCAGCTCATGGCTAACGACCCCCCTTCAATTGCCCTTGATAAGTACAGAAAACCCTCCCTGTAAGGAAGAATGGGAGCTAGGAACAAGGCTGTCAGAATTGCCAGTCATATCTGTCCTGAAAAATCCCTGTATGCATGAATTATCTGAAACACTAAACTCCCCACAAAGGCACAGAAAGGCAAAACAAAAACGAATTCTTTATATCTGCTGAATTTATGGATTTCTAATAATCATCTATTCCCAAGACCAAATTCAACCATAAAAAAATAGCAAAATGAAGGTTAGATTTATAATTAACAAACTTTAATCTATCCAAACAATAGATTTTATTTCCTCACCAATTAAAGTATATTTGTTATCCTTAATAACATTCAGGTTAAATTAGTAAGTTTAGTTACAAAACAAAAAGCAACAGAAAGCAGCCTTCTGTTATGATTTTTTTTAATGTGAGAATAAAATACACTGATCAAGGAACATCTGCGTTGCACTTTATTTTAAATATTC
Source organism: Edolisoma coerulescens (assembly GCA_013397115.1). NCBI lineage: Eukaryota > Metazoa > Chordata > Aves > Passeriformes > Campephagidae > Edolisoma > Edolisoma coerulescens. Next base: position 95,534 of record VWZW01006504.1, read on the forward strand.
ATACCATTACACAGCACAGATTTAAAACAATAGAAAAAGTAGATAATACATTTCTGTGCATTCAAAACTTTTATAAAATGAGAAACTACTTCCTGTATATTCTATATTCTAAACCTTAGTGTGTGGAACTCAAAAATATATACACAGAACACATCAGTAGTTCCACAAAATAAGGAAGTGACATAATTAAGCAGAGTGATCATAAAACAGCTGTACTTAAATACAAAGTTGTGATACTTTTAAAATCAGAAATGGAGGATCAGTCCAGTAAGAAATAGTTTAAGTATTTTAAGGTGACTCTCATTAGAATAGTTCTTAACTTTTAAATTTAAATGCTGCAAACTGACAAGAACAAAAATGAAAGATTTCTAACTTTGCTAGTGAATTTAAAAAAACGCATTTTCTAGGAGATAAAGTTTAATCTCCTCCTATGAAAATATAAGATAGGAAGCAGTGCAAAGTATTAGCAGATAAATCAGTTAGGATAATGCTGTGTTAAAAAAAACCAAGAAAAATGTCAAACTGAACATCTTTTTGTGTAGGGGGCAAATTTAAAATGAGCCTCTTCTCATGAAGGGCACAGGGTACATAAAATCCCCTTCATTTCTCTGGAGTTCTCTTTTAATCAATAAGATTAATGTACATTTCATATACAGATGGATCGTTGTGAAAAACAGATGGCTAAAACCAGTTTACTGAAGCAAATTTATACATCTGAACCAGAAAAATACACAGGGAGACAGGAATTAAATTAAAACAGACAAACTTACAAAGTAGCAGAAGTAAACATAAGGTGAAGTATTACAGCAGCAAGTTTATGTGTATTGTCTGAATTATGTCACAACCACAGTCACAGAAAAAAGAGACTATTTTCAATCTTACATAATATTTTTAAAAAGCTAAAATCTCAGGTATAATACACATGTACACAATTATATTTTGAATTAACTTATTTACAAATTTTAAATAGGGACAGGCTCTTTGTACAACTCTATTTGCACAAACTTCAGTCATAGAGTCCTACCAAAGTGAAGCACAGGAATGATCACTTAAATAAAGGTTACTTTATTACTTGGGCTTTCCCATATCAGGTCTATGAATTGAAGTTACAAAATATACATATTTGCCTTTCATACATATTGCTTTTTACATACAAAAAATTCACTTAAGGAAAATAATTTGTAAAGTGTTAAAACGTGTAGAGCTTGACAGCAGAAAAATCTAAATCCTGCCATATGGTTACATTCTGGAATTAACTGCATTTTTTACATTACGTTACACATTTTTAAAGTAATAAAACAGGAAACACTTGCATCCATAGTGCTGTGTATTTCACTAATACATAAAAATTTCCTGTACCTTCAAAATATCTGTACGACACAGAGGGCATTCATTAAGTAATTGAGCACATTCCTTACAGGCAACTAGGTGACCACAGGGAATGAAGACAACTGATACATCTTTAGCCATACAGATTTTACAGAGCTTTTCTTCCTGCAAGCGTCTTAACTTCTCTTCAGTACTGAGGTCTAGGGAAAATAGACACATAAAAAGAAGTTAACATGCTTAGTACCACTGACTCTCAGTTTTTTTTTTCTCTTTACACATAAGGACAAGATTTTCCTCATATGATTTAAAGGTCACACCCTTAAAAACAACAAAAAAAATTGCAAGTGAGAAGATTCCTAGCTGCAGCATGGAATCCTCTTTTTTTTAATTTCCCCTTCTATCTCATTATATCTTCCAGGCCAAAGTAAGCAGGGAGTGCATCTATCTATATTTGTAAGATCTTGAAATACCTACAGAATTTAGGATATGCATATTTCAATCAGAAACCATTCTTTTCACAGGCCTCTCAGTGACAAGTTCCCCAAAATTTGAGGTGAAAAAGGATCATTGCTACTAGTTAAGTAATTTGGATTTTATTTATTTTTCTGAATTTCCCCAATGAGAAAAATGAGGATGTGATTTCCTTCCCTGCCCCCATTTTCAAAATGCCCATATTTCAAAAAGCTTAAAATCTGTAACACAGAAAGAGTCAATCTGCATTGTGCATGAGCTCTTTATTATTCCAATATGCCCCATTTGAAAATACAAAATTCAGACACCTTCCCCTGCCACTTGGGGGAAGCTCTGCACAGCCAACCACCAAAATAAGGTCCAGCTGCACTGCAAGTTCTTTTTCCCCCACAATGTCCTGTTAAAAATCTTATTAAAAGGAGTGGGCTGGTAAGATCTCTGCTTATCACGCCAACCGGACGGTCTTTGCTCTCCTTATGAATTCACCCATATGCTTGTCTAAAATTACAAGTCTCCTGAATCAGAACTCCTGGGTTTGGTCTATTTGCAGAGTGCACCACAAGGGCTTTCTGAGCATGACTTGCATGTCCCAGCAAAGCTGGAACATAAATAACTGAATAGAAACACCACTTAGAAGCACACTTGTTCTTATTGGCCAAGAACAAAAATACTTCTACCCCAAGCAAAATTATATACTGCAAAATAAGTAACTCCCCACTATGACTTTTTCGTATTGAATACACTGAATATGACAGTGTGTCCCTCTGTCTGTTTCATTTTGCCACATCTATAGCTCTTCTTATAACTATATTCCTGTAGTTATTCTTGCTTTTATTTTTATACATAATTGTCACAACAGTTTTGGCTTTTTTTGTTAGCACATACAACCTTCCCCAGAAGCACACTAGACTGTCAGTGTTACACACGTCTGAGATACCAATACTACTTATTTTAGAGATGGTATTTATAAATGCTGCTACACCCAGATATTTTAACACCCTGTTTGTTCAGGGGTTTTTTTTAATGTCCCAAACCAAATGTCTTTAATTTTAAGTTACAGTATTGTAACTTTACCATAGCTAAGACTGGGATCAGAGAGTAGAATAAACAGATAACAATAAAAAATATTTCGCAGACTAAAGAATTTATATGAAAGTACACACAGAGGTTTTGTAATTGAATAAGCTCATCTTGCTCAACTGGGATTTCATTTGGTTCTTCTTCCCTTGTATTCTCTTTACGAGCACTTAAGTCTGCTACCAGATCCTCAACAGATGTGTGACTTTCTCCAGTCATCTGCAATCTCTTTTCCATGGTGTTCCTAATCTCAGACAAACTGAAACCCATGGCTATGGCACTTTGTACCAAGGGATTCTGTAAGACATCATCTAAAACAAGAAATTAAAAAAAAAAACAAAAACACTTTAAGAAGGATGAATCTGATTTTCTGACAGTATTCACTACAGTACTCTAAGACACATATTTGCAAACAAGTATGTAGCCAAATTAACTATATCTCCAAATTGAGAATTTTGCTAATTGTAAAGACTGCAGATTTTGAGTTTTCTTCTATCCTAGCTTTCCCAGTCTCCCTTCATATATTTGTATCATAGAAATCCTCCTAGATTTAGTGTTCAAATCAACTACCTCAAATTAAATAACATGTCTCATGTAATTATCATCACAAATTCTGTAGATGAATGTTACCTGAAATTCATCCAAAATTCCAAGTCACAATGGATAAGTAAAATTACACCAATTTTAATTCAGTTCAGGGAAGAAAAAAAAAGCCATGCATATGTTGACAGAAACCAATAAATAATTTGAATTTATTATACCAAAACACAGCACCACCAACAAGCAAACAGGTCTATCCATGGTAAGACACAACACTACTTGGCGAAACCATTTTTCAGTTTGTTGTGTTGGACCTTCCCCTTCATTTCACTTACCAACATTCAAACAGCAAAATTTTTCAATTTTTAATTTTTAAAAATTAAGCTTTTTTTTTAAGAAAAAAAGTTCTTTTATTTTCACTCTCATAAATGAGCAGTATGGGAGAGATTTCTAAGCAGGTTTTGTGTAACCACTCTTAGTAGCAACAGCTCCCATTCCCTGGGATGAAGCTGCTTGACTGGCCTCCTACTACCCCTTTAACTATTTTATCTTTTTATTACTTGGTATTTGTGAAAAGCATTGCAGGAATGTGTAATACTGGACCACATAACAAACTGCTTCAGCTTGCTCAGCTTCCTAGTCCTTGCCATTGGACAGACCAACTCTTCCTGCCCCGTGGACAGGGACTATTTCTGTTCAGTATTCTTTTACCTTCATCTCACAGCACTAATTCAATACTGGATGCACACTCACTAGCTATAAGACTGCATCCTATACAAACTTCTTCCGTGGTTCACAACCTTTACTTTACAATATTTACCAAATTACAATTATATTTCCCCTAAGAGAAATGAAATACATTCTGCAGTTCTTTAGAAGCAGTGAAGCAATGGGAGAGTATCATCCAACAATTTGCCTGTCATGCTTGATTTAAAAATGTAATAGGGTTATTTTAACAATCAACCATTCCTGTCACTATACATTCAAATATGCATATTCCAAAATAGGGGGGATGCTGTTTGTTTTAAACAGATACCTTTAGGAAGTATTGTCCCTTCAGCAGCTTCTGTCTAAAAGTGAAATATAAAGAAACAAAATTACAATTCTGGAGAAAGTAGAAGGAAATGTATACAGTTACAAAATAAAAAATACCTATTTGATTTCAAAGTTATTTTAGTGACTAAAACTATTTAATCTGCTCTGAACAAAATGATCAGTATTTTGTCATAATTTTAACCCATCTCTGCAATAATCATATGTACATGATTCTTAGTCTACAGAAGAATTCTAAAATACTATCAGTTTTACATTTTAGTGACTACACACAATTTTAACAATGCTCTACCAACAAAAAAAGAAAATGTATCTGCTATTATTCATCATAAACCTTAGGTTCCCAGGCTATAAAACAAATGGCACTTGTTCAGTATCCAGTATACAACGTTCACAAGGTACCCTGGCTGTGACCCATAACCCAGCTGTGGAGAACTGGGAGATCTGTACACTCTGATTGACAGAACCAAAACATACTGCAATTCTTTCACTTTCTGCCAATGAAAGAAGCAGCAGATGGATTAAATAATAGGCACATAATTAAAAGGTAACTTCATATAAAAATTATTTTGACATCATTTTAACAAAATGATTAATAAGCAAGAAACTTACTGTTGAATCCCTACATCCATCTCTTAAGTGAACATTATTTATAAATTCTATCCCCTTTTCCTTGCTCACAAATCTGCACCTAAAAATAAGAATATTAAGATTTAATAAAACTGCATTAGCAGCAAAAATTTGTTACATAACTGTGGAAGCTTTGATAAATTTCCCACATTATACAGACTGCCTCCTTTTAAAATCCCTAAATGTTTAGTCAACATCTGTGATGTCACTGTAATATTTCTAAGAACATCTTAAGCACTTAAGCAGTACTTATCTTTCTTACATTTTTGGTGAAACAGAAAGCTTAAGAGTTGTTGGTCATGACAGCTCATGATAGAGATTTCTAAAACTAAAGACTCACTCAAATGAAAAATAAACATTATGTTAAAATGCTGGTTCTTTTAGTCTTTCACAATCAAAGTAAACAGTCACTGGTCAGACAGGTGCCTTCCATGCTTTCTTGCATTATTTCCCAGCCAGTCTTAGCCACTGGGCAGAGCTCCTCCCTACCAGAAGATTTAGGGAATGCCATAACTGCTTGACAGGAGTTCTCCAGCTCCAGCAGTTACTTCACTTTCAGGAACATACAGCTGCTGTGAGACTGACACACTGCCTCTGAGACTGATGTGCAAACAGAACCCCCAAAAAACATTGTTTATGATCTGAGAGAAAGTAATCAGACCTGACATAATTTAAGCAACCTAAACCAAAATCAAATTCATAAAAGAGGAGTGAAATGTAGAAAGAAAACATTCCTTAACCATTCACTGCACCATGCTAAAAACTTGGAATCATATCTCTTTCAAGTGGCAGAGGCTAATAATTAAAAAGTGCCTGTACAACTATTAAAAAAAAGAACAGCTAATGCATAAATACCAATCTCCAACTTCCAGAGAGCCTTTCACCACAGAAAAGAAAATTGGGAGTCAATGCATAAAAGACACTGATTTTATCAATGTTATACAAGTAACTAAGTCTTTGTATTTGGATGGCTTCTGTCCACCTGTGAGAACTACTGAGTCATACTGTTCTTCCTTTCCTCAAAACAGATTTTAGGCAACATTGGCAGTCTTTCTAAAAACTACTTCTGGTACTACTACTACTACTATTGCCTGGAATCCTTAATCCTTCAAAACTAGAGAGAACTGTTTTATGTTCCGTGTCACTACTGACTTCTTCAGGTTTGTTTGCACTGTGGCAGCTGTTTTGTCATTTTGTATCCTGGTATAAGTTACAAACTTTTACATGTACCAAGCTATTAAAAACCATTACAATGTAGCACTTGGATAACAAGAAAAAACCCTCAGATACATATTGACAAAACTACACAATTCTTCTTGCTGAAAAAGCAAGCATCAGTTAAATCCAGACATAGATATCTTCCCTTTAATAATGCCTACAAATAAGACAACATAAAATTATTTTCATAATTCTAAACAATGTTAAGCCATAATCAACCTTCTCAAATAAATAAGATTCAGACACACACCAAGAAAACACTAGGAGATACCTTACCCAGGAAACCATTTGGCATGTTGATCCCAAGGGTCTTCATTTTCCTTCCATTCTTGCAATCCTCCACCACAGTGGAAACACACAACGTGATCACCATTACCTGAGGAAACACACAAGAATAAAGTTACACACTTTGTGCAGGCATAATACCAAGTTTTGAACTAAAACGTTACGTTATTAAGAAAACAGGTATTTCTTCTACTGATTCACAATTTCAACTGAAAAAAACTCCATTTTAACAGAGGACAACACACATGATTTGAAACAAATGTTCAGGGGAGAACTGAGCTTAAAGAAACACAAAATAAGAGAAGCAAGTTTTCCTGAATTTTATTTTAGTAAGTAATTATACAGATAAAAAACAAAAGGTAAAAGTAATCTATTATCAAGGAGCTCAGTCCAATGGTAAAAAAAGCCTGAAGATGTCTGCCACAAAGAACGAGAGATGTTGACATGGCTTCGTGGTCCTCCATTTCCCATTAAGATCAACAGGCCCTAATCAGCAATAGCAAACCCAGCTGAGGAGAACTGCATCCCCTCTGTTGTAGCACTGTGCCTACTGTGATCCAAGACTGCCACAGAAACTGCTTAAATATTGTTTTTATTGGAATGAGAGGAGGTATGGATAGTGTTTCCCTAGAAAGTTAAATGCTTCTGAGGCCACAGAGAACTGTTTTCACAGAAATCACCTGAAGAGCCCTCGGTCTGATAAGCTGGTACCCAGTTAGTGCAACTCCACAATATAGATCCTTCAGTACTTTTATGAATCCAAGAAGAAATCAGTAGTTCTACTGGGTACAAATATTGCCCATTTATAACCCATACAGGAATATAGAAAACATTTTATTTATGGCCGCAAGTAAAATAAATGGAATCAGATTAAAAAGTTCTGAGAGTTACTAAGAGAGAAGTCAAGTAAGATGAGACCAAGAAATTATCCCAGATAATCCCCTTTTCCTTGTGACTGAGTAAAAGCAACACTTTGCACTCACACAGGGTCTCTCAGAGAGGAATTTCAAAGGTCTTTAATGGTGCTGTGCAATTCCATCTAAGTGAGAAACCAATGCACAGAGATGGTGTCTTATCCAAATCAAGCACTACATGTCTAAGAGTAAAAGCTCTTCCACTGGCACCACTGTCTTCATAAAGTAGGCAGTAGTGGTATTTGCTGGTTTTGGGTGTCCACATGCCATGATAATGCAAACACATGTTAACTAAGTAGAATGGCACACAACCTGGATTGTCTTGTTCACAGGCTTTTGTACAGGCCACAGGCCCATTCCTTACACCTAAGGTCTGGAGGCCAGCACTTCATTTCTTAAAAAATATTAACTCAAATAATTGTCATTTTGAAAGATGTATTAAAAAGGCTTTAAAAGGCAAGAAAATACTTGGCCATTTTACTGTTAAGAATAAATTTATGATCAAGTCTATGCTTTGCTCGTAAACATACCTGATACAATGTATACAATTTTACATAAGAACTGTGGAAAGTAGTTTACAGAGTAAAGAGATTCTGGCAAATTGTTCTATAAAAGAATTTTAAAAATTGGGGATTTTTTTTCATAACAAGACACTTCCTCATGTACAATTTCTTTGTAAAAGGTATTAGCCATTTCAAGATCTGGCTTACCTATGCTATAGAATCCAGCTTCTGCAAGTTGCTCCCTGTCAACAGGATATATCCAAGATAAAAATGTTTGTAAACGTTTTCCATATTTTGCCATAGACGGATTCCTTGGATGCTGTGCATTGTTCAGACCACTTATGCCAAGCTCAGCAGGAATAGATTCACTTGAAACATTTCCAACATCCCGGCCCAGGACATAAAGGCATTTGGGAAAATGCCTCTTGTGTTCTGACCAAGCTCTGTCACTGGGTTCCCAGTTCTTCAATTTTCCACCACAACAAAAACATGTCACTTGGTCACCAACACCCGTATAATAAAATCCAGCATTAGCTAATTCCTGTGGTGTCAACTGACCATTGAGGGGCCAGTTGTGAAAAGACTTTAATCTTGTTTCTTCACTGCACATAGCAGGGTTTTTAGGATACAAACTATCTGACATATCCACAACCTGCCTAGTTCTCAAAAGGTAATCTGCCTCCACATCAGGGTCATCCAGAGCACATGGGAGGGCTAAATTGCTGGAATCATTTTCAGGTCTATTCTGGTAGTTCTGGGCAACAGGATCCATGCTATTTTCCAGAAAAGCAGATTCAGTAATAAACTTGCAGTTGGGAGCAAGCTGTTTGTGTCTCTCAGCTGCAGAATCCCCAGGCACCCATCCTTCAATAGTTGTATGGCAACTGAAGCACTTCACTTTGTCACCTTCTCCAGTATAAACAAAGCCAGCTTGTGCTAGAGCTAACACCGAAATGGGACAGCCCTGTGGAAATCCAACAAAAGTTCCCAGTCGGTTGCGTTCCTGTGCCCATTCCTGGGCACCGTCAGTGTCTGCAGAGGCACAAGCTTCCGAGTCATGTGGGACATTACACGTCATCTCTTCGTAAGCAGGGCTCTCCTTTCAATTTCCTAAACAAAGAATATATGTTTTAATTTCCCAGACAGAAGGATAGATAATATCCATATACAACGCTGGAAACTGGCTAAATTCAACTATCATCCTTCATGTATTAAAATAACAGGTCTTCCTCTTCTCCCCCATTCCACCCTTGCCTGCGTTATCTGCCACACAGAGGCAAATACCAAGGTATTAAAACCAAAATAATAAAAAAATAATGAAGAAAAGCAGGAAGATCAAGATGTCTTAGAGGCCTATAAACATTTACCTGGAGAACACACAGGTTTATAGCTTTAAAAGTATGTTCTCTTTCTTAATCAAGATTGCAAAATGAAATCAAAAACACTTAACTAAAGTTCTGGCCAAAACCCTGCCAAAAGCCTTCTGAACCTGAAATACAAAGTTACTAAATTTAAAATACTGATGTGAGTCAGACCATAGTTGCAAGATTTTAGAGCTCAATTCTCAAACACAGCCATATATTATCCTCATATGAAGGCCATGACCCCCATGCCCATTACGGGTGGGCAACTGGTAAAACCATCATCAAACAGAAAAAAGCTTTTTTACTTTTATTATACTGTAAAGACATATCTCAATTTATATTTTAGCAAAATACCTTGTGAAATAAACTATCAGGTATTTCACTGGGGCATTTTACCAAAGTGCTGTGCACTGCTTTCAAGATCAGTGTCTTGGGACTACCCAGCACTAGTGTTCATGTCCAGCATATTGCTTCCACTTTTCCATGCCCTGCCTACACTCTACAAAAATTCCTGAGCCTCTGCCATCACCTCAGCTTTTCCTCCCTTCCCTCCCTGAAGGAATGTCATTCTTCTTAGCACTTGTCGCACATTCCTACCCCTGCCTACACTTTTCCAGGGTGAGTACCAACTACCAGTCCTGCCTCGCGTCCCTTCTGTGCCAGAAGGCTGCTAAGAGCACTCAAACAAACCCCCTCTTTGCTGAGGATGAAACAAAGCAACCTGGCTACAGCAGGACCTGTGCAAGAACCACAAATTGACAGTCACCACCTTCATCCCAACACAGATGAAGTCAAAGCACAGTAAACATTCATCTCTTGTCCAGACAAGTGCAGTGATGCTATTGACTTTAAAAGTCTTGGCTATTGCTGATACACATCTCGAAGTGGTAAATTAAATTATAATGAGACTGCCCAAATAAACTTCTTAGCACAAAGCAGTAATAGTTCAGCACTTAGCAAAAAGAAAGGCATATAAGGAAGAACAGAGTATGTACTTAACTGAACAAGTGTCCTGCTCCATTTTCTATAGGAATGCTGAAATATATCTATTTCCAGTCCATAAAAGGTAGGCCAGCACACAAAAATATAGCTTCCTCAAGACCTGCATTAATACTGACTATACATTCTGTAATGCCAATGCAGATGTTACAATAATTGCTCCTATAACACCAGATTTAGCTTCTATGAAACCCTTTTTAGGGTTCAGAAAAGGGAGTGGGAAATTAAAATGCCTATGTATTGCAGGATTGCTGCATCCTCTGCCAAGATGACAAAGATAATTAAGCTACAAGCAGGTGGAGAAAACGTGACATCAAACACCTGGCATGGGTGCTTCATGTAATCACAGATACAAGACTTCTGAGCACCAGCTTTAATTCCTTCTTTCAGTTCATGACTAATGTAAGAACACAAGAAATTATACTGTGGCTTTCTGTTTTAACTTAGCAAATTCAAAAATAGCATCTGAATAAATTGCATTGACTGACCTACAAATCTGACCTATATGCTTGTTTTGACTTTGAAGGACAAAAAAACCAGTAATTACATTTAGTAATATGAAAGTTGTCATAAAACATGTATTTTATATATACATACATACATTGAAAACAATTGTTTTTTATAATGGAAGCTTAAAAGCTTTCATGTTTATTTCCTCATAAAATCTTATTTTAAAGCCTCTAGAACTGTTCCTGTAAAGATCTCAAGTGACCTTAAGCATCTATCACTACTACACTGCATTCATGAAAGAATTGGTATTACTCAAGACCAGTTAGCTGCATAGTAATTTTCTTATCTGCATGCCTGAAAGACTTTCTACAAGAACACAAACAAAGCCTACCTCACATCCTTCAGTCTCCTTCTCAAACTGTCCATTGAAAAAAGCACAACAAATGCATATGGCTTTTGCTGTATGAATAGCAGTGTATCTCTATTTCTATTGCATTTATATAGAAATGAGTTCAGCAGCAGTGAAAAAACTCTTCCTATTTAAATTTTTTACATTTTAATTTTTTGTTTTATATACATTAGTTTTTTCTACAACGCTATGAATACTTCAAAAATCCTTCTGTTAACATGGTGAATAAAAAAGAAATTATGCCCTCCACATGGTAATAATGAAAATATTTGCCACATTTGGATTCTCTGGAGTTAAGCAATCCATCTCAATCCTCACAATCAAAACAGTATGAAAAGCACGTAACAAGAGAGCAAGTACTGACACAAATGGTACAAACACAACAGATCAATTCTTTAATATGAACTAGTTTTTTCAAATTATATCAACCACATAATTTAATCATGATCTCTTGGAGCAGAAAGGTTCAACTATCCTTCTAAAAGCCTCTCAAAGCCACATCTAACTACTGCAATGACAAAAGCAGGACCAGTCCCTCCCAGGTAGATGCAAGGTTTAACAATGCTCCAGCCACATTATGAAGCCCTTCCCTTACAACAGCCCCTTGAAACATGGCTTGTTTACATTTCACTATAGTTTTATCTATGAGAAACATCTTTATCAAGCATTGAGGCAAACTCCTTGCCTGTGTAAGTACTGTTTTATATACACCATTAGTGCTACTTTAAATACAGTATCATGTTCAACTATTTCTATTTCAAACAACTGTTAAAAGCAACCATTCAAAGTGTAAAATCACAGCTAGCTTAGGAAGAGTATTTCTGCCCTGGCTTTTTAGCAGTTGCCTAACTCCAGTTAGTTGGAATAAGACTTAGAACAATATCTTGCATCATAACAGTACTCAGATATTAACTGCAGCAGAAAAATGAGTGAGGGTAAATTTTTGAATAGTTTACGGCTAAGAAACATAAATTCACAAAAATCTACCACCTAAGATGGGCACACAAGACTTTACAATATATACCAGTAGCCAACCTGAGTTCAGAGTATACTCTATGTATACTAAAGTTAATTAAGCCATTTTGCATAGGTTTTAATTAAGGACACGTGAATTAAAGGTAGAAGGTCCAGAAATGTTAAAGATAATCTTCACTTATAAAACCGAGATATTTTAACTATTATTGAAGCATTATACATCTTCTTATACAGTGAGTAAACAAAGTCTATTTTAGCCTGAAAGGCTTCCAGAAGCTGAGCCAAGTTTAATCCTGCTTTTAAATACCTGAAGGCTATTTGCTGCAAGACACCACCCTCTTTCAAGCTGAATTACCAATTTATATAGCCTACTGATTATGTTTCAGAAGAAAAAATAAAGACAAAAATATATAGCAAAAATGTTAACTTAGTCAAAATGCTAAATTGTACACTGTGGTTCTGCAAAATAAGCATGTTTAATTCAGCTTTAAAAATATTAACAGGTATTGATTTTATGCAAAAATACAACATGATCATATTATCTAGATCTGAAAATTTCAAAGGAAAAGTACAAAATTCACTTTTCCCTTTCAAGTATATTTTACTAGATATGATTATTTCCATCCTTAACCCTAAACCAGATTGGCATTATCAGGAGTTATTTTTAATCCTTTTACATGACTAGCATGGCAGTAACCTCCAAGTCAGAAATCTACTTGCACAGCCTCATGTTCCTGACCAAAGGGTACATGTTAGTGTTTATTGTTGACTGAATTTTGAAATGTGAGTAGTGCACCAAGTAAATATCAAACAGAACATACTGTACCAGCTGACACACAGATTATGCATATGTCACTTCAATGAACTTTAGTTTCTGCCTGCTCAGCTGCAATTAGATCAAGGAAGGTACATGCTGCTAATTGAAAGCATACTTATAAAGATTAAAATGACCAGAAACATGACTTATTTAAACAGTGCTTACAAAGTTTAGCCTATTTGTATCTAATTATCAATAGACTTTTTTTAAAAAGTTCTCTTTAGATTCTTTTAAATTTATTTTAGAAAGACGGTATATATCTACAGAATGCCTCCTGATTCAGTGCCAAAGCTTACATAACCCCATCAGCTCAGCTTCATTTGTCTGTTCTTCCAACAGGTCCTACTTAGCCTCCCATAAGGGTTTGTCATCACAGGAAGTCAGCCAGCTGCTCAAGGTTATAGTTAGGCTATTACATCCTCCTCGTTTCTGACTTTAGTCACAAAGACTTTTATGCTCTCCCCATCTTCAAAATGTACATAACCAAGCCAAGAGAAACATACCATTTTGAGAAATATTTTCACATTGTGTTTTTCTTCATGAAGAAGTCATATGGGTATGGAATAGAAAAATTAAAAAAAAAAAAAAAGATGCATGGCTGCTAAGGGCAGAGAAAAAAAAAATCCTTTTTGTGAACTTGCAAGTTAAATGTCATCAGAACTTTAGCGGTATGTATGAGAAGGAAGGAGTAAATACCACTTGCTATAGGAAAAACTAGCATGCTGTAGCCTAAGATACTGTTCCCGTGGCTAAGAAACAAAAAAAAATTACTGAGTCAACAGGGATTATTAAAAAGAACAGCCAGTAGCAAAAAATGCCTATTAAATCCTGCAGTGCCCTAAGATGCATTTTCTTTCCTGAGTATGAGCTGCGCTTCAGCTTTTAGTGCTACATCCTTCTTTTACAAATAATTTAAACTTTTAGTTGAAGAAAAATATGGAAAAAGAGGGCGTTTTTCATCAGGGAGACACTATGATATGAAACTTCAGTTACAGCAACATGATTCATGCCACAGCAAAACTGCTGAATCTTCTGGATTCTATGGCGAAGTTGGAGAAGCATCGGACCGGCACCTCCTGCCTCACCCACCAAGCGAGGGCGTTCCCTGCCCCGCCAGAGCTCCTGCCCACAGCAGCCCATGCTGAACTCATCACTCACAGTCACTCAGCTGCAGCCTGAGGCAGAACAGCATCCTGATTCTTTCTGGTGTCACAGTATGAATGTTTTGCTATTAAAGAATGAGAAGAATCTGCATGCATACATATATATACATTTATATATAAAGTGTGGGTATTTATACACACACATCCCTCATCATCTTCTAAACTTGGAAATCTCTCTTGAATTATCGTCTGTATTTTATTTTCAACTTCGTCAGGAAATGGGGATGACTAGGGAATTAATTCTAATATTTTACCAAAAATGAAATATGAAAGTTGTGCCTGTTGAAAATACTCTGCTTGCCTTTCTATTTAATAAGAAACTCTCCAAAACACTGAAGGGGAAGGACAATGATCCGCAAGATATCTGCAGCTTCATTTTACATGATAGCAGTGACACTCAATCCAAGCTTTGCAGCATGCCTTCTTCGTCTTAACAGCCTTTCAGTCTTCACACACAGCTACATTTTCCATGTTTAAAAATCTTGCGGTTTCTAGAGCCTGACTTTAAATCATCAAGCTCAGAATATTTTGGATTAGAACTCTGCAAAAAAGACCCCATGCTATGAAAAATAAAAAGCAGCAAAGGACTGTACACTGTTAAGCAAAACAATACAAAAGGTACTTACAGTAGTTTTCCCTAAGGAATTAGTATCCAATCAGACCAAGTATAGCAATGGATTAATCAAAGCAGATATTGGTTTCATTGCTATTTTCCACCAAGCTTTAGAATAAATTCCAATATTTACATTCCTGTCGGTAGAAAGAAAAAGAAGTTAAAAACCCTCTTTTTCACATCACCTTCAGCATTGTTTACGAAGCCACTTCAAAAATATGACCAAAAAAACCCATTTTAAAATTCTCTCCCTTGGCCAAAAAATCCAAATTAAAATATATTCTAAAGTTGAAAGAGTCTGAGGTCAGGGAAAGTCTGAAATGCAGATGTTTTACTAAAACTAGCAAGGGACATAAATCGGGGATATTCCAGAAGATCCAAAGACAACAAAACAAAATCCTGGAATTAAAAACTAGAGGGCAGCAAAAAGGAGAAAGAACGTAACAGGAGACAGAGTTAAATCCCATGACCCAGACTTCTCTTCTCTCTCCTAGGAAATTCTGTATATGATTATAAATTAGATTTTCTGGAACTCTTCAGCTCCCTGCAGCTGTACCTTGGGAGGACAGCAACAGACAGAAGTCCTATCACAGGTACACACGGCCTGAAACGAAATCCATTTTCATACTTCTAAAACAGAGATATGAACACACATTTCCTTACTTTTCTGATAACAAATGCAAGTCCGTCTCGTATCAGTGGGAGCAGTCAAAAAAACCCACAACCAACCATCCTCATCAGCATTCTTTCACTTTTGCTGCTGGTTGCAAAGGGCAAGGTCAGGCGAGGTGCAGAACAATCATTAACTTATTCCTTTGCCCTTCTCGGCTAGTGCTGTAGGTGCCAAGCTTCTCATAAAAGGAAGTAGTTGGGGATTCTTCAAAGGATCTCAAAGAAAACTGCAAAGCAATCAAGTAGATAGAAAACGGAGCAATTAAGAAAATGAAAAATATCCAAATAAAAGCTTAACCAACCAATCCATCACACAAAAACTTGCTTTCTTAGAGACAATACTTCACTGTTGTCTTCTCTGTTATGTGGTGATTTACTTCAGGATAAACAATGAGTAATTAAGTTAATGTATTTCCTACTGCTCTTTGTCAAGGCATTAAATTTTAAAAAAAGTATTTGACAAAAAGATAAAAGAGTGTTTTTTTCACGAAGTTGGTTGCTTTTCCTTCAAAAATAGTCTACTGTAAGATCTTGTAGTTTCTATATGTTCATTTAGGAAACTAAACACTCACAGTTAGTTACATGAAGTATTGCAATTAAAATCACAACGCAAGACTGTAGCAGTGAAGGGATAAGGAGATATGTTTGCATTTTGCAGCAGATGCAGATTGAAAACAGTGCAAAAATTACCCAAACCAAAATGAGTACTTACATCCATTTATACAGCTTTCAGCAGGAAGACAGAAGCATCAGACAAGTAGTACAGAAGCAGAAATACACTTACTGTTAAAGAGAAAAATATAAGCATAACATCATAGACATTGTGCAAAACAGAACTGCTTGAACTTAAATTACCGCTGAAAAAATACTACCTGACTGAGCGTCTCCCTATAGAATTCTTAATAACTACTGTAATCTTAACAAAGAAAACCCGAACAAAACTGCATTTTTATTAACAAGAAGCAGTTCTAGAAAGCGATGGGCCTAATAAAAGAAAAACAATAAGAGTGGGCAAGCAGAGATAATATTCAAAGATGTGAAAAGAACCACAGAGACCACAGAATCGCTTATTAGATAGCCAATATTTCATTCACTTCTGTAAAGAGCAGCACTGAAGGTTCCAGCCGGAGCACTACGGACCCTCGGGCCGGGGCACGGCTCGGGACAGGGTCTGGGCTCCGCCGGGGCAGCCCCGGCCCGGCTCGGACTCTCCCGCAGGCGGCGGCGCGCCCGTCCCCATGGCAACGCCTCGCCGGCCGGGACCACCCCGCCGGGTCTGTGAGCGGCCGGGGGCAGCGGCGGCCACACCGGCCCTCTACACCCCCGGCACCGCCGTGGGGGCGGGGGCAGAGCTGAGGGACCGAGCCCCCCGCTCCACACGGGGAGCCCCGCCGAGCCGCCCGAAGCAGCGAGAGCCGTCAGCGCGGGCAG
>VWZW01006504.1:112543-325949 GCA_013397115.1 Edolisoma coerulescens
GTGTTCAGCCGCCACAGCCCCCTCAGCTTCCTCGGCCCCCTCAGCCCTACTCCTCAGCTCCTTCCGTTTCTCCGGCCGCTCAGTGCCTCACTTCCCACCGCTGCCGGCTCCACGCGGGCCTCGCCTCTCCTCCCTCAGCATCTCCAGCAGCCCCTTCACGTCACACCATCTTCTCCAGACGGTTTCAGATCTGGAAAATGCTCATCCCAACCCTCTCCTTGCCTTCACCTCTTGTCCCCGCAGAATTACAGCTTGTTACGATTTAAATCTGTTAAATCAGAATTTTTTTGGACTTGAATTTTCCAAATCAGACAGAAATCTCAGGCTATTTTCTCTGGTAGTTGTAGCCAAAAATCATCTAATCATTCTCATGGCTAAGACTGTCTTGAACATTAAAATATTGCTTTAAGTTTTTTCTGTTTTTTAAAATCTCAGGTGACTTCATTTTTGATCCAACACATTTTAATGTAGTCAGAGTATTCCGTTGTATGCAGGGGACCTCCTTCCCGCTATCCTCAGGAAAACTCAGCTACTTGGAATAATATTCTCAAGCTTTTTTGGTCTTCCCCTTGTGCGTGTCAACAGCAGCAACTCACTTTTTTCAGATCATTTATCTCCAAAGACTTGTGGCAGATAGCATGGACAATTTCAAGAGAAGCAGTGTAATTATACACTGTATTAGAATGTTTGTGGATTCCAGGGCTTACACTGAAAGCTCTTTTGAGGAAGGATTGCTTCTCACTTTGTTGTCCAGCACCTACTAAGACCCCAGTTAGATTCAAAGCTTCTAGTTATTACAAGGAAATATAGTATACAGAAAGTAATGAAATAGTAACAAATTCACTTTGATTGATTAGAAAAAACGTACAATGATTATTCAGTAATCAACAACAGTACTCAATAACTTAGGATGCAATTCCACATACCACTTGCTCTTCGTTCACAAAAGAATGACCCACAATCTATAACATAATATTTAGTGATGCAGCACAATGGTGATGCTGAGCCTATAAGAAATAAACAGCTCTATCACAGTACTGAGTCACATCCATCTAAACTTATTCCACATCAGTCCAAAGCCAGATCATTTATTTAAGAATCTGTGGCACAGTAAGAAGTTTGTACCTTAACACTGCAATGTGAACATGAATATTTAATCTTCTAAGTCCTTGTAATACCACATTATTAATACATTCATTAGCAGTGATTTTTCACAAGGGCCCTTGCTCTTTTGAGGTTTGATACTTCTCCAAATGAAGCAGATTGTTTTCAGAGGTCACAAAGTGGTTTTGCAGAGACCCACTTTCAGGTTTTGATGTCTAAATCAAAAACTATGGTAAAAGTTTAAATCAAAAAGCTCTCACCCCTGCAGGAGGTTGAATTACATCACCTCCTGAAAATATTTCCATCAAAAAATATGATATAAAATAAAACTGAAAAAATCAGATCGTACCAAAATACAGTCTCCTTGAAATTTTCTTTACACAATCATGTTAAAAATTTCAGTCAGTTACAACCTGTTTGAACCAGATAAACATAAACTGGACTTAGCACACAGTTCTTTGACACAAACTGTTTAGTCAACAATGGGTCATGAGTCACAGAGATTCATATGGGAAACTGTGTTTGTTGATATAATCCCTAAGAAATTAATGTAATTTATTTCCTACTCATCTCATTGACTAATCAATTGGACCATTAGTACCAGATTAATGAACGGAGTGAAAAAAACTATGCAATCCAGAGCTGGGATTTCAGAGGTGCAGCAAAGAAGAAAATCAAATATGGAAAAATGACAAAATAGCACCTTGACAAGGAACATTTTCTCATGAATATGACAATAGAAAATCGAGTAACTAATAAGTAACAGATGTCTGAAAGCTGTCTTTTCCCTTGAATTACATCCAGTGCTTTTGCTACCATTGGAAGAAGAGATGCAGTTATTTGATAGGAAAGACATGCATTTGTATGCTGGTCCACAGAAAATCAAACCTCATTCTCTCTTCCAAAACAGGACACTCTTTCTCTTTATCCACACCATTTACTAATACAGTACATTCTTTCTTTATTTTTGTTGCAAGCAGGTGATAAGTATCATTCTCATTACATTTTCATTAAGGGAGTGGAGGAGTTTGAAGGGAAGTTTGAGAAAAATAGAGGCATAATAATAGTACAGAAACAGGAAAAGCTGAAAAAATATGAGGAGCCTTTTCAACTTCAGCAATGAAATCTTACGCAGGGCAAACATTCCTATAACTCCCAAATCCATTGCTGATCAGACAATGCAATAAAACACCTTCTCATTAAAATTAAAGCCATCAAATAATGGCAGCAGTACTGAACTTGATAATACATGCCCTGTGGGAAAGGTAGCATCTAAACATGTAAAAACCAAATCTTCTTTTGATGTCTTAGTATCCTGCTGCTGAAACTACTTTTAAGTTCACTTCAGCATGGTGTCAAATCAGAGACAAACTGTTTACTTTCTTTCACAATTCACTGAGCAGATGAGCTAAAATAAATGCCAAATGAAGAGGCAAATGCAACTAGTGATTTATCTTAGTTCTGTTTGAACTGATTAATGCAAGAAATAATTATCTAGAGCCAGGACTTTGGACTTAGCAAGCATGTGACATATGACTACATACATGGTTTTCTATTCATAATTCCTTCATGCTGGAATATTAGTGCTGGCACACAGGTACTATGTAAATCTGATATAAGAAGTAGAAAAATGGCAAGTTCAAGGCAATGCTTGCCTATTCCCTGCATGCTTCCACATTTATGCCCTGACTGGAGAAAAGAGACAGAGAGGAGCGAAGTGGAATGCTGTGGTTAACAAACATGTCCCTTTAACTGATCACTTTGGTCATTAATTTTCCCCACATCCTGTTGACGATATCTGAGAATTATTATATATGTGGGCAATTCAACATGACCATCCAAATCTTAGCAGAGTAAACTTATTAAATGCTTTATATCGCTGTAGAAGCCAAAAAAATATATATTCTGCACACGTCAAAGGCAAGTGTATTTAATTATCTTCTGACCTTGAACTCACTCAAACTATCAGAAAGAGAGGCAGCAGCAGAACAGAGAGCAATGGACAAGGTGCCCCAGACTGCTTTCCAGGCTGGGATCAAGAATGAGGAATCATGACTGAGAGTTCCAGAAATAGCTTCTTTGACTCCTAACAGTTTGCAAACCCCAAGTTTAGGTAGAGGTTCAGAATTTCTCTGACTCGATTATCATTAGCCACAGGCACACTTTCATTTTAACATACTTGGTATCTGGGGTACACAACCCAAACAAGGGTGTGGACCATGTTGGTAAGAGTCTGATTTACCAAATTCAGGTTTTACCTTCAAACCTTCATATTCTCTTAATGCACTAATACAGTTAACCCCTCACAATAAACCAGCACGAGGCACCTATGCCACGGGATAAGTGCCTGCCAACTTCACTAACAGCCACACCAATAGCTCTGGCAAACTGCAGATACTGCCCACCCACTGATAAGTGGTGACTGTTTGCAGACATTGGCTTCCTACACTTCCTGCACCACCAGCACCCAGCCAACCCTCTCCAGAGGCTCCAGCCACCTGGAGCTTCTCTGCACACAGGCCAGAGGAGAGGAGCAGGAGGACAAACTGTAAGCACAGGCTGCAGAGCTGCTGGGACACCAGCATGGCTCTCCCAACACTAGACAGACGCTGCCAGGGAGCTGATACAACAAACTCTGTGTGCGTGACCACAGGTTCATTACAGGCTGAAGTTCCCAAAGGCATTTTGTCAGCAGAGCGCAGTAAGTCATCCCATTTTTTGTGGGATACGTGTAATCCAAGAGGTGTAATGATACAGAGCCATCCTGAAGAATACCCAGCTATTAGATCAATAACTGAATGATGAGCTGTGAGCCCAGGAGTATCTGCTTTACAAGTTGTACTCTGCCTTTCTGCATTAATGGACTTAGAAAGCACTACAAGACTCCAAATTATACTGCCAGTGATACTGTCACTGCTCAGCTTGCAAAATATGCAAAATTCTTGGATTTTTTTTGTTATTTTCACACTTTACATACTTTTATCTTGAGATTCCAGTAATTGACCTTGATATGGCATTTTCAAGGAAGGTGTATGTACTGGAAGGCAAAATGTTGCCTAATTAATTTATTAGTTTTTTTATTGTGCCATCATTCTTCAGAGCAGGCAAGCAGGAATTGTCCATGCAATAGTTCCAGCACAGGCTGGGAGTAAAGCCCATTAGATCGGCTTGTCTTCATTCTTCACATAAATCCCAGCAGTACACATAAATCCACTTCTGCACTAACATTTTGCCATTTGGT
Organism: Edolisoma coerulescens; assembly: GCA_013397115.1. Lineage (NCBI taxonomy): Eukaryota > Metazoa > Chordata > Aves > Passeriformes > Campephagidae > Edolisoma > Edolisoma coerulescens. The sequence continues at coordinate 116,889 of VWZW01006504.1, forward strand.
GACACCATGATTAAAGAAATAATTATCCTTTTCCCTGTTGTTGTAGGTTTCTCCATTGTTCAAAGCTGCTGCTGAAACAGAGATTTTGGGGGGTCTTTTTGTCTTTCCTTGTCAATGTTAATCAGAAAAAAACCAAACAGTATTCTTTAGAGCTATACGCTCTGATGGGAGAGAAATACACATTGAAGTAGTGAAACATATTTTCAAGCAAATAACTGATCTGCTGCCTACCAAATGCTGTTCAAATCACATTAGTCCAGGCATTGCTCCCAGCACCATTTTTAACAAAACCCCTTCTTCATAGGCATTATGCAGAAGAGTTTAATTAGTCTTTCTGCCTTCCATTATTCACCAGCAGGTTGCACGAACACACACAGAACCAACAAGTTAAGACTTGATCAGAAGACTTCCAGGTCAATCAGGCTTGGAAATGGACCCTTAATCTACAGTTGGCTCTTGCCTGTGTTGGCAAGTGGTAAGAAAAGCAAACAACTCTGACTGAAACAACGCTGATTTCTGTGAGCTGAAAACAAGCAAAGCTCTCCAAAACGGTGTGATCCTCCACATTCACTGATCTTAATTAAATCTGGGACATTTTATAGCTCAGGATGATGCAGTGTCACTGAGTTTAGCTATGAAAAAGCCCAAAAGTTGCAAGATGTGTTTGACGATCACTGTGTGAGAATGTTTCTCATTTCAGTTGTCCAGATGAATGGAAATAGCTGGTATTAGCTAATGTTTAGAATTTTTCTTGCCTGAACAGCATTTACCAAATGGAAATCATCTGAATAATGTGGAAGCATGCCTTCTTTGTACCTTTATTTCTTCTGTATGAGAATTTAGGAAATGTCTGCAGAAAAAGAACAGGAGCAATCATGAAACAATTACTGATTAAAAAAAAAGGGGGGGGAAATTTAGAACTATTAGTTCTTACATGGACATAATACAAAAGCCAAATAATAAAAGACATTTTATTCCAAAAAGTCATTCTTAATTGTCTATGCAAAAAAAGTAAAGCACTCAATTGTTTAACCCTCAGAGCAGATAATAAAGTTATGCCCTGTCACAAAAATTCCATGGAGCGAGTTAATACAGAGGAAATGAGCTGCTGGATGTTTTATTTCTTCTGCTTTTGTACATTTCCAGCTCTCCCAATGGATGTCTATAGTATTTATTTAAAAAAAACAAGAATAAATACATTTTTAATAAGATCCAATTACCACTGATACTTTTCTAGCTATGTGTTTTGCTGGATAATATACTACACCCTTGAAAACCTTGTATTTACTGTTCAGTTAAATAACTTCCCGCTGCTATCCAGCTGTTACCATAGTGGTGACACAGGCATTTCCTTTAATGTAGCTGGGACAAAGCCTTCAGAGAACTTCTTTATTCAGGCAGGAAGCACAGTAGGTGACTTAAGACTGTGCTGTAACATATTCTGCCTTTGCAGGCATCATTTTTCCTTCTTTTCAAAATTTTATTTTATTGCATTATTTAGAAAGGTAAATGTCAACCTGTAGAAATAACAGAAGGAAACACAAAGCTGTCCTGGCTTTTAACAAGGTTCTCTTACTCATTTATACGAATCTTAGGATGCCCAGAATGCTTTTTCTAGAACACAAAAGCCTCATGAAAAAACGAAGAATAAACTATAAAGGCTGTTTTATAAAACTAAAATATAAATCTTATTTTTTAACCTAGGAATTCCTCACAATTCAGCTAACATCAGGTGGTACTGAGAAAGATGTTTCACTACACAAAGATGTCCACCACAAAAGCAAGGATAAGTCAAAATTGAATGACTTTATAGCCTGGAACAAAGACTAATCTGTGTCAATAGCATATTGTTCTGAAGAGGAATTGGTACATACTTATTTTGTAAAGTATTTTGCTTTGCCTACGTTACTCTATTAAAATGCATGACTGTCTATGTTCTAGAGGTTATATGTCATATATATCATGCATATTAATTAAGTAGAGTATGTTTTATATAAATTCTACCACTAAATATTTAGTATAGTACCATAGAAATATTGTGGAATCAGACTCTTCTCAGAGTAAATTTTAAAATTGTTTCTGTCACATGTATTTCTACATTGCATGTACTATCTTTTATTTTCAGCCTGTCCCAGTCTGTTACCAACACACTTCAAGAAAGAAGTGGTTTAGATTCCCTAAGTAAACTTGGGATTTAACCTGGTGGTCCTGCAATGATTTGATGGCTTTATTCTACTGCATTCCTCCGTGACTGTCTCTTCCTCTTCATCATGAAGGCAAAATCTCACATTTTTACATTCAGACCTTACATAGCTATTTCTACATACATCCTTGCACCTAATATCTTTCGCCAGGTTCTTGTTTTCTGTTTATGTGTCTCTTAGGCTTATCTTCTAAATAGACTTATTGCACTTGCTTATAATACCTTCTCATGTTATTCCTTAGGCCTGCAATTCTGTGCCTCTTACCATCCACACATATGTTTTAAATACATTTATTTAATATTTTTTTTAAATAACCTATCATAAATACATTAGGCACTTGCAAACTGAGTGTATCTTCTATCACACTGCATATGGTATGCCTGGAATGCGGTCTGTATCTAATTTAAAATGTAAGTGTGAGAAGCAGAGAATCTGCCTCCTTTACTACTTGTGTTAGTGCAGAGTTTAGGGGCTGTAATGGGTCCCTTTGTAGTTGGTGTTGTACAAAGGGCCGAAGAACACCGGCATGCTGCACAATATACAGCTTGCAGGAACTGGCTGTGAATAATAATTGAAACAACACTATTCCCTCTCTCAGGCAGAGTTATGTAGATTTGCTGAAATGCTAGACTTTCTGATCAGAGCTATTTTGTAAGTGGAAAACACTGTTACTCCGAGGGCTTGCAAGCTGTACGTTTCACTTCAGTGAGAACACAGCACAAGGCAAAGAGCACAGCAGTGCTAGCACTGCTACAGGCACAGGGGCACCGAGGCCTCACCTTCTGATTTTTTTTCAAATTCCCCATTTTCTGAAGTTTCATCGTATTTGTGAAACAATTTACATTTCAGTAGAGGAGGAAGCATGTAGGAGACCGAGAACTTATGTGAAATAAAGACTTGAGAGGAAAGAGGAATGTCTGGAAAGACTAAAAACACGTGCTGCCTGACCAAATGGAGTATTTTAACCCTTGTATCCCAATTAGCAACTGCAGGAAACACAGAACAACTTGCAGAAACTTAACGGAGATGAGCGACATGTAATAAAACAGGCGCACGGATTACAGGTAACACTCGGAAGACGACATCCATACAATAGTTTATCTGAAAAGCTCATGTCGGAGAGACCATTCAGCTGTATCACAGTAATTACACAAATCCTTTCTTAACTGTTTATTTATTAAAACAATTTACCGTTCTCGCCATTTTTTCGAGCAGACATCCCCCACGTCCCGCCGTACTCGGGGCTGGCGGCGCCCAACGCACACGCGCAGGACACCGCGCCCAGCGACTGCAACGCACATGCGCGCGGAGCGCCCCGCTGTACTACAGCACACATGTGACGCGCGGAGCACCCTGTCCCACGCACCGCGGTTCAACGCGCACACTCGGCTCCAACGCGCACACGCGCGGCACGGAACACCACCCGCGCACTCGGCTCCAACGCGCACACGCGCGGCACGGAACACCACACACACACTCGGCTCCAACGCGCACACGCGCGCCGCGGGACACCACCCGCACACTCGGCTCCAACGCGCACACGCGCGGCACGGAACACCACACACACACTCGGCTCCAACGCGCACACACGCGCCGCGGCACACCACACACACCCACTACGCTCCAACGCGCACACGCGCCGCCCCGCACCCCCCGGGGCGTTAACGCGCACGCGCGCGAAGCACCGCGCCCCGCCCCGCGGTTCTAACGCACACGCGCGGCCGTGGCACCACCCCGCGGCCCCCGCGCGCAGGCGCAGTTTGCCCCGCCGCCTCCCCGCACGGCGCGGCCGCGTCCCGCGGTTTCTCGCGGCCCGTCCGTCCCCTCTGACCCGGCGCCGCCGCTGCTCCATCCGGGCCCTCGGCGCTACACGGGGAAGATGGCGGCGCTGCTCCCGGCCGAGTGGATAAAGAACTGGGAGAAAGGCGGCAAGAGCGAGTTGTGAGTGCGGGGCCTCGCCGCGGGGAGGGATGGGGCGCTGCGGCCTGCGGGAGGGAGGCGGGGGGCGGCGGAGAGGACGTCGGTCGGGGCTGCGTCCTTGCTGCTGGGTGTAGGGTCGAAACCGTGGTCGGGAGGAGGGCCTGGGCCGCCCTCCCGTCCGGTTCGGCCGGGTGCTGCCGCCCTCCGCCGACAGTTGGCCCCCGTAGCAGGGCCCAGTTCTCCCGGCTCCCCGAGCGCCCCCTTCCAGCCTCTGGGCCAGATTTGTCGGGGGTCGGGCTCATCTTCAGTCGGCCCCCGGGGTAATACGGACCCTGAAGCGTTCCTGTGTTGCTGGCTCTGCGGTACTGACCTTTCTGGCAGAGGCCTCAGCCCCCGTTCCCACCTTTTTACCGATTCCGAGGGGACTGGCCCTGTATTCTTTGACCCAGGCAAAATATGATCAGGTAGTCGTGTTTGTTCTATCCTACGAAATAACCTTTGTGCGCGGAGGGGTCCGATTGCAGCCTCCCAAATTAAGCCAGGTGTGCCAGGAGCTTTCCATTCTGGGCCTGTTTGTTTTAACCATCTTAATGTGGCAGGTTCACTAAATGCCGTGTTTCAGGAGTACAACTCTTCAGGGGGTAATTCACTAGTTTGGCCGTTTCATGTTACTGTTAGTTTGGACAGGGGTGTCCTGTGCACTAACTATATGTTTTTTGTATGCTCTTATTTTAATTCTTCCATTTGCTTCTGTTTTTTGTTGTAAGTAAAAAATCCTGGAGTTTTAAATATGGATGTTGAAGGGATCACTTAGAGAAACACTTCTTGATAAGCACTCATTTTCTTATTTTTTTCTGTTCGTGTTTTCTGAAAGGTTGTGCAGCTTTGGCAATGAATCTTTCTTGTGCATGAAGGAAAAGGCAGTGGGTTGGAGATTAGAGAATGTAGAGAAACCCTGCACAAAACACTGTTCTCTCCGGAGCCTCCATTTTGTAGTGAAGGGGGCCCCCTTTATAGCCGTGTAATTTTTGGTTTGAATTATACTAGAACCATTATCATGTTAGTATGCGTGTTGAATATGTTGAGAGTTTGTGTGGAGTTTGCAAGAGGACAGACATTTCATAGCTATCATATAATGGCAACTGCACTCTTCACACTGGATTTTCAGCGCTCTGAGCTTTGTAAGAGGCAAGTTACCTCAGCTTTTGACCATGATAAAACCCTTTATGATTCTTCTCTCCCCTCAGAGCAGTACTTCTTAAACATGATGGGAAGAAAGTGTTCATCTGCTGTGGGACCAATAAAACAAAATGATTAGCTAAATTCCTGTATTTGCGGTACTTGCACTTCATTTGGAATAATGCTTAAATGCTGTTCCAGGCACGACTCAAAGAGCAGTTTGCAGATGAGGCCATATGTTTTAAAAGAAATGTAATTGTGTCTGGATAACAGTTGTCAGGTTTTGCAGTGGTAGCTTTATAAATCTGAGGAATATGCATGAACTTATTTTCTAGAATTTAGAGTATATACCTGTAGACAATATTTAGAGAACTTTTTAGGAAGCCGACTTTATTGGAAGAGTCTTCAGTGCGTAACCTTGCATTTCTTTTTTCCAAAACTTCCTATCTCCTGATTTACTAGAGGAGAACAGAGCTAGGATGCTATCATTTCAGAATGAAGCACATGAAATGTTTTTAAACATTAAAGTAAAAAGGGAATAAATTCAATGACACTACTTATTTTTATTGAATTATTTATCTAATACCGGTATGCCCAAGAATAAAAATTAGTTCTAGGTGTAAGTTCACTCTTGGGCTTTGTGGTTCAAAGTTAAGACAACGCATTATAGTGATGTTAGAAAAGTGGGAAGGGGAAGGATGCTGCAGAAGGACAAAACTGGCATTACTAGGAAATAGAAGATTTGCAAAAATTTAGAAGGTTTTTGTAGGCTTTTTAAGGGGATAAAAACCCTTCATAATTAGTAGAAAAAATTAGTTCTTATGGAAAAAATATTTACTTGCTGGAGCATGAAATGGCTTACATGATCTGACTAGATCAGTTGAGATAGTATTTTGGCAGTTAGTAGTTACCTAAATGAAAACACATTTCTATGTTTTGGAGGAATATGAAACTATATTGAGAGAAGTAGGTAGTTTGTTTTAATTTGGTATTTCGGCTTCTACTGGGATTAATAATGGATGCTTAAGATAATTGCTCTGGTTTTTTTTGAATGGTGTGATATTTTTGATAATGTGATCAACTTGTCATGATTTAACAGTACTATCCAGAAATCAGAAGGTAAGGATTTTGTGTGTCTTAGAGTGTCATAATGTTAGTTAGTAATGCAGCAGTGACCATTTGCTTCCAAGACATTGTTCAGAGACATTGTTCAAAACTGTACAAGCTTTGAATTTAATTAATCAAGCTACTGATGTGTAATAGTATCTAATACAAATACATAAATGCGGTAGTTTCAAATGTATGTACCTGCCAAAACTACATTGGTCAAGATGTGGTCATCTTACCTGTCACTTTTTTATTCAGATCCTTCTCTAAGTACAGTTTACTAAATTATGTTCATTTATTTACTACTGCTGGATACTGGTGTACAGATGAAATTGAAGTCTGAGGGTGACTACTTATGCTGCTCAGTCTGGACTCCCTGCAGACCAACTTGTGTGTACTGTCCTTGTAGGAAAATTGTTGTGTTTACCACAACAAGGTGCTGGTCTATGACTGCAGCCCACATGGACATTTATAACTCACATAGAAACTGGTACCTTGCCTTGTTTTGTGAGAGATTCAACACATCAAGGAGCATTTAGCATGGATGGAGGGCTTTATTAAAGTACTTGCCTGGCAGTTTATGCAATGTGTTAAGCCTCAAGATAAACTGAAGAAGCTTAACATTCTGTTAATGTGAAATTTTGAGACTCGCTCCTTCAGGCACTTCCAACTTGTTTGTTACTTCAACTCAATACTGTAACATTGCTCATGCAGGTGAAGGGCTGAGAACTGGGAAAAGAGAGTTTAGTTGTAGTTGTGCCATCCTGACTGCAAAATGCAATTGATTGTACTTTATCTCAACTAAAGAACTACCTACATCAGTTGAATTATGCATATACTTAAATACTAGCAGGCACATGCACTTTGTGATAATTACTGCTTTAATCCATGTGTGGGAGTGAAATGGAGGTTATAGGGTATGTTGTATGAGTTGGGAGGCCTCAGTTCCAGTGCTGCCTCTGCCATGCAAACTTGTTCATGCTGCCTCAGAATTTGTTTTAAGCAAATCTATCCCATCATAGTCCAAAATAAATTTAATTTTGAAACTGGTTTTCAAAAGTGATTCTGTGTGTTTTTTAAAAAATATTTTTGCTTTCTACGTTATCCTCTTTTTTAATTGTATTCTGCACGCATTACACAGTTTTACTTTCAGATGAAGAGATGCAGCTTTTAGTAGAGCAGGGAAGTTCTCCATCGTAAGCTTGCAGCAGTGACCTACCAGGTCAGAGTAATAAGTGTCAAATGAACACTTACCAGACTGTACCAGCATTGATATTTCTATTCTTGTGAAGGTGCAACTGTTTTGATTTTAATTTGATGCAGTCAGCTGAGACTAGATGAGCTAATCTCTCAGGTTGGTGTTACTGGAAAGGAGGGCTTCTGCCTTGTCTTCAGTCACCAAGGTGCCTCTGTGGCTTCTTGGTAAGTGCTTCAACTTGCAGAGGTGGCTGAAGACTTGGGTTTTGACCAGTTTTCTGCCAGGTTCGTCAGTTGCACTGATGTAACTGATGGGAGGGCTAAAACTGTGCTGCTGAGAAGGGAGGAAGTGTTGGTGAATGTGTCCCATTTCTGCAGCAACAAACCATTTAATCAGTGCAGCTGTACTGCCTGGCAGCACCTACGGGAAAGGTGGTCTTCCTTTGAGAGAGAATGCCTCTAGAAAAGAATAGAAGCATAAAAAGAAATACTTTTGCCTTTTTTTTCTCCAATTTAATAATTCAGGGAGTTCTAATTGCAAATAATTAGGTATGTTGTTTTGCAGATTCTTCTTAGAGTTTCTCACTATATTGATCAAACAGGTTCATGTCTTAAAGTAATGTGAAGTTGTTAACACTATTTTGATACTGCTGGAAAGGGAATTGGAAGAGGTTGAAACTCAAGATTTTATATTAAGATGTACTTAAATGGGCTCATCAGTCCAAGCAGACACGGTTGTTGCTCTTGTAACCTGGTTGAGGATACCATCGAAGAACATAGGGGTCAAAGTGTGTATCTCAGATAATTTTTTTTGGAATCTGATGTTTTACTTTACTGTTATTTGTATACGGAACTTAGAAATGAGTGCTTATAGGGTACCTTCTCTATGAAGGAGTAATTATAATTTAAGAAAATTGATTTTTATTGAATTGATACACTTTTTGGGGACAGCTGGGGGAAAAATCTGTTCTTTAAAAAATGTTTACTTATCATTCATGAAAAATAAAATACCTATTCCCCTGCTTTGCTGTCTCTATTCTGGTTATTTCCAAATATATTGCATTCTCTTCAATAGCATTTGGGACATCTTAGCTATACCTTTGCTTTTTGCTGAGCTTCTGTGTTTCTACTGATTATGTTGTGTGTGAAACTCTCTAGTTTCCAGTTGTCTTTAAAGGGTGTGTATATCTTATATTTGCTAATTATAATCCTTTGATGGCTAGAACAGCTGTTTAGTCCTGCTAGAGAAGTGATAATCTATATAGGATGCAAATAGAATGAGTAATGGATTGCTACAGAACTATTTTTTACTGTTTATTTTTTGTGATAAGCCTCTGTAATAATTGTACATATCTGCCTTATTTGAGACAGCTTAAAATGGCTCCCACAACAAACTGTAGTCTTGCCATCTTATGTAGGAATGAGGCATAGCTCTTGATACCCTCCTCAGTTTCTGCACGTGAAAGATACTTTGAAAAATACGTGAACTTTTGGTTGAAAATGTGCAAATGTGACAAAAGTTCTTAAAATATTCCCTGGTGTCTGTTACGATAAAGGTAAATCACTACCCTTTTTAAAATACTGTCACTTTTAAATATGAAACTGCTTTTGAAACCTCAGGCTGGGGTGACAGTAGTGGTAGAGAAGAGGGAAGATCCTTATATGTTGGAAGTATGTCTATTTCTGGGCTGTCAGTGTAGTGAAGAAGCGTGCTCTTTAAGCATTTATTTTATAACACGGAAAACTATTAATTTATCTCATGTAACAATCTGCACAGTAGTTAGAGTGCTTTTTGCATATGGCTTTTTGGTTGAGGGAGCCCTGGGAGCAGCCAGTGACAATGCAACATGACAGGTTTTTGCTTCCTAGAGTGGATTCTTTTAGGGACTAGAATAAAGAAAAAATCTGTCTTACTCTTGGTAAAACATTGCATGAGGAAATCATGCAAATAGTTTAATGTTAAAGGTTTTTTACAGGCAAGAGTTTGAAAACTACCATAGTCATAGTAATTCTATGAGAAGCGTTTCCTCATTGGATAATGACAGTAGGTTATTGCTAGTACTTCCATGCTTCCACATTGCCTCATACTTTTCTCAAGGAGGTGTAATGTTAAGAAGAATATTTATATGTGTATAAAATCTATTGGGAATCTTGCGTTTCTTTGCTGTGTAAGTTCTCTGAATTAGGGTTTACTTTGGAAAAATTAAAATGTAGTCATCCATTTAAACTGCCCAAATCTAAAGCTGTTTTATCCAGAGCATCAACCAAAAAAAGAACCCGAAAACATTTGTGTGTGTATGCTAATATCTAATGATTTTTAAAAAAAATATTTGTTTTATTGTAGTGTGCAGCTGTGTCGTGCTCTCAGTGAAAACAAAAACTATGATGTGGGTTTCAGAGGTAAGTTGTGTGGTTTGTTGGTTGGTTTTAGTTAAATTTTAAAAAAGCCTGGAAAGAGTTGATTATGGTACCTTTGCATGTATGTGCTTGGAACATTCATGTACAATGACCGTTAGTGTGTGCTAAAGGTGAATCCTACAAATACAAACATCCACTACAAGGATTGCTTTCAGACATCCAGAGATTTCTTTGTAGCGGGTTGTGGCAGCATCGTCCAGTATTTGATCTGTGCTGTAGAAAATGGAATTCCATTTTGCAAACTCAACATACAACTAGATTTTATTTTAAAAGTTACATATATGAACCCTAATGTGTGCAAGTGTGAAATTATCCTATCTATTTAAAAAATAAATTGTTTTAATTCACCCACAGTGGTCTGTAGTCACCACATTATTGAGTACTTGGTTTAAGGCGTTAAGATCTGTATAACTTGTTAGTGAATATAGTTTATTGGGCAAACCATGTAGTAAAAGTGCAAGGTGAAAGCTTGGGGGTTTGTTATTTTTCATACAGTAAAAACACAACATTTTTTGTGCATTATTTAAGAACCTTACGGGTTTCTCCCAGCTGGTTTTACAACCACCATGTTTAACATGGCAAGGTTTTTCTCAAGTGGAATACCTCTGTTTAGTGCTTCAGCTTATTACAAGCATTTGTAAGGTTACATTCTTGAGTTATAGGAGACTTTCCTTAAAAAATGGAATAAAAAATAATCCCTAATCAAGCATTTTTTTCTCCAATTAAATTTTACTTTCTTCTAGAGAAATGGTTTTTGAGAACATATCTGATGAAACATGACTAGGAAAGTACTGGAATGTTTCCTATGTATGTATAATATGATATTTATGTGAATTACAAGGTAAAGGTGTCTTTGTTAAGCCAACTGTCAAGACTGAAGTTACTATATGCAGGATGGTGATTTTTCTTCCCATTTCATTGTTACTCCATGAACTCTCTAGAGAAAGTGGATCATCACTCACTTTATGCTTTTGTGAAATCATAGATATTGATGATCAGTTTTAATCTATCAGCGATAACAAAGTAATCCCCTTTATTGGTAAGGGAAGCATATCTCCTTCACTTGTCCATTGTCTGAAGTCTACAGCAAGTAAACATTGCTTTAGCAGTTAGACAAAGGATTAGCTAATATGTTCCTTAATCATCTCCTGTCTTTCAACAGATATCCAGCAGGCTTTGTATGAGCTTGCTTACCACGTTGTCAGAGGGAACTTAAAGCATGATCAAGCTTCTAATGTTCTTGGTGATGTCATAGTAAGTATATATTTTTAATAGTTGCATACTTTACTAAAATCTTTCTTATAAAAGCCCATATGGAATCTAAGCAGGAGAATATTCAAGAGATTTTTCTTTTATGTGTTAAAAAGTCATTCTTGTTGAGTTCTTTTTCTTCATTTGTGTGCACTTGATGTATATGTAGACTTTTCTCGTTCTACTTTATGTGGTGAGGAATAGATGTGTTCATTTCAGCATAAATTAAAAATTAAGTCATTTTTTAAGGGCACATGAAGACTGAAGTTTTTAACAAATGCTAGAAACAAATGTCACTTGCTCATGCAGCACATCTGTGATGCCACCTACTGGTTTTTATAACAGTGTGACAGTGTGCCTGCCATTTTACTATTGGGATGTGCAAGTTCTGTGATGGCCTTTGAAATAATGCATTAGACTTCTTTTTTGTTTAAAAAAGGTTTTTCTTAAAATGCTTTGAATAAGTAGAGAAAATAGGGAAAAGAGTCATTTCCTCTAAACTTCCAAGCTTACCAAATATTGCTGTTTCTTAAAAAAGCAAACCAGGAAAAATACATTAAAAATCTTTTAGAGATGATTTCTTATTTTTGGTAAGTTGCTGTTTTGACATGTATGGAAGATTAAGGAAAAACGTGTTGCAATAATCTAGTGTAATTGTTTTAGGTTTTTTGAACTTGAGCATTGGTTTTGAGGGAAGGCAAGGCTGTAGGGCACGTTGCTGTTGGGGTGGCATGTGAAATGTTGCATCTTTGTTACTGTAGGAAATGGTAATCTGTTTGGTGCCTGAGAAACTGCAGGTCACTCTCCGGGCTGCTGCTCCTCACACAGGGTGTTCCCTTGGGCTAAAGAGGTGGAGGGACTAACCATGGGGTTTTGTCCCTGGTCACAAAATACACTTGAATTACATTTCAAGGTTATAGAGTTTCTCTACATATCAATAATTAGTACACCACTTATATTAGATATGAGTCAATAATTAAGCATCTTCATTATTAATATGAATTATGAATAATATAAATAATATGCATTATTAGTTAATCTGAACTTTATGATGAAGTGTTGTTTTATATAATGCAAAAATTTTCCAAGTGTGCATATTGGAATTTCTATATTAATTAAAAGGGATCTTGTTTCTTCTTAGGAATTCCGAGAAGACATGCCTTCTATCCTAGCTGACGTATTCTGCATATTAGGTAAATTGGGTTCCTTTCCTTTCAGCATTGCAACAGATTTGGAGAAATTCATGTTTTGTGTATCTGCTTGTTGACTTCTTCAGGAAATTTCACTAAATCTGTAAAGCATGACTTCTCTTTACAAAGCATGTGTTGATTCTTCCTCTGTATATCTGTACCTCACTTGTTAATGTCTTTTCATTCTGCTTTGTTCTGTTATAGTTTCCAGAAGTTTGCCTATTAAAGGCAGTGGAAGTTGATCTGCCAAGAATAGTTAAAGGAGCTAGCTTGTAAGAGTGTTGGATGTTAGCTAATGGAATCAGTGACTTAGTGATGTTATCATTCTTAAATATTTTAAATAAAAGTTGACTTACTGGTAGGTAGATCCTTTCTCCTCAGAATGTGTTCTGTAAATATTTTTGTCTGTACAGTTGCTGTTAGTGAAATGGAGCTTATGGTAATTGTCCAGAAATCTAAAGGCAAGTGGCATTGAGTCACTGTCTGCCAGCTGAGCAGGCTTTAGAGATGTGCACGTCTTATTCTGGTGATAACTTCTGGATTTTTATGTTGTAATGTTGATCCAAAGCTGTTGCTCTCATGTTTTCCAGCTTTAACTGCTTGCAGTTTCTATCTTGCTCCATGTCTGTGTTTTTCAACAGATTTCAGAAAATTCTTTTGCTGGTCTTCTCATCACAGATCTTGTGTGTTCTGTGTATTGAAGGAGTGAGGCATCTTCTGTGCTGTGGTTGCTTGTGAAGAGAGGCACCTCATTAAGTTTGCCTATGTAGCCTTGGTTTTATACATCTGAATGATAAATTTTGACTTTGTTTTATTCATACTGTTTCATTCTGTATCCTTGTATCATCATTTTGTAATAACTAGTTTTCATAATGCAGTGTTACAGTGATATCCTTTTCTTTTTTAATCGGAATTAGAAGACTTGAGCTAGCTGCTTCTTGCACTACTTGAATAATTGAAACTAGTGTATCTGTCTGCCTTTTTCTATTTATTTTTCTTTTCCCCCTTTCTTTTAAATTAGTGTGTAGCCAAATGCCATGTTTTCACTAGTAGCTGAGAATAGTATGGCTAAGGAGCTAGGTTTCAAAGTTTGGGACAAAGGGCATTTGACAATTTCTTGCTTGTTTCCTCTAACACTTTTTTGCTCTAATCAATATTTGCTGCTATCAGGACTTTTTTTTCCCAATTGCTTGTGTGTTTCAATATATGAAAATTTTGATTTGTCTACTCATCCACATTCCCTGGACAAATTTTTTACTGCAGCTTGTTCTTTGGCTGAGAGTCTTGGCTGCTAAGGTCCAGGCTGATCTGGCTGGTCTGTTGCCTCCGTATTTACCCTGCTAGATCACTGGTTTTCAGTCTCTTTAGGGTCTTCTTTCTCACATTTTTGTTGCTGATGTTTTCTCTATGGGTCTGATTTTAATGTGGGTATGTGTGGTGGGTTTTTTGTTTGTTTGTTTATTGTAATGTCTGCCTCGCATTCTTTTACGGAGTTTTCTACTCCTTTTGCAGCTGCTCACTTCCTGTAACAATGTGCTTTTTTAAAACTGCTTTAGAAGGTTTGCTTCCCTGGCCAGTGTTCCATAGCCTGTCTTCCCATAGGAACGAATTGCTTTCAGTAGTTGACAATACAGAAGAAATTAATGGTAATACAGAACCATAGCTGGTAAAAGACTGCAGACAGACAGTAAATGGTAGTTCTCTGATGCCACGGGGAAAGAGATTAGAGCATTACCTTAAGGCCAGGATCGTGCAGTTCTCTTCAGCGGTTCGTATTTCTGTTTTTGTGCTTGTTATTGATTTTTAATGCTTGCCGTAAGTGTTATTGCAACAAAGAGAAAGGCAAGAAAAATTATTGCAACATTCCTCTGGTTTCTGTTTTACCTTTTTATGAGACTTGTGGATGTGTGAGAATTGTCAAAATATTATGTGAACCCCATGGGGGATGAGTGGGTGGGAAGTGGCAAGAAGCTACCGTGTTATCAATAAGTTGCTTTGCCTTGTGTTATCATTAGCATTTATTAGAATAGTTACTAGAACAAGAAACTCTCAAAATTTCTCGAGTAATGATTGCTTTTTCCCCCCCATCTTCTTTTGTAGATATTGAAACAAGTTGTTTAGAAGAAAAAAATAAGAGGGATCATTTTACACAACTGGTATTGGCCTGTTTGGTAAGTTGCACCTAAGAAGTCTTCTGGCAAAATTCCATGTCAAAATAGGACAAGAAAAATAAGAGTGTTGAAGCTTGGTTTGTTTTTTTTTCTCCAGAAAAGACTTTAAGAATGTTTTCCAAATGCTCAAATAGTTAAAAAATTCATCTCCAAAGTGTTGTGATAGAAGAATATAGTACAGCTCTCCCTTGAATTCTTTAAAGAGTTTTGAGAGAACTTAAAATTTTCCACCTGCAAGTTCAACTGAAGTTTTGCTTCTGAAGTATGTTTTGAGTTGCGCTTCTTCATGCAACCTCCTCTTGTCTTTAGAAGTAGCATTCCTTAATGCATGGAATAAGCTTGATTTGTAGGAAAGTTCAGCATACAAAAATAGGACTTTTTTCCCAGAATATGAGAATAAGCTTTGTAAATACAGAGTTCTTCGTAATGATGTCCCTGGATGCTATGCAATGTATACTTGGTAACCAGCAATTAGACTCTAGGACTTCTTTCTTCAAGGTGCTGTTGTCTATAAAATCTACCACTGTAAAATTCCAGTTTCAGCTACTAGTGTCTCAGTTTTGTCTGCTTCTGTGTTTGAAGCAAAGTGCAAACTTTTTTTCTGTTGTAGTCAGAATGCACATGTAGTATAAAGTAATTGTGTGCTTTCTAGGTCTTTGTAATTGACAAATTTGGTGTGTGTTTTTGATGTTTTTTAGTATCTTGTATCTGACACTGTCCTAAAGGAGCGTTTAGATCCAGAGACACTGGAGTCATTGGGACTCATCAAGCAGTCTCAACAGTTCAATCAAAAATCTGTTAAAATAAAGACAAAACTATTGTAAGTTTTGGGGCAAGGGTTGTTTGGGGAGTGGGTGGGGAGGGGCAGTGGTGATTAGTCTGGTAACAATGTTTTCTACCGAGTGCAATGTTTCTTTGAAGATACTCAGTTTTCTTTGGGAAATATGTTTTGTTGCACTTTAACTTGCTATTGACAAAAGAATTTTGTTAGCCCTTAGTTTTCAAACTCTTGAGAAGTATAAAATCCCATGTTATCTATGGCTTTTTCTACAGGGATTCCATATATGCAGATTAGTTGATATTTATTTGTGACATGTGAATTTACAAAGTATAAGAAGATTAATTATTGCTCTTGCATCAGTTAAGAATAGGTTTTATTTTCATAGCTAGGCAAACATAGTTATTTTACTTTGGGCAACATAGGTTATGCTTTTTTGGTCTATGTTTGGTTTCTGTCTCTGCATCCAATGTTTCAGTCTCAGTCTCGAAGAACATCACTTGAAAGGAGAATAGGTTCTTAAGCATGGACTGCCACAGAGCAGTTCTCCAGAGTAGCGTGTAGAACAAGCATTCCTGTTACGTATAAATCTAATCTTTGTAATGGTCTGCATTTGAAATAAAAGAAGAGCTGGATTTGTTTGGAGAGTGCTTGCTACCCAACCGGTATTCAAATACTGCTTTTAATAGTTTTTGCAATAGCTCAGGTAAATGACAAGTTCTTAAAAATGTGTTCAAAATTAGCATTTTGTATAACAAATTGCTAAGAGCATAAATAAGCTTCACTGGATGAATGTTACACAACAGTATTTAATTTTTGTTTATTTGCAGTTATAAGCAACAGAAGTTTAATTTGCTAAGAGAGGAGAATGAAGGTTATGCAAAGCTCATTGCAGAACTGGGTCAAGACTTATCTGGAAATATCACTAGTGATTTAATCCTTGAAAATATCAAATCTTTAATAGGTAAGGAATTTATTGAAAGCATATGGGCATTGGATTTCCTATATGATCTTATAACTACAGAGAGTAGATCACTTTGGATAGAATTATAGTGTCTTGAAGTTCCTGTTTCTGTGGAAAAATTAATTTTGGGAATGTTGTGTAGGCATACTTAACCTTAGATACTGAATTTATGGTGTAGCCTCAGATATGCATGCTGTGATTTTGACATCTCTTGAAGATGTGCTTGTTCTCTCAGCAGGCAGATTGGAGCATAACAAAGTAACGCTTTTTGCCATTGAATGTATCAGTTCAATGCATGAACATTCTTTTATTCTTGAAGATGTTGAATGAATGATTCCTTCTGAAGAGAAAGGAGAAGTAGTAAATGTTCTTCCTTTATCTAGTTCTTTTAGTGATTTTTCCATATTTCTAAGTTGAGTCATGATGAGAATCTCACAGTCAAAGTGCAAAATGTAAAAAACAGGAAATACCTGTAATTACCCTTGGTTTACACTTTCTTTTTGGATAAAGAGTTCTATACAATGTATTGATGTTTGCACCAGTGCCTGTCTCATATGGTGCTAGTGCAGTAATGGGCAAAAGCCTATGCTGCCATTTTATACAAAAAATAATTTTTCATTTATCAAGGTGTTTTGCCTGAGTGTGAAATGCCTGTAAGAATAATCCTTATTTTGGGAGAGATCAAGAGAACAGGATGGTTTTGCTAGTTATTACAGTGAAAAAATACACTCAGTTTGAGGAATTCTGTGATAAAACATTTTTCTTTCTGGAATTTTAGGAATTGCAAATAGACTTCCTACAATGTGTCAATTCTTTTAAAGTACTAACTTGCAGTAGATTCTGGTGTTAATGGAAATGGCTTTTGGGAAGGAAAGACTGATGCAGTTATATATATCTGCATAGTGAATGTGCCTGGATAAAACATGTCATGGCACAATGAAGAAAATATCTAGATGTGGATTTTTTGGATAAAAGTAATATTTCTGCCGCAAGTTTGTCTCCTGGGGTTTTGGTGGAAAAGTTTATATAGTAAATTACATGTATGATTTCAGCATTAGCTTACCTGATCTGTATCTTTGCTCTTGCACCCCTTCAAATGAAGAAACCGTTCTCTCTTCTGCTGGCAATAATGCTGAATTGACAGGACAGTACCAACAGGAGGATCAGGGTCCAGCTCAAACCAGAACGGTTTCTGGGGTGTAAAATAGTTACTAGCTGGCTGATTTGTGACTGAATGAATATGTGTGGCAGCACAGGGGAAGAAGCAGCGGCCCATGCCTTTTGCTGGCCCTGTGGTATTGGCGAGGTCAGGTTTTTAGCTATTAAATGTTCCCTTTTAGGTGTTAATTTCTACTTTTGCTGTAATCTGGATTGGGAGTCCTCTTTAGTATTTTTGCCTAGTTCAATATTCAACAAGTCAAAATGATCGATGCTGTATTTATAGATGATCCAGATTATTTTGCTATTGATAAGTCAGGCTCGAGTTTAACTGAAAATAATTAATTTTAAAAGTTAATGCATTCCTGTTTTAGAAACAGGATGAAGATGAAAATTAGCAATGTTAAACATTTCTGCTCTATTCTTCTCCACTAGGGTGTTTCAATCTTGATCCTAACAGAGTTTTGGATATTATCCTGGAAGTCTATGAGTGCAGGCCTGAGTATGATGATTTCTTTGTACCACTGATAGAGTCTTACATGTACATGTGTGAACCTCAAACTCTATGCCATATCCTTGGGTTCAAATTCAAGTTTTATCAGGTAATGTATTTCCATTCTTAATTTTTGGGTTTTGTGGTTGGTGGTTGAACTGCAGCCAGTAATAACAGATTTTCTGCAGGGTTTTTTTTTGTTTGTTTGTTTTTTTGGGGGTGGTTTGTTTTGGGTTTTTTTGGTTTTTGGTTTTTTGGGGTTTTTTTACATAGAAATTAATTTTTATGTTGTAAAATTCTGGTATTAAAATCAATAATTTCATTATTTGAGTGGGAGTCTCTTACCATATTTTACAGGGAAATGCTTACTATTCTCTTAAAAGAGCTGAAAACAATCTTGATACCTTCCATTTGAACTTGTAGAGTTATGTAACGACTGGCATGAACAAAGAAACTGTACATTATAAACAAGACTTATCCCCAGGAGTGAGGAGCATGTGTTCAGGGGAGTCGTGGTTGATATTTGATAATATACTCAAGGGGTTTTTTTTCAATGTATAGCTTGGAATTGCATACAAGCACCATAGGGTGTGAAGATAGTTTAAGTTTTTGTTTCTGAAAGTACTGAATGTGTATTGCAGTTAAGTCTAGTGATGTGGGAGTAACAGCAGTTAAATAACATGGTGACAAGGAGAACTGTGGGTTAATGTGTTTCATCTGAACAGGAATTGAGTGGTTCTTGTTCCATAACCTTCTGCTGTGGTTCTCATTGCTTTTTCTTAAAATTCCAATGTTGTCCATTTTAGGATCCAAGTGGTGAGACCCCTTCCTCCTTATACAGAGTTGCTGCTGTCCTTTTGCAACATAATCTCATAGATTTGGAAGATCTTTATGTTCATGTAAGTGACAGTACTACTCTGCTAGATGCCAAAGCTAAGGACATTTAAAAAAAAGAAAATCAGATACTTTACCCTATTTCTAAATTTTCAGATTTGTGATATTCTGTGTAATACCTGTAGGTATACAATAATTAATGACTCTTAAAATTTTCAGCGCTTTCTTAATGCCACGTATTCAGATAAGCACACATCAAAATATGAATGCTGATAAACTTTATTTGAATTATCTGTGTAATATCCTCCAGACTGTTTACTTTCTGTCAGAGTAGGAAGTTGGAGGTAAATACCCGCGTGACCTTCCTTAAGTTAGACCCTTAGAATTTTGCTTTACCAGATCAGTTTTTGAGAAAAGTCGTAGGACAATTAGCTCCAAACATTGTTTTAGTGTAATAGTAGGGTTATTTCTTTTAAATGCTTGCCTGTTCCTGAATAGGCCTCATTCTCTACAAGAATTCTGACCATTTGTTAGGTTGAAGGAAGGAAATGGACTTAATGTGTTCAGATATAATCAGAGACTTATTCTCTGCAGTCTGACAGTCTTATCAACCAACCAGCATTCCAGTTTGATAAATGGTTAACGGAATGTTGTAGTTACCAAATTAATTTTACATTATACAAGAATTTTTAATTTCAGAATATCCATGGATAGTCTTAAGAAATTTTAAGACTAACTCTTCCACTGAAATCAAGGAAAGAGTTCTAGTTACATCTGTGGAAGGTTTGGAAGGTAGTCCTGCCATTAATTTCATAATGTGTGGCATTTCATAGCCTTAGTGACAATCTCGTCAATATTGACTCGTCAGTAACTGTCTCTGGCTTCACAGGAGTATTTTGGCTGAAAATGTGTTGGGTGGAGCAAGAGTAGGAGTGCACGTCTCAGATAATTGGTGTGGAATGAGGAATGTGTGACGATAATGCTTGTTTGTTAAAGAATGTTTGTAAGCTTACAAGACGTGCTCAGACTTGGGGTTACAGTTGCCTGTGCAATGTCAGCTCAGACTTGTGCAGGTATGGGCATGTTTTCTGTCAGTCTCATGGCTCGAGGGTCCCTGCAGTCATTTGCACTGTTCACCTGCATGATGGTGATTCTCCATCTCATTCCAGAATCTCTCTGCCAGTATCTCTGTCTTTGCATGTTTGGGATGGTATATTTTTTTAAATTTCTTTTCAGTTCAGGCATAATTTAACTTGCTATGAAAGTTTCTATAAAATAATTAGCATGTAGGTGTTGAGTCTGAAGGGGTATTTGTTGTGTGGCCCGCCTACAAGAGCACTGCCAGGATTATCGCTCATATTAAGAATGTTCTCCCCACCTCTGCCCTTTCAAGGTTGTAAAAACTGTTCTCAATTAGTGTGTGTGTATACACACAGCCGTATAGAATGTATGGCATCCTGAAGATACAATTTATCCATTGAAATTCCACACTGGGTGCTTCTTGGTGAAGCTTAGTAGGTTTCCTGTGTTTTCAAATGAGAAAAATGCAGCTCCTTAAACCTTTTACTTTTACAAGTGGGGTTTGTTCTTCCCCAAATTTCTGTGAAATGGAGGAATTCATTCCTCCTTCTATAATCAGTTTGGGCAAAGAAAAACCAGTAAAAATCTTCTCTTGTTAAAAACATTAGAAGAAAGATGACTGCATTAAAGAGATCATAACTCTGTAGTAAGTTTTGATTACTTGCAGGGAAAGTGTGATCTTGGTTTCAGGAGCTATATTGAAGTTTGGCCTTGTCAGAAAAATAGCTTTTCTTTTGTCTCACAACTTGACCTTTTAATTTCTGAGTGTAGGTTTATATTCCTCACCCTGATTATTCTCATGTACAAGACTATGCTGAGGTTTTTTCATACTAGGTACTTTGATCGAAGATGGTTTTTAAAAAACAGATGTTACATGTGTTTAACCCGCATTGCTCATAAATAAAATATTTGGTAGGCTTTAAGTGGTATTTCTTTGAAGTGAAGGTGCAATCAAAGTGTGTGGCTAAGTAGGTTACCTGGTTGCCTTGGTGATTAAATTTTTCTTCCCTTTAAATGAGCAACGTTTTGAATATTCACTTGGATTAAAGACGCTGAGTTGTGTTAATGTTATCATGGAGTATGTGTGTAATTGTTGCCATAAATTACAGCTGAATGATAAATTGGAGGGCAAGGGGGGCTCAGACAACGAATGGTTGTGAAGAAGTAGAGCGGTATTATTTCTCATGAGTCCTTGGTTTCAGAATAGTCTGTTGTTAGTGTAATTCCCTGTTGGGGATGATGGTAGCAAGGAAAAGAAACTGATTCTTTGAAAGCCTGTCTGATTAGTAACAAGAAAGGACAAAGTTCTTCTCCAGGCTCAGGTGATCCACAGTAGCAGTTGGTCACTTCAATTTTCAGATAAAATGTTCTGTTTTTTCAGCTTCTACCAGGGGATAATGCCATCATTGAGGAACACAAGCGAGAGATAGTGGAAGCTAAACAAATTGTCAGAAAACTTACAATGGTCGTCTTATCATCTGAAAAGACTGAGGAAAAGGAGAAAGAAAAGGAAAAAGAGGAGGAGAAAACTGAAAAGGTGTGACTGAGTAGCTTTCTTTTCAGTAAAATTATTTAAATTGCATTAAACAAAATAATTGTTACAAAAACATGCTTGTGTTTATTTGAAAAACTATTATGTACTTCTTGGATGACTTGTATTTGTCTTCCGACCGCACTTCTGTTGTACTGAATGTGCAAAAATGCATGGTTTGGGGTTTGTTCTGGATTTCTGTACAAAATATTCTTGGTTCAATGGCTAAGTGATTTCTTCCCTCCCTTTTTGTTGTATTGGCTCCACTAAGTATGTCCCAACATTCATACTCTTCACAACCTTTAACAACTGCACTTCTAGGATTCATGGTAGTATAATCCTAGTTGATTTCATAAAAATAAGGACATTAATAAGAGTTTATTCCTTATTTCTCTCAATCAAGAATTGGGACATAAAGAATTGCCGGACTTAGGAATGTTGGTATAATTATCCTGGATTGTAGAAAAAGCTTGTAACTGAAGATTTTTAGTTGTAACTGTTCACTATGCTTTCCTTTAAACCTGTATCTCCATATGTGTAAATTTATACTCTTCATTTAAGTTCCTGCTATGTCATATTCATGTTGCCCTAGGTCTGATTTGATTTAGTATGTTCAAGCCTTACTTTAGAACAAAATTTATTATTTAATTATTTTATTATTATTTATTTTATTATTATCTAATTTATTATTTAATTATTATTTAATCTCTTAGGGGCCATTATGTTGTCATCTTTATTTGAGTACTTAAGTACTTCTTAAACACCTTATTTAAAACAACAAAAAAAAGAAAAGTAAATGCTTGATAGTTGCATTTTTAAGTGGCATGCTGGAGTGGGGGGAGGGATCCATCAGTTTTGATTGTTTCTGTTCTTGATTTTCTGTATCCTCCTGGATTCCTTATCTCAATCTGGTTTGTCTACCTATTCCTACTTCTTCTACTCCGCCTTGATTCTGTTAATCTCTGACCTTCCTTCCTCCTTTCATTTTTCTTCCCTGACTGGAAAATCTAATTCCATTTTCTTGTCTCAGGCATCTGCTACGGTCACTGCCCTCTGGCTCTCAACTGCAGCCACAGCTGCTGCTTAAACCAATTCGTTTCACTCACTTTAAATTTCTGATCCCCCTCCCTTCTGCGTGCACCACATTGCTTTGGTCCACCTTCTCTGCAGTCAGATGGAGCTGCCCAGAATTTTCTGAAGAGTGCTTGTCACCCTGTTCTGATGGAAAAAAAACCTCTTGATGGGACATGGGGAGTGTATGCATTTCAAGTAATGTCAGAGGAATTAAGACAGTTTTTATGGCTAAGCTTTAGAATTAAGAACTAGGGAATTTTAAGCTCTAGCAGAAACTGCAGCATTTTTCTGAAGGATTAAAATGACAAAGTGCGAGCCTGTGTGATCGGAAAATTAAGAGCTGTACTTAACAAAAACCAATTTCTGTGACTGCACACGCTGTTATGCAATGCGTGCTGTTTCTTGAAAGGCTTGTTTCTGTGTTAGAAGTATTTTTGTATGTGCTTAGTTGTGCACTTCATAGCAGTTAGGGCAGTAACTACATCTGAAAGCTGTTGACAGTCTAAGCTTAGGTACATTGTATCCAGCATGTCATGTTAATGTACTATTTTTGATACAGTATCATGGAATAAATGCCTGCGTAAGGAAAGCAGTGTTTAACGATTATTGACCTGACTTTTCTTTTAAATCAACAAAGTGCTTATTTTGTGTGGTGAAAATTCATTATTATCTTATGACTCTAATATGAATAATTTAGTCTTGACAAACGTGCTACCTACTTTTGCCTTTTAAGATGCATTTGCCGTAACTGTGTGATAGGAGATCCAGACAGGTCAGAGTGTGGGCAGCAGGAATGGGTTTGGCAGCAGTTCCAGACTGACCCCTCTGTGCCAGGCATGTCTTGGCTTTTGGAGAGCTCATGTCAGAACTTGCTTACCCAAAAGTCAAGCAGTGTGTGAGCTCCATAAGTTCAGCATGAATAGAGACCTTATCATTTTGTTTTGCTCTGAAGCTTTCCTCTCCATGTTACCACGTGCTATGCTGTTTTCTATTTTCAAAACTATCAGAAAAATATTTGCCAGTGTTAAAGTTTTAAAAGGGGAAAAAAAAACCCACTAAAAAAGCCATGCAAACTGTAGAACCACAGGAGTGTCTGTTTTGTTATTGATTATTGTTCTTGTCAGTCAGTTTGTGTGGTTTAAATAAAATTATATTTTGCTTTAAAATAATAAACACATTTTGTCCTAGACTTGTAATCTTCCTTCCCTGGGTGTCATCTTGGGCTTATAGTTACTTACAGCTAGTTTTCCTTACTGTTAGTCGCTTAAGAATAGACTTTTAACTTGGGGACCAGGGAAAACCAATTTATAACAATAAAATATATCAATACCATGCTCCTGAAAAAGTGCTTCAAGGCATCACCTTAATTGTAGAGTCCTATTTCTTCTTATGCCTGTATTGCAAAGGGAGTATTTGGAAAACTTGGTGTAGACTTGCACTTGAGTCTAGAGTCTCCTAGAATAGATGCTAATGTGAAACTTGTGGTACAGGCACACTAAGAGAAAGGGTTTGAATGTGGCTTAGCTTTTTTTTTTGTTCTAATCTGCTTCTGCAAGAGAAGTTTGTGCTTTTAAACCCAGAAAAACACACAGCATAAAGGATTCTTAAGTGCTGGCATTGTTAGTAAAATGTCCTGTGAGGAAATAAGCTGCAATAGATTGTGACAGTTTGAAAAGTATGTGATCAGACATACATCAGACAACTTAATCAATTTCTGGTTTATTTTTAACTTTTTCTTTGATTCAGGTGTTAAATTCTATGTGGACTGATTCATAATTTCTTTTGAAGTTTGCTTTTTGTCTGAATGTCTAGCTAAGTTTTATTTTTTATTACATGGTTGATATACAAGGGTTTTTTCTCTAGCTGTGGATTGCAGCTGCTTAAGGAGAAGTATTAAGGAGACTTTATGAATGCAGTTTTTCTTTATTATCTTGCAGCCTCCTGATAATCAAAAACTTGGCTTATTGGAAGCCTTATTAAAAATTGGTGATTGGCACCATGCACAAAGTATTATGGATCAGATGCCTCCGTTTTACGCTACTTCGCACAAGCCAATTGCGATCGCGCTTTGCCAGCTCGTCCACGTGACAATTGAGCCTCTGTACCGCAGGTAAAGTGACAGCCACAATTCTGCTGCTGCACAGGGGAAAAATGGTTTCTTTACAGCGTGAATTCACAAATAAGCTTAATTATTGATACATTTCTAAAATTTAACTTCTATTTCATGTGAAATGCTGCACATTTTATTTTTCAGAGTTGGTGTACCTAAAGGAGCTAAAGGGTCACCAATTTCCTCTTTGCCAAACAAGAGAGCACCAAAACAAGCAGAGAGCTTTGAGGAACTGAGAAAGGAAGTGTTCAACATGCTTTGTTACCTTGGTCCTCATCTGTCCCATGATCCCATTTTGTTTGCAAAAGTAGTGCGCCTTGGAAAAGCATTTATGAAAGAGGTTGGTATGACAGCAGCTGGTCAAAACATGAAAAATGCCAATTATTCTGATGTCAAAAAATGCTTGTCTTGCTAATTGTGTGATATTCA
The DNA here is from genome assembly GCA_013397115.1 of Edolisoma coerulescens. Classification (NCBI taxonomy): domain Eukaryota; kingdom Metazoa; phylum Chordata; class Aves; order Passeriformes; family Campephagidae; genus Edolisoma; species Edolisoma coerulescens. The sequence goes on from VWZW01006504.1 coordinate 141,977, forward strand.
AATGCTGAAACAAAATTTTGACTAAGGACAAACTTGGAGAATCTTACTTTAATTTTTGATAAATTTTATGATCTATAAACATTTTTATGAAAAACTTTAGGCACTTTAGGTTTATAACCAGGGATATTTAGTGATACCTAATTTCTCATTATGGCATTCATATTTTAATATATTATCTGTGTGTGTATCATTAAAAAGCCCAACAGACATATGGTACTGACTGCCTGGAAGCTTCTACATTGTTACAGCAACAACGTAGTCAATGAGGATTGATAACCTAATACACATGCAGTACAGATAATTTCAGCTTTCTGTTCCAGCTGTTAGGTTTCTTGGGAAGCAGAGGATTTTTACTTCATGGTTTTTTCCCCCTGTTCTGCCTAGTTAAAATGCTGCTGCTGTTGATCTTGTGTCAGTGACAAATCTTTAGATGCTGCTGCGGATGAGTTCGATGTGGAAATGACTTCAAGTTGCAAACTTCAGAAATAAACTGTTCTCCTGAGATGGGTTACTGTCTTTGACCATATCTTTACCATGTGTCTATTGAAGGATTGGCAGCATGACCTGTTTTAAAAGGCTGCAAGTTGAATTTATATTCCGAACTCCCTTAAAATGTACTCGGTAGTTCAGATTGAGGCTAATGATTTCTTTAGCTACTTTTCTGGCAATTTGCTTTTTAACTCACAGTTTCTGGTTTATTCTCAAGTCAACAATAGGGGGTTTAATTTTTTTTTTTGAAAACAGCAGCTCAGAGAAACTTTGGAATAAAGTATTTTTTGAATTACTATTATTATCAATGAATGACCAGTCCACTTCCCCAGAACTTAAAAATCATGGGTTTTGTTACCCAGCATTTTATTTTAACTTACAACAGAAAATTGGAGAGGTTGATTAAACGGTACTGGAGGGGAAGTTTTCAGTTTTATAACTTCTTTTTTTCTTAGAAGTATTTTTATTTCAACTGCAACTAACAGATATTGGAATGCTCATAATTTATATACCATCTGAGGGGAGGCTTTCATGTCCAGCTGTACCTGATGATGCAGAGCTAAGAACATAGATAATTCTTGGGATTGAAGATCTTTTTGTTCAAAAAATTGTCAAGAGAACTTAATCTTGTTAGGTTCCAAGATGCAGTGATAGGGTGAGAGACCTACAATAACTTTGGGTTCCATGTAGTCTTTGTAATAAAATCATGGAAACTTTCCCTACTTCCGTATCTCTGTATAATTTCTTGGCATCTTCTCATCCAGAATGGTAAGATTTCCCAATGGTAAATACTCTGACTTTATAGCATGCTCATTTCTTGCTGGGCAGTGAGAAGACTGATACCACTTAGTGATAGCTATGTTGCACTGACAGTGTAGTTAATTTGGAAGTTATAATTTTAAGGGACTAATGCATTTTGTTGCTGTCAACAGACTACTAGGACTACTTTGTAATTCAGGTATTGATGGTTTGTGAGAAAGCCCTTGTTTCTGTAGATACCTACAGTGGAATGGAGATTACTTGGTTATAGGAATCTCTTGTGCAGGTTTACTGTAAATATACTTATGTAATAGTTTAATGTGTTTCTGACAAGAATGAGCAACATTTTAGCTATTTGCTCTAGGTTGGAACTGTGAAGAAATTCATCAGTGACAGAGTGGTTAAGGTAACATAGGGAAAGTTATTTTTAATGCATTGTTGCCCTCAGCATGTTCTAGTTGTGAAACTACATTTAACACACAGTAGAAATACTTATAACTGAAGGTAATTTGACTCAAAGTTAACCCATGCAGTAGTTTAAAAGTTAGACTACTAACATTGCACTGCAGCTTTCATGCTAAAGTGTACCTTTAAAATAATTGTGCACTTACTGGTGTGATAGCTTAATATGCTTTTCATGGTGAGTGGAGCAAGCAGAGAGAAAAAGTAATTTAATAAGGAAGACTAAAAGCTTAAGAGGGCGTTACTGAGAAAGATGGGGAAATGATCTATGGCTGTTGTAACTGTGTTGGAAGTCCTGAGATTTTTTAGGTAGAAGGTGAATGCTTAGGCATTTTTTTTCCTCTCCAGTAAGAAATTCAGTATTTCATATATAATAGCAAGTTCCCTTGTAGCTGTAGTTATTATTTCTTTTTGGACAAAATTGTGCAAAGCCCCTCTATATGTAAGGAATGCATTTCATCCATGCATTTGAATTTCTGTTTAAAAATACTTTAGTGGTGACAAATGTGGCAAATTAAACATTTAAGAGATGCTTAGCCCTTCAGGTTTGTGCTTTTGCTGAGCTAGCCCTGTTCTGAAACTGTAACTGTTACATTAACTGTGCTACAATTAACATGGTTGTCTTTGTTATAGTTTCAGTCTGATGGAAGCAAACAGGAAGATAAAGAGAAAATGGTGAGTTTATTTTGGAAGGTGTTTTTATGCAAGATTTTAATTGTGAGCAAATGTGCATTTTACTTCTTATTTGCTTGGAATCAGCTGGAAATCTTCCAGCTATTTATTCTATAAATACACTTCATGGCAGTGAAAAGCATAGAGAAAAGACATATTGGAAGTAGGGGAGGTGTTTATTAGTACAGCACGGTTCTTCTTATTGCTTAATTTATTTACTTCAAAGTTTTCTAATTTATTATCAAGATTGTTCAGAATGAAACCCAAGTGTCCAGTTGAAATCTAACTTAAAAAACAAGCAGGTTTTTTTTTAACTCAACAAGTGAGTTTTCAGTATGAAGTTTCTGCAGTTTTCATTGTTACTTGTTCCTCTTTCTCACTTGTCCTGATTTCCTGAATCATTGCAGAGAAAAGTCTCTTCTGGGATTTGGATTTTGGTTTGGTTTTCTTTTCATTGCTGCTATAGCTATTCTGAAATAGCTCAGTGGAAAAGAGAAATGTTTAAGAAAGGGTAAGGATAGGATACTGAAAACATGGAAATTGGTACTGTGTCTTGGGAACACGTATAATGCTTTCAGATTTTTATCTGAAATTTTGAAAATGGAAGTAAAGACTAGGAATACCTTAATACATTGAAAGCAGTTGCCAAAATCTGTTTTTTCCTGTGTTGCACTTCATGCAAGGCCACACAATATCCATTTTTTAATGGTATGTTTGATTCGAAAATGAGTGCAACTTGCTTAAGATTTCAGCAGCTCTGTTCTAGTATCTTATATAGGCAGATAAAATATTGACAGTATATATAGTCCATAAATGATTTACTAAATGATTTATGATGGGAGATACTTCCAGGTCCTATTTAGATTTTTGCTTTGTTCTGGAGGTCTTAATTTTTTTGGTGTACTTGTTTCTTTATCCATCTAATAAAGTGTTCCATTTGTGCATCTGTGCATTGCATGTATAACATTGCTTCTGAGGCACTTCCTGATAGGTACCTTGGGGTTTTGTCTTTATCTCAGGAGACACTGTTCAGCTGTTTGTTGAGTATTACTGATCAAGTCTTGCTTCCATCTCTTTCCTTGATGGACTGCAATGCATGCATGTCTGAGGAATTATGGGGAATGTTCAAAACCTTTCCATACCAGTACCGGTGAGTAGAATTATTTATTTCCATCCTTTGGAATGGGCTGTTGAATTGTCAGTACTGAACTTCCTTTTCCTGTATAACTTTTCCAGGTACCGTCTCTATGGGCAATGGAAGAATGAAACATACAATAGTCACCCACTTCTTGTGAAAGTTAAAGCTCAAACCATAGACCGAGCCAAATACATCATGAAGTAAGTAGTCTATTCCCATAAATAATTATGAACTCTAGTACACTGTATTGCATATCACCAGCTGAAGAAAAAAAGCTTGACAAATACATTCCCTTTCTAATGACTGAGTAATTTCCCTGATAGTCCTTGTTCATGAAGTATTTAATGTATTGTGGTTAAAACCATCAAATAAGCATAGCGACAAATTTGTCACTAACAATGGTATCTGATCTCTGAAAAATGTCCCATTAAATGATTTTAAACCTTTTCCATGGGTAAGGTGCTCAATAAATGGCTTTGCTTATGGAAATGTCCGAGTGCTAGATGTTTTCTCTAGGTGTGGAGACTCTCCTCCAAAGAGTCTCAAGAGTCTTGTCAAGTTTTCTGTAGATTTGAATGTATGGCAGTAAGTTGAACAGAATGATGTGTTCCCACCCTCAAGTGGGCTCGCAGCAATTTCAGATTTACCTCACATTTGATGTCACTGTCAGAGAATTAGGTTCTCCATTTGCCAAAAGCAAATGTGGTGTGGTGTTACAATGTGGATAATCAGAACCTTTCCGTATAGGCAAGACAGTAATTGTTTGTGGATAGAAGACTGGACTCATAGTTGTGAAAGCTAGGAACAATTGTTTTGATTCCCTTCTGATTTGCTGCATACATCATAAACCTTTCCCCCCTTCCCCTGTACAATGGATTTCAGCTGTGCAGGTGAACCACAGTGCTGTCAGTTGTTGAAGATTGCTGTGTGTATAATTTACTGTCAACTTCAGGTTTCAGGCTGAGCTCAGATGTTCAGTAGGAAATGCTGTGGAACTGTAATGCAAAGAAAGAAATACTGTTTCTCAATGAACAGAATGCAACAAAAAATGACTGATCTGTGGCTAAATTAAATTTTCAAGAGCAGCTAGCAGCATCACATGGTAGTTTGGTGTATGTGGTACAGGTTTCACTGACAACTTCTGAAAGCAAAGTGTTCAAAGTTGAAGCTAGAATATGGTCCACAGTAACACAAGGACAACTGGATTGGCTGTACTGTCTGCATCTTGGAGGATTTCTCAATTTCCAGTTCTCAACTGGAGTAGTAGTTCTATGCTGAGATTTCTTGAAAACACATATGCTAGTGAGAATTTAGTCTCTGAGACTAACAAAGATGTTTCTTCACTGAAGCTAGCCTGTTGTTTTAATATTTATCTAGCTTGTCTATTGTAATAAAACGTGTTGTCTTTTGCAGGCGTTTAACTAAGGAAAATGTGAAACCCTCTGGAAGACAAATTGGGAAGCTCAGCCACAGCAACCCTACAATTTTATTTGATTATGTATGTAGTAACATGTATTTGAATGCTATTTCATCCTAACAACAGATAATTGAAGTAGAGGAAGGGACCTGCAGTTCTAATTTAATTATTTTTTACTTTCGATGCAAATTTAAAAATACAGTAGTATTTTAGTTGTGCACATAGTGAGATACTAAGTATGACTTAATAATACTTAGTGAGATATTAAATATGGAAACATCTCTTGAATAACCAACTGCAGAAAAAAATTTAATTTGAGATAGCAGAGGTGGGTCTCAGGTACGGAGATGGCTGATCAGGTTACACAGAATGTGAATTCAGGTTAAGTTGCTCTGACAGTTGTTGTGAGTGGGGTGGAGATCGATCAGGGTCATTCAGAAGAAAACTTAAAGCTTTGAAGTCTGAAATACACCTATGAAGTTTGGAGGGATTTTTAAGATTATTTGGTGCTACAGCATGCTTGAGAGGTGTGAAAATGTGTTGATGGGCCTCCATCTTATTCAGAAATGTGACGTAAGGGCATTGATTTACCCGTTTTTAGATTGTACTTGAAGAAATTACTGCTGCAATATACACGCATGTGTCATGTACCGAAGAGAACATCCTAGAACTTGATTAATACAGTTTACTTGCAGTCTTTCATGACCTAGCTTCATGGTTGTGGGGGGTTTTTTTTAATAGTCTTTTATTTGTTACTGTATGTAGCAACAGAAAATCCTGCTGCTAAGGTTTAGGATTCTTAAGAAATATTAGGAGAAAAATGTTTTCATTATTTTATTTGCTGATAATTGAAAAGAGAACTTACACTAATTGTTTTTACACGTTAGAGACATGATTCTCTGGTATCTTTAAGGTACTGGATAGATTAATGAGATTCCCTATTGGCTTTGACAGTTTTTTAGGACCTTCTGAAAAATTAATTTTAAGCATGTTTTGTGTAGGTTTTGAAGACAAGTATTATAAAATGCTTTATTATGTGAGAGATAAGGAATACTATGCCTATTCAGCTGAATGTCTGTTGTAACTTGCAGATTTTATCGCAAATACAAAAATATGATAACTTGATAACTCCGGTTGTGGATTCACTGAAATACCTCACTTCCCTGAACTACGATGTCTTGGCATGTATCCTTTAATGTAAATCACTACATCACTTATTGATAAAGCTGCAGTTGTAGCCAGATTAAATCTGTTATCTATGAGTAAATATTGTTTCTGTTTTCTATTCTTGCTGCTTTTTGCTGGAAATTTTAGTGAAGTTTGCAAATACCTTTGCACTTGTAGTGGGCTATGGAACCCTCTCTACTAATTCTTTCACACTGTGAAAATTATTCTTGGTTTTTACTACTTTCACTCTTGAAGGCATAATGATCTTGTAAATAACAAGGTAAATACTGCTTCTAGATTACTATTTCTCTGTGTGTTAGTGCTTGCTACATGTATATATCATGTTCATGTATTACAAAAGCCAGAAAAACAAGTCTCTGTAGCTTCTGTGCTTATAAGTTGAGGAAAAATACTCTCTTTAACTCCACTGAAGATTGTATCATTGAAGCATTGGCAAACCCTGAGAAGGAGAGAATGAAGCATGATGACACTACAATCTCAAGCTGGCTTCAGAGTTAGTATACTTGTTTTATTTATTACAATAATGTTTAAGGTATTTCACCCTCCCTATGATCTATTCAACCATTGATCATTATGATCAATATTTCACTTGTACCTACTGACTAATATTTTAAACAAAATGGAGAGCTGGCAAGTTTTATCAATAGGAAATTTTTTTTTGCTTTGTGTTCCAGAAATGCATGTATTGCTAAGATGCCATATGCACTTTGTTAATGTTTATTTAATAATGAGGTGCAGTCACAGCTGTTTCTCTTTGCTTTAGGTCTGGCAAGCTTTTGTGGTGCCGTTTTCCGGAAATACCCAATTGAACTTGCAGGCCTCCTGCAGTATGTAGCCAACCAGCTGAAAGCTGGCAAGAGGCAAGTATTGCACAATGGATCCTTATAAACTCAGTTTTTATAAAATGTTATTTGGGTATTTGCTGATACACAAGCACTCGATATAGTTGTTGCTCTAGCAGTGGTAAACTGCATTCCTAGTGCTGGGAAGGTTAAATAGCAGAAAGAAGGAACTATATTCTCTTTAGTACATTACTTTTCCTCTAATTATGTAGCTGTGACATCCTTGAAGCACCGATTTTTCGTCTTTAACCTATAGTAGTTTTCTTAACAGCTAACCAGACAGGGGAAAAAACCTACCAGTGTCTAATTTCATCATAGAAGTTATTGTACATTATTTAAAAAATAAGTATCTGTGATATAAAGCAGTGTGACTGTTGTAGTTTGTTTTTCCTTTCTTATGATGTCTTCTCTGCAGGGATGGCTCTTAACATTTTAATATTATTTAAATACTTTATCCAGTTTATTTAGTGGTGGTTGAATTGCTTCTTCATGTGTCAATGTCAATCATAACTCAAAACAAGGTTTCCAATTTGAGTTTTCCTTTTGTCTTCCATTGTCATCACTTAGTATTGTTGTTTCATTTACTTATTTAATTTTAATTTTATCACGTAGGTGAGTATCAACTTTTTTCTGTTAGAAATCCCCATATGGTTATTGAAAGGTCACCAATGGTGATAACACAGCATGTTATTTTAGGGTAGTTATGTTGAGAAACGTAGTTTTTTCCCCTTCGTGCAACGTAGACATTCAGTCTCATGTGCTCCTCTGTCCCTACTTTGTTTTGTTCTGATGATGGCAATCACATTGAGCTACAGAGGAAGGGTAAGTAATGTTTGTCTTTCCCCAAAATCACGGCTGTAAGTATTTTGGGAAAGAAAAGTCAGTTTAGTACTTGGGATCATAAGAATAAAATAGATTTACTGGTATGACCAGTTTCATAGGACTGCAATATTCAGGTGTTTGAATTGGAGTTTAGCTGGTATTGCACAGTTCCTAGACAGAAAACATACTTATGGTTGGAACAGCAAACAAAAATATAAGCCATATAAATTATTTAAAGATGAAACTTTGTTTTGGAAGGCATGGGTCAATGCTTTTTCTAAGAAGTCACAAAATTTCAGAAGTTACTGGAGAACATTGCTCCTTTGTGTGATTGGGATACAATTTACTGTACTTCTGTTGAGGAAAAGTTGTCCGTAAGGAATTCAGAGCAGGAAGTAAAACCTAGTCTCTGGGCAGGATGATTATTGGAGTATTTTATATATTCTGTGTGTCAAGTAAAAGTAAGATGTTTTCCATGTTTCCCAGTAACCTCTCCAGACTAACTTTGCCAGTACATTTCTAAGGCTGTGTAGTATTCTAGAAACTCTTTACAAAATATAAAATATTCCATAATCATGAAATAACTGTATAGATACAGTTTGAAACATGGAAAACAAAAAAAGGGAGCAATAAACTTTATTATTAATTTGCTGATCCTTAGAGGTTAATAGCACCACATTCAGTACCATCTTCAAAAACAATGAAGTTGTTCTGAAGGGCTTCTGAAATCCAGCTGTTGAATGACTGCATTGCTTTTAAGTACTAACTTTTTACTTGCAATAAAGAAATCCTTGTGCTTGGCATACCTGTTTCTTCTTGCAAAAAGAACAAAAATGTTGTTTAACATGCATTGTAGTGCTGCTTTGTAATATATATTGAATGTCATAGCTTCCAGTTCTTAAACAAATTGTCTTGTTTTTACTCCACTTTTCTGTTTTCTTTGCAGCTTTGATTTACTTATTTTAAAAGAGGTGGTGCAGAAAATGGCAGGGATAGAAATTACTGAGGAAATGACGATGGAACAATTGGAAGCCATGACTGGTGGAGAACAACTGAAAGCTGAGGTACGTTTGTGTTAAATTTAGTAACTATTGCTTTTTAATGGTGGTTCTAAAGACTCTGGTTCAAGAACTCTGGCAGCATAGCTGAGAGAGGTGTGTGCTTTGTCAGAGTTGCCCCCTCTTTTGAGCTTACAGGCCTTGAGACAGGCAGCCAAGGCAGTGTACATGTAAACCTTAATTGTTGCGCATCACAGCATCTCATATTCAGGAGAGAGTGTTACATGACAGACCTGTGCATTCCAGCAGCCACTGAGCTTGGATGTGGTGCAGTCCTGCTGGCTCAGCCCTGCTCGGGGGGAGTAGCAAAAACTGATTAATAGCATGCAAGACTAGTTAGTTTCTGATTCTTCTATACATACATTGCACTACAGGATCCAGAGAGTTTTACTGATGGGCAGGAAACTCTGTTGCTGTTAATTCATCAGTATTTCTGCAGTCAGCACACATAGATTCCATTTGTGATGCACCATTTTCCAACTTGGGTAACTTTTTCTGTACTGTGCAGGGTGGATACTTTGGCCAAATCAGGAATACAAAAAAATCATCTCAGAGATTGAAAGATGCGTTATTGGACCATGATCTTGCCCTCCCACTGTGCCTGCTTATGGCTCAACAGAGAAATGGTGTCATCTTTCAAGAAGGAGGGGAAAAACATCTGAAGCTGGTGGGAAAACTGTATGATCAGGCAAGTGAAAACACCTGTGTTTGAGATACCTTCCTTTTTGTTAACTTCTAGTGTATCATTGCAATATGTAAGAATTCAGCACATAAATAGCAAAATCTATAAAATTATATATGAGAATCCAGTACAACAAATACATAAGACTTTTAAAACTAATTGCAGGGTTGCTCTATTAAAATATATGGGTGTATTAAAAGTAAATTATATTGACAAGTGATTTCTGAGTAAAAGAGCAAAGCATCCTTTGTCATAAAAAGTTAAATTCTTATTTCTTAAGTGTCCATCATGTTTTTCTAGTCTTACTTTGGTAGTGAAACTTCCTTTTTTTTTTTAAAGAATTCTTTTGCTGCCTTAGGCAGTAGGAACCAATTGCATTCCATTCTGGTAGAATACAGTGCTCTTGAGTTCTGCTGGCTTTTCTCAGTGGGGTTTTTTATTTTATTGTTCTTCCCCCATGAGAAATTTTTTGCTCTACTATTTGGTGTTAGCATTTTTAATGAGAAGCAAAAAGGAAAAGCAAGCGTTGAAGCTCTCCCTAACTTAATTGTTGAACAACATAATAATGTTTGCTAACTTTTTGTATCTTTCACTTGTAGTGCCATGACACCCTGGTACAATTTGGTGGGTTTTTAGCATCCAATCTAAGCACAGAGGATTACATTAAGCGAGTGCCTTCTATTGATGTTCTCTGTAATGAGTTTCACACACCTCATGATGCTGCGTTTTTCCTCTCAAGACCCATGTATGCACACCACATTTCAGTGAGTACAGCTCTTCCATTTGTCTGCTCATTTGTCTGGTACCTGTTACCAGTGTGTGTGGTAGGTTCCAGATAAAGTTTGTTTGCTAAATTAAACTTGCAAAGTTTTGTGAGTAGAATTAGAAATGGAAGCTGTGGGCTGGAGCAGGTTGTCCTTAATCTTCTTAGAAAATATGGCCCATGTGTCAACTTTTAAACAACTTGAAGAAGTTGTAGCTAATGAAGTCACCTCTTTGGATGTCTTGGGTTATCAGTAGGAATTCTCTCCCTCCCTATTCCCTCAAAGATGTAAGTTCTTCTGCAGGTGTTTTAGATGGATTTTTGCTGTGGAGGAAAGTGTTGCAGCTGCCAGATGATGTGGTATCTTGGGAAGTGTCAGAAATAAATTTGTTCATGCATCTGAAAAGTTTGGTATGGAGAGCAGTTTTTACTTGGTGTAGTATAATGTATTACTATAACAACAGGTAGCAGTGTCAGTGAAGAAAGATAAATCCATCCAATATGGATGAAGACTAAAGGTTCAGTATGAGGTTCTTCAGTGCTTTATGTTCTGACATTTCACGTGTAAATGTTGTGTAGATAGGTTTTTGAGAAAAGTTAAATTATATTGTTAAGTTTAATTTTTGTATATATAGATTACAGTTTTTTATTTCTTTTTTTATCCACAGTCAAAGTATGATGAACTGAAAAAAGCTGAGAAGGGAAATAAGCAGCAGCACAAAGTTCACAAATACATTACATCATGTGAGCTGGTGATGGCTCCTGTTCATGAAGCTGTGATTTCTCTGCACCTCCCTAAAGTTTGGGATGACATCAGCCCTCAGTTTTATGCTACATTCTGGTCTTTAACGATGTATGACCTTGCCGTGCCACACAGCAGCTATGACAGAGAAGTCAATAAACTTAAAGTCCAGATGAAAGCCATAGATGACAATCAGGAAATGGTATGTTGATACAATTTTGTGGTCCAGTTTAAACTTTCTAGCCTTGAAAGAGTTTCTTCTCATGAAGTATTATATTAAGGTTGTTTAGATCTGGGAAGTTTGGTCACCTGGTTCATCCATTCTGATTTGCCACGTTAACGTAATTTGGATTGACTTTTCTTCATAATTCCCATGTTAAAAGTACTAGTGACTCCACTATGTGAAAATTATTGGAAAATCAGTTTCAGAAAGAAAGTCTTGATACCTGTATCTATGGTTTGTCTGTTCACTCTTAACTATAGTCAGCCAGTGTTCATAAAATCAGTTGATTACTAGAGCAGAACATTTTTGAGTGAAATGAAAAGTTTTTCAAGTATTCTTTAGTATTACCAGGAATTTATTGCTCTGTGTATACCAAGTATTAGTGTAATACTAAATGAGTTACCCTGACATTTTATAGCCTCCAAATAAAAAGAAAAAAGAAAAAGAACGTTGCACAGCTCTGCAGGACAAGCTTCTTGAAGAGGAGAAGAAGCAATTGGAGCATGTGCAGAGGGTTCTACAGAGACTGAAACTAGAGAAAGATAACTGGCTTCTGGCAAGTAAGTGTGTCTAGGGGAAATGCTGGGGATGTTATTGTAGTTGTCGCTGTCTCCAGAACTTCCTTGCACTGATACTCTTAATGTTGATTTGAAAATTTGATCTCTTTATATGTTGAGGTCTCTTAGCAAGGTAAAATTTTAGTTAGAATGTAATTTGTCTTTGCAAATGCTGAGTAGTTGGTTTCCATAGAGACATTTTTTGTTTCTTGCAATGTGAAGACCCTTTAAATTTTGCCCTAATTTAGAAAATTTAGAGATTGACCAATTCAGTGGAAATTTTAAATTGCAAGCTGGGTTGTACTTGCTAACTGCAGTTGGAATGCTATTAATTTAGTGTAATTGTTACAGGACAAATATAGGCATATAAAGTCTCAGTGATTGGTTTGAGTTAACATACTTTGTTTGAGTCCTGTGATTAGGAGCAATATGCCAGGGTTTGGGTGGTGGCATAAACCCTGTTCCAATGACGAGATAAGTGTTACGCCAGCCTAACAGCCCCATGCAGTGAAACAGCATGCACATGTTTCGTATGGCAGATATGCAGCAAGCAGGACCAAGGGTTTTTCCTGCAAAACCTCTGTAATGTTTCATGTTGCTTGTGAACTCTGCTGGTATGGTTAATCTGAAATGTTTTTCTCTGGTCAGTTTTCTTCTCTGGATGAACTTTGAGTTTGTAACTGGAAGTAGTAGTTCGTCTGTCCCAAGAAGCCTAGCATAATCCAGTGGAAAAGAGTTTTGTTGTCCAACTCATGTAAGATCGATCCAGCTGGTTTGATGAAGAAACACTGACAGTTATATCAAGAGAAGTTATTCCCTATAAATATTTAATGTACTGGTGTGGACAGCGAATGAACTACAAGAAATTACTGGTTGAAAAATTACTGCCTGAATAAATCTTGGTCTAGAGGTGACTTGGTAAATTTGTCTACTTAAAGAAGCACCCAAAAGTGTGTAGAAAATAGTTTGCATAGGTATGATCTGTGTATAAACACGTAACTCTTTGTGGGATACTGGGAATAGCTTGTTGTTGGCTCTTGTGCTTGGGCTTCAGCTGAAGGAAGTTTCCCAGCTTTGTATCCAGAGGCAAGCTGACTATTTCAGCAGTTTGCACATTGAAAGAAATAATCTGTAATTGTACTATATGAGGAAATTAAACAGCACATCCACTGCAGTAGTAGATTTTATTATTGTTTTTTAAATTATGGATATTTATTTTTTGAAGACTGGCTTCCTGTCTACAAACTTTTGATGGAGTGTTTGTACCCTTGAGAATAGGTTAATTTTTGGCAGAGTAGGTAGCCTGCTATCTTTAGCAATTGGAGACTACCTATTCTGACTGGCTTTTTACTTGCTTTGCTTAAACACTTCTGAAGCAACACATACTTGATTGTCTTATGAACTGTGATTCTCTTGATAGATTTTTTTCTTTTTTTTAAGTATCAAATGTTTGTTATAACCTTTGAGGGGTAGATACTAAAATGAAACAAAGTCAACATAAAGCTTTTAGTTAAGTAAAAGCTTTCTTGAACAAGCTTTATTTCATGAGCATCACGAAATTGATGCAAGTAAACCCTGGGTATTATCACCTGTGTCCTGTGCAAAACCGCCAGTGGCCCTTATGAGGATCGTGACTGTTCTTCCTTTGAAGGCATCCACTTGCAGTCTTCAGTTCTGTACTTTCCTCTGACCTTGCTTTCGTGCTGTACATTCCTCTCAGATTGTTTTTATGCTCCTTGTTGCCATGGGACCAGTTTGGGTATGTGTTGGGCTGTTGAGTTTACCAACCTGTGGTTGGTCAAACAGAAACAGGTAACTCTTGAACTTGACACAGTGCAGTCTTTTACTCAGTGGTAGAATGAAGCTTTCACAAAATGTGTGTATTGGGGTGGTGGTTTACTGAAGACTGTTCCTCTTTAAATTCCTGTAAGTGTTTGGTTAATTGGAAAAATTATTACTAATGGATTGTATAGAGAGAGCATGTTCTTCAGTTTCTAAGGAAACCAAGCTGAAAGTCAGCCCTCTCTAGGAAGATGAAAGAAAGTGTTCTAGGGAAATAGCAGGTGGTGTTTGCTTTGCTGATGTGCACAATTTGAGCAGGTGGAGAAGTTTACTGAAGCTTTCCCAGAACCTGTTTTTAGCCTGGTTGTGTGAAAGAAGAATTTTGCCAATAAGAAATAAACATTTGCTACATCCACCCTGCTGTTCTATCCCCGCACTCAAACAGTTGAACTTATATTGACTTTTTCTGATCAATGCCAAAGATATGTCTGAAATACAAGTGGCCGAATGTACAAACACCAGAGTATGGATGTGTCATACTGAACTTCTTGGGAAGACAGTAGTTGAATGATAAACCATTAATTTCCTCTATTTTTCTTTTCTTTCTTCCCCTCTCAACTTCTGATTTTTGAAGAATCTACCAAAAATGAGACTATCACCAAATTTTTACAGTTGTGTATATTTCCTCGATGCATTTTTTCGGCAATTGATGCAGTTTACTGTGCTCACTTCGTTGAACTGGTGCATCAGCAGAAAACACCCAACTTCTCCACACTGCTCTGCTATGACCGAGTAAGTAGCTACAACTCTGTGTGTGTATGTACATCATTACCACTACGACCATGCCAAACTAGTGTCCCCCCTGCCTCCCAAGAGAGGTAAACAAGATCATTACTTATGTTTCATTCTAGAATCTGTAACAATCAGAAGTTTACTTTCGTACTTCAGATCTTAGAAGCAAAGTTTTCTTAAAGCTTCAGGGGTTTATTTTCAAGAAGTGTTGTTTGTGTTTTACCCTAATGAGTCTGGAGTTTCAGAGCAAAGTCATTAGCTGTCATAGGAGTTACTTTCAGGTTTTGTAACCTTTAAGTAATCTGCATTTCCATGGCCTGCTCTAATCCTCCCATTTTAGCTGTGTATGCTCTTCTGCAGTGGAACCAGTTTTCTTATGCTTGTCCCCCACCAGCAACATCCTTGGGACCCTTCTGACCCTGGCAAATGGTGCCACAGACAGTGGGCTAGTTTGTGTCACTGCATCTGCTCTGATTTCATGTGTCCAAAAGAGCATTTCTACTCAAGAAGCCCTATCTGGTGGACCTGTGTGGGCTAGGAAAAAAAACTTTTTTGCATCAGCTTGGCTAGATGTTTACTTCTACCAGCTCAAATCATTATTAATTTGAAAATAAAACAGGTGTGTCAATGAAGACACTTGAATTATCAGTGTGTCAGCAGCAGCTGCATGCAGTGCTTGGATTCTGGGCTAAGTGCGAAGAACCAGCAGCTGGGAAACAAACAATATTTTATAAGCAATCTCTGTTGTATTTAGAAACCAGCTTAATGGTGGTTTAGATGAGAGAAATTTATAATTTTTGTTAGGTCTTTTGCTTTTGTAATTCAGTAAGGTCATAGTAATGTTTTGTTGCTCTATTCCCAGGTTTTCTCTGATATTATATATACAGTTGCAAGTTGCACTGAAAATGAAGCCAGTAGATATGGCAGGTTTTTATGCTGTATGCTGGAGACCGTGACCAGATGGCACAGTGACAGAGTCATATATGAAAAGGTATAGGAAATTACTAAAATGAGTTTGCTCATTAGAATATGTACTAACCATTTGTGTAATTCAGCACAGTAAAAATGGATTTAGTGAAAATGTTAAATTTAAAAACAGTGTGATTGGATTTTTCTGATGGCATAATCATAGAATTGACTTATATTTTACTATAATTCATGTAGTTTTGATAGAAGTAATTTTGTATCGTGTCAAAAAATATATTTGCTAAAAAAACTCTTTCCGTTTCTGATTTTCACATAGCTTACCTCCAGGATAATTTAGGGAGCATATGGAAACTCTCCTAATACTCCTTGCACAAGCTAGTTAAATTATGAATAATCTTTTCTCTCACCCACAACTAAAATTTCAACATAAATTAGCTAAAAAAAACATTATGTGAGTCTCGTAAAGTGTGATCGTGTCTCATTCTTTAGAGTTTAGAATTACCAGTTTTGTTTCCTGAAAAATAATTTTTTCCTGTTTTTGATGTGCATGTAGGAATGTGGCAACTATCCAGGCTTTCTAACTATATTACGAGCAACTGGATTTGATGGTGGAAATAAGGCTGATCAACTGGATTATGAGAATTTTAGACATGTGGTACACAAATGGCACTATAAATTAACTAAGGTAAATTGGGGTGCCAAAAACCTTACGTTTTTAAATGCTTAAGAAAAACAACCAAACTTCATTAGATTTAATTTATGTTTTAGGCTTCTGTGCACTGCCTGGAAACAGGTGAATATACCCATATCAGAAACATCCTGATTGTGCTGACCAAAATCCTTCCGTGGTATCCAAAAGTGCTGAACCTGGGTCAAGCCTTGGAAAGAAGAGTACACAAGATATGTCAGGAAGAGAAAGAGAAGAGACCTGATCTATATGCATTGGCTATGGGGTAACAACACCTTATTTAAGAAAGTGGTTAAAAGTGGATCATGAAAGGCATCTAAAGACTCGGAACTGTTACAGTCCTAACATTTGATTTTTACCTTATCACAGAAGATTTCGCTATCCTGCATCTCGGTGCTGGCAGTGTGAATGAAAACATTCATTTTGTGCTGGATGATCACTAATTTCCTTTACAAGACTCTAGTATAAACACTTAAAATAGTAAAGATTTCTACTCAGAAGAGCATAGCTTAATTTTAGAGAAATAATATAGCAGCAAGGAGATAGGAGGGATAGTAAAAGAAAGCAAGCCAAGGGCTATTGCTGCAAGACTGGTTAGATATTGGAAGTGTGTATGATTCTAAAACGCTTAGTTACGTGTTACATCTTCCCGTGGTGAATGTGGAACCATCCTCGTATGCCTGAGGGGCAGTTCAGGTTGCCCTAACAGTTTGAAGTTTTGTCAGTAGTCAGTTTGTTCTGTGTGTTTGGCATGGGGGTGTATGTGGGGGTGCGTGTGTGTGGTGGTGAGGAAGAGAGTGTGGAAGTAGGGCTGCTTCTGTGTCTAGTGGGTTTGTTTGTTTTTCTTTTTCTTTTGAGCTCATCAATAAAGGGGGAAGAAACTGCGTATCAGTTAGGAAAAACTGTGAAATAAATAACAGATGAACTGTTAGATTAGATCCACATTTAAGATTCAACCCATGTTTTGCTTTGTGTTTGTGCATATTTAACAATCTGTGCGACTTGCAGCTATTCTGGACAGTTGAAAAGTAGGAAGCCTTTCATGATACCTGAAAATGAATTTCACCACAAAGACCCACCTGCCAGGAATGCTGTACCTGCAACAGTACAAAATGGGCCAGGTGGTGCTGGGATGCCTACGTCTCTCACAATAAATACAGTTAGACTGGAAGAGGGCACTACTGAGGAGACTGGTAAACACACCTATGATTATTATATGTTAATTTTTTTAGTATAATTCTTCTGACATTACAGGCTTCTTTCAAAATTTGCCTCATTAAACTAAAAAGAAAAAATGTAAATGTGATGCTAAATAGGATCGTTGCATGTTCTTTATTTTTACTTGGTTTTGGGAGAGGGTGTTCTGCTGCCTATTTTAGCTGTTAGTACACATGACCTTACATGAATATGCTCAGCTACTTGTTGTATTTTAACCAATAGGATATGTAGTAACTTGTTGAAATAGAGCTGTTCTTTTTCTTTTTTTAAAGCAGATAAACTAAAGGAGAAGTCTCAGGGTGTGGTGAAAGTTATTAATAAAACTGTCAACGCTACACCGAAGGTGACAACAAGCAATGGAAACAGTGCATCCAATAGGTGAGAAAAACTATTCTTACACATTCTCTATTATCTTCCTTCCAAGCCACAGAAATACACTTGAAACTTACCTGCCTTTTATTTTTACTTCTGGGCTCTATATAAATAGTTTCCATTTCTTTAAAGCTTAATAAATGATATTATTTCTTTCAAAAGATACAGTTTTCCTGACCTGACGTTGTTAAATGCATCTCATTTTAGTTGAATAAGATAAATGAGAACATTTGCTTGTTGCTGTTCTGATAAAGAAACAGCAAATCTGAAATCTTACAGTGACTGCTCCAGGAAATTCTATCAAATATTCGGAAGTAAAACTCCTGTGATAAAGCTAGAGCTGTGTTTTGTATCCATGCTAATTGGCCTTTTTATTTTTGATGCAGCAAAATTATTAAAGAGAAAGATGATAAAGAAAAAAGCGGGAAGGAAAAAGATAAAGAAAAAAAAGACAAGACTCCAGCTGCCACTCCGGAGATGAAGGCACTTGGGAAAGATGGGAAAGATAAACCGAAGGAAGAACGGGCAAACAAAGATGAGAAAGCAAGAGAGATCAAGGAGAAAACGCCAAAATCTGACAAAGAGAAGGAAAAAGTGAAGAAAGAAGAAAAAGCTTCAAAAGAAGAAAAGTCCAAGACGGTTGTTACCATCATTGAGTCAAAGTCAACTGCAGAAAAGGAGAGAGAAAAGGAGCCATCCAGAGAAAGAGATCTAGCGAAGGAAATGAAATCCAAGGAAAATGCTAAAGGAGGAGAAAAGGTGCCAGTAGCTGGGTCCTTGAAGTCACCTGTTCCCCGATCAGAAACATCAGAATCTGAAAGGGGTAAGTTTGAATATTTAGTCTCCGTTCTTGTCTAGAAAAATAAATGTGTCACTTGAAAATCACTGAATGTCAAAAAATGCTAGAGAAGTTGAGGGAGAATCCCTACATAGTAAGTAAGATTTAGGCACTGGCTTTTCAATACAGTCAATATCTAAAGGAGGTGGTCAGAATAACTCCAAAAAGCAAACTATGTGAATGTGTGAACTTCACACATCTCCAGTGAATGCTTGTTCTCTTAAAACCTGTCATTTTTTTGCTGTGAGTCTGAATGGTCTTTTATTGAAATGTATTAGTACAACCTTGACCATGCAAGTTTTGCAAAAGTGTAATGCAAAAATTTCATGTGTACTCTGAGAGCTTCATGACCACCTTTGAATTGGAAGAAAACAGGGAAAGTAAAAGATATAGGCCTTTGCATCCTTAAGAAGGATGCAGAAAGCTTTATCAGTCCCTTCTTATATTAAGGGTTAGCAAATCCTTAAGTTACTATCTGAGGCTGATGTTCAGTTTTATGTATGTGCTGCTTAAAACAAACTACATAAAGGAGGGCTGTGATGCTTTTCATAGGGTTCACTTTTTCAGGGTCTTTGTAGCAATTCTGAAGTTCAGATACTGACTTCCATAAAATTGGAGTGAGCCTAATTTTGCATCATTTTGTTCACATTACACCTTTGCTGCAAACTTTCATAAAGATGGTCGAGGCATGCTGCTAACTCTAGATAGCTTAAGGAAAACAAAATTCACATAGTGGTTAGAAATCTAGCTTTAATTATGTTGGTACTTCAGAAAGTGAAATTATTTGATTCTCCTCTTAGTTTGAACTGTGTTTTAATAATGCCATTGTTCTGTTCTTTCCTCAGAACAAAAACGCCGCAAAGTTGATACACATTCTTCTCCGTCACATTCCTCAACAGTAAAGGTTAGTATAGCCTGAGGAAGGCAGCACCCATGTTAGGCTCACAAGTTTGGGATGCCAGTATTCGACTTCCTTCAAGTTTTGTGCCAAGTATACACTGGAACCACTGGAGGTTTTATGTTGCATTAGAAAATGCATTCCTTTTCTTTATTGGCGGACTGTCTTTTTTTCTATAAAAATATTTTTTAATTAACCAAAATAATGCTTCAAGGACCTAGCACAAATTTTGTAAAATAGTGTTTGGAAATTTCAAGAGAATTTTTACACAGAAGTGCCTCATTGCTTTAAGCAGTCAGTTTTTTTGGAGTGCAATGGTAGCTACAAGCAAATGAGTCTTTGCAACAGAGTGGAGCATATTTTTCTGCACTTCTTTGAAGAATCTATAGCACTGAAGATTCCTGGATGATACGGGATGTACGATACCTCTGAATTCATCAGGCTTCTTGATGAGCATCATACCGATATGTGCCTTCTAAGGAGGAGTCTTGAAAGGAGTTCCATTTTAAAGTCTCCTTGGTGATCAGTTCTCCTGTAGTTGTGTATATTCAGTGCGCATGCAGCTTCTGTTGTACCTTCCCTTCGAGGTTTGTTTATTTCCAATGGGTTCCCACCATGTTGAGCCCTGCGTTACGATAAAACCAGATGTGGCCACCAAGCCTCCTACCCAGCAAAGAGAAACCCCAAGCACTCAAGCGCAGCACAAAACCATGGGCGTAGCCTACTTGAAGACTCAGGGTAGCCATTCCTTGCTCCATATTTATATTATTTCTAAACCATCTATGTTCATGGAATCTTTGAATTTGCAGTACGTTGAACATTTAAAACTGTAAGTTACTAATACTTCATCAAGAGCACTGTGATGGATTATGTGGGTCTTTAAACTTCACCATCTTACCAACTTTAGAAAAAGCTCTTCTTTTTTTTCTGTTTTTTCAGAGTACATCTTTTTCTATGTAAGATTTTCTTGAAAGATTTAACTTAATTTTGGAGAATTCAAATAGCTTTTACTAGTTTTGAGGAAACAGGTGACAGTGATAACTATTCATAATGAAGTTTTTTATAAATGGCAGCATAAGTTCATTCTAGAGTGACTTCTACCACATTTAACTGAAAGTGGAGAAGATACAGGTTTAAATGTATTTTAAACCTGTTTCAGCTCTTGTTCAGCTATGTTTAGAGTTAAGACTACTTTTTCTTTATATTTTTGTCTAGGCAGGAGAGTGCGTTTTCACTGTTCTAGGAAGAATTAGACATAGAATTATTTTGTAGTTTATTTAATAGCAGAGTCTAGAGAATAGATAATGACTGTCTTTTTTTCCCCCCTTCTTTCTTTTTAAAAAAGTATTTCAGTTCCAAACTTTATTCAGAGTACAGTATTAACATAAGATTCATTCCAGAAGGAGTAGCTGTTTTTTGTTTCAAGGGTACGGCCGTGCTTCCCAAAGTCCCTCTGGTTTCTGAAAACTATTCCAGCTCACGTGTCATCTCCGTTCATTTTCTACAGGACAACCTCAACGAACTCAAGGACTCTTCAGCAAAGGTTTGAATCTTTTAGAAACCAGCCAAGTTTATTTTCATGTTTTGTTGCAGAGAGAAGTTAACTTTTGCTCTTGTGGCAAACTGCCATCAGAAAATTCCAATTCCATTCCTGTAAATACTAGCACAGTAATAGCGGAATGAGGTTTTTTGTCCTGGTGTGTAAATCCTCTGTACAGGAGAGACAGTTGGTAATGTAGAAGCAACATAACAAAAATCCCCTGAATTTACCTTTCTGTCAATATTTTGAAGAGATGTAATATGTCAGTGTCTCTTCTATTCCCCTCTAAAACTGGTGAATACATAGAAATGTCCTTGTGATTAAGCCATTCGTTTGACTGAAAAGCTAATAGAATAGCTAAAATAGTTCTTAGAATTGTTTGAGGGGTTTTGAATATACCAATTTAAGAACAGTAGTTAGTTAAAACAAAGAATATTTGTGACATCTCTGGAATATTGATACTCTTTCCCCTTACAACTGTATTAATGTTCTAGTACTATAGTATTGTGTTTCTAAGCATCACAGACAACCTCCTGAATTATCATCTTTGTGTATTTGCTTCCTGTAAATGCACTTCAGCTTCATTATCTTAGGAGAAGGGATACTAAAGAATGCTCTCAGGAGTTCATAGATTCCCAGGTTGGAAGGGACCTCAAGGATCAGCTGGTCCAGCCTTTCTTGGCAAAAATGTGGTGTAGGCAAGACGGCCCAGCACCCTGTCTGGGCAGATCTTACAGGTGTCCAGTGTTGGGGAATCCATCACTCCCTGAGGAGATAGTCCAATGGCTGATTGTTCTTGGTGTGAAGTGTTTCTCTCTTGTGTCCAATTGGAATTGTCCCAGGAGTAACTTGTATCCATTACCCATTATTTTTCCATGTGATTCCTTGTTAAAAGGGCATCTCCCTTGGTAGCCATCCTGTGAATACTGGGACATGGTGATAAGGTCTCCCCTAAACCTCCTCTTCTCATGGCCCAGCAAACCCTGTTCTCCCTGCCTTCCCTCTTGTGTCAGGCTTCCCAAGCCTCGGATCAGCCTTTGTGGCCCTTCTCTGGACTATCTCCAGCCTGTCCACATCTTTTTTTTTTTGTATAGCAGGAATCAAAACTGAACACAGTGTTCCAGGTGTGGCCTAACAAGCACTTGGAATATTGTATTTTAGACAGATTCTGTAACTATTTTGTTGCTTTTTTAAGACTCAAGCACATAGTAACTGTTGTATAGTAACAGTCACAGCCACTGCACACCCGCTGATGGGATGTGACTGATAGGAAATGGATCAAATCTTCTAAAGTTGCTGATAAAGTCTTTGGTTACACAATCAGTTCCAGTGTGTAACTGAACTGCACAAAGGTTTGTCACTTGGAAAATGCTGACCGTTTGGACGTTTTGGATACTTTTTGGGTTTACCTAGGATTACTTATAGTCACTTAATTTAAAAATGTGTTATGGATTTCAATTTTCTATTCTGTATTTACACTGTTGTTTTAGTTGTAGCTATCTTTGTACAAAGTGTTCTGAACACTTTGTATGTTTTAAATCAAAATAGCTGTGATTCTGTAATGGACACTTGCTGATGGATTCCTTTTTTTAATTGAATCTTTCCAATACCAACTGTATCTGCTTATAGGGGTAGTGTATATGGGAAACATCCTTTAGTCTTACCATTGATGAAATTACAGTGTCTGTAGATTGAATCCAGATACTCTTATAAATCATCATCATCGTATCTTGTATATTTAATTTTTTTTAGTTAGAAAACTATAGATTTGTCTTGAGCTCGCCTCTGCCTGAAGGGTGGTATATAGGAATCTGTAAAATCTCACTTTTCCCTCCCTTACTGTATGAGTCAAGATTCAGCTGGCTAATTGAAAATTTGCTTATGTTTTCATTACTTAAGCTAAAGTTTTATTTAAAAATACTTATTTTACTTATTAGCACATTGATTTAATTAAGCAGGCAGTGGAGCTATTTGTAATTAAATTATCAACAAACAGCTTTATTTTTCTAGTTAATTTGAAAAGGTATGTTTTAGAATTAACTATAATGTGTTTGTGTAGACGTAGCTGGAAGTGTATTGCAGTTGTGTGACCTTTTAATGGATTTATTCTTTAAGTGCTTGGAGAATGGGGGGTGTCCAACCTGTTCCTTCCTTTTCTAAATGCTCTTTTTTAATCTTTCTCACTTAATGAACTAATCTTCACTCTTCGGTGCCGTTCTAACAGACTTAAAGCACTTCATGACAATGCTCCCTGTACATGGTGTAAGACAAGTTAAATGTTCTTCTTTACTTCCATGTACTTGTTTGGGGAAGGGAAGGGATGATGGGATGTTCAGAAGCCTGTAAGATTTATGAGTTCAGCTTCCATTGAAAGTTAAAAGTCTAGTGCTGTTGTCTGCTTACAGACTTTTTTTATTCCTGACTTGGCTCAGTTTCTGGAGCCAGACAATGGAAATACTGGTTTACACTGCAGGTTATAAAATAACTTGAGTTAGGTTTTTTTTTCCTTGCTTTGGCATTTGTCCAAGTTACAAACCACACAGAAGCACCCAAAATTTAATGTGGCATCAGTTGGCAGCATTTCTAGAAGCAAGTTGATAAAGTCTTTCTGGTAAAGGCTGGGGAGGAGGGTGGATGTGGTTTTCCAAAACCCTGCATTGGAATGGTACAGGAGCAGTGGAATCTGTTGTGAACAGCCATGAGAACACAAGAAATGAAATAGGAGAAAGCAGAGCTATGAGTTTGCTTTCTTCTGTGGAAAGCAGCTCTAGGCGACCACTGGGGCTGTTTAGAGAAAACATATTTGCATGTCACTGTCAGCAAGAAAGAGAGCAGGGATAAATTTACTTGTGGAATGGCATTGTAGGAAATGGAATAAGAAAAGAGGCGTGAGGGAAAAGAGCAAAAAGAAATATCTAGTGAAAGAAGTATTGAAGGTTCAGTCTCTGTTGTAGGATAATAAAATTCTAGTGAAATAATAAAAGGAAAGAGACCTAAATTTTGTCAGTATGGCTTTTAATATAGAATCACTAACGTCAGGTTTTGGTAAGTTAAACATTTACTGAAACTGGAGAAGGACAGGATCAATTTAATTTTGAAAGTCGTTTGAAACACTAATTGGTTTGGTTCAAGTGATATCTTGATTGTTTTAAACTAATCTTCCACTTATCTCTTTTGTTGGTGTCCTTTTAAGTAAAGTGTCTCTCTAAAAAGAAATACAGGGAACATTTTAATAAAGATATTTTTGTCTCCAAATAAAATTGTTAACTTACAGAACTGGGGAAAGATCGAAGTATACTGATTTAAATCTGTGTGCTGGTGTAACTTAAATACCAAGGGAAGTGATTTTAATTTAAAACATGCTCTTAATATTTCTTAGATCTGACTATATAATTGTATTTAAAAAGACAGATATAGTTGCTGTACTGTATCCATATTTATATAACACATGTGCTACCTGTTTTGTGGAGCTTACCAGAATTGTTTAGAAGAGATAGTGGAATAACAATCTAGAACACCTTACAGAAAAAAACAATTCTATGTTCAGCTATTTTTCTCATTTGAAGGTTAGAAATTAGGTTAAAAGACACATTATTCAAAGTATTGTCTTAAATACTTTGTTGATAAAGATTATTCTTTAAAAATAAATTATAGCTTGTTTAAGCAGCTAGTTCCATTCATTCGTTCCAGGCAAGATTGCAGGTGTTAATTGAGTCCATTAACCTTCATAGCCTGTTTCTGTAGCCCCTGTGTCTGATTTGTGTTCATGCATCCAACAGTCCTGGTGAGCAGTGTTGTGTGTATTTAATATAAATGTTTCAGTTAAGAGAAAATATTCTTGAATTTCCAGTGTTGAGTAAATAAGCTGTAGGTTAAATTATAGATGATGAGTTTGAACATGTCTTCAATCACTCTTTGTTTTCCTAATAAAGTATTTATGTTTAATATTTGAGCTAGATCTGATATGTTAGAGTAAGACTTCTTTTTATTTACACATCTAGGAATACATATTAATATTTGGTGATGTTGCCTTAATTTAACAGCACTACGTAAACCACACTACTCCAACACTGTCCAAGAGTAAGGAGAGAGAAGTGGAGAAGAAAGATTTGGACAAGTCAAGGGAAAGATCCAGAGAGAGAGAGAAGAAAGATGAAAAGGACAGGAAAGATCGAAAAAGGGTTGGTGACATTTTTAATGAACTAGTTTAGACAGTTGGTATGTGCTTGGAAAGCTTTCTGTTCTAAGCCCTTGAAGTAATAATTGGCTGTACAGCCCATCTGAGCAGAAGGGATCTTTATTAGAGGTGGCTTTTTTGGTCTGTTACTCTTTCAGAGGTCGGTTTGCAGTAATGTATTCAAACCTCTTCACCCTCCAAACCGATCTCCAGAAACTTCACACGAGATGTAACACCTCAGTTACGTCCTAAGTATTCAAAAATTAGTTCTCCAAAATAAGAATAAAAGCAGGTGCTACTTCAGGAGTATGTTTTAGTCTGCTAACATCTGCATAATTGTATTTGGTGCCAGGATCATTCAAACAGTGACCGAGAGGTACCGCAGGATTCAACTAAACGACGCAAAGAGGAAAATGGCACAAGTATGTATTTTACTTTTTGTGCCTGTGTGTCAGGCTTTTACTTGTTGTGAATCACAACTTTCTGTTCTGTTTTTAGCTGGTTCTTCAAAACATAGCAAAAGTGAAAGTCCCTCTGATTCCCCTCGCTTAAATGAAAAAGAGAAGGAGAAAAACAAATCAAAATCTTCAGGAAAAGAGAAAGGTGATTCAATCAAGGCAGAAAAGATGGAGAAGAGCTCCTCTGGTAGCAAAAAGGTAAAATGAGCTGTTCTCCTCTTGTTGATTTTTTTTTTTTTTTTCCTGACAGAACAAGCTGATATTTTTTGCCTAAAATTTATTGCTGCTTAATAGCCTAAATTAAAAAGATATGCTGTGCATGTGTAAGAAAATGCTTCTGAAACTTCTAGTATCTTGTGGCTTTAAATGTCTCAGCAGTCACTCCTGGCAGGAGCAGGATAGTTCAGAGGACTAGTTCATTTTGGCAGTAGCCAGCAAAATTCAGAACTTATACTTTAGGTTCTGAATAATCTAAAATATTTGCAGACTGCTTTGGTCAGCAAGTAAATGAAAGTAGGCCTAACTTATGTATAAACTAGTCTGTAATTCAGAGTTCCATGTGCATGTGTCAGCACAGCTGCTTTTGGTGAAAGCAGGTATGTTGCAGTTGTATTTGTGTTCACCTAACAGTAGTTCCCAGTTGCAGCTCTGCTGCTGGCATTTACCAGAGAACTGGAAGAGAAAGATAAAATAACCTCAGAAATCATAGAAGCTGAGTACTGTCATTTTGAGTGATGATTTTTTTTAGCTGTATCCAGTTATAATGTTAAATATTGCAGTCTTCCTAAACATCCTATACAATGGGTACCGTAATAAGCTTTTTCCCATATGTGTATTTTTAAAGGAATCAAGACATGATAAAGAAAAAGCAGAGAAGAAAGAAAAACGGGACAGTACTGGGGGGAAAGAAGAAAAGAAACAATATCCTTTTAAACATTAACATTTCAGAAAATTTCTGCAAATGAGCTTCCCTTTATTATATGTAGCAAAATATTTATCTTTTTCCTTAACGCTGAATCTACTCATAAATCTTCAGACAAGCATAGATAATGAAGATTCTTTCATGCAAGGTAAAAATGTTTGTTATTTAATTTGTTTGATTTGATATCTCCCATGGGTCCTGTTGACTGGTAAAGGATATACAGACAGAACAGCCCAAAATCACCCAGGGTAGCAGGGTGGTGTTTTGGGGTTTTTTGGTTGTTTTGTGGGGATTTTTTTTTCTTGGCTCATTGTGTTTCACGTGTGGGAGTTTTTATGGGTATGTGTGATTTTGGGTTGGTTTTTTTTAATTAATATTATTATTTTTAAAATATTATTACTATTGTTATTTGTAATTTTTTATTACTACCACTGGGGAAAAATATTTCCCCATCATCATCACAGAGATTATATAGATGCTCAGATTTTTTTTTTGGGGAAAAAAATAAAAGAGGTGAGGGTTGTGGCGTCAGCAGTGTTTGGTGGAGTTGCATCTTTGTTGCTTTTTCCAAGAAAAGTTGCCATACAAAAGCAGAGATGGATCCATGTCATTCTGGTAATCATCAGTCTCGATAATATATGTGTTACTTAACAATATCTTGTCTAATATTTTGCAAACTCAAGTTTTGTATCCTCTTCTTACTTCACCGAAAGCAGTAACTTTTAAACCACAATGCTATATGGTGCAGTTAGTCAGCGCAGTGCCTCTGTATAATCTTTTTTCTGGTCAGATCTGAGGAGGAAGAAGATAAAGGAAAACTTTGGCATGGAAGCATGGACTATTTAAAGAAAGAAAAGAAACTTTAGGTTTTTTGAGTAACCTTTATTCAGACTGGATCTTTTGGAAAAATCAATTGTTTCTTGAAGCCGATGGGGCTCTGAATGGTTTGGGGTTTTTTCAGACCTATGCAGCTATGTGGACACTTAAGTTTTGTTTTATGGGTATGAGGGTAAGAGTTTTTCTCCTTTGCATTGAGACATTTTAAGAGTCTTGAAATGTTTTGTTTTCAGTTATTTGGGAAGGAAAGTGTCTCAATGAACTTAAATTAGTTCACCTGATCTATCCAACTTTAGTCACAAACTAATCTAAAAAATTAATCTTTATGCATAAGGCAGTGTACAACTCACATTTTAAGGGAAAAAAAAAAAAAAGAAAAACCAAAATTTGAATGTCTGAGAAAAGTCTCCACTCATGGATTGTGACCTCAGAGCAAAGGGGGCTTATTTCAAAAAGGATCTTGTGTTCCATTTGGTGTCAAGGCTCATTCAGCCCCTGCAGTTGAGGGCACATACGTGAGGGGGCTTGGGTAACAAAGCTTGTGCTGATACAACGTGCTCTTTGGTGGTAAAAAGATGGGAGTTCAGGTTATTGCTTCTTAGTACTATTTCTTTTTATCTTCTTGAAGTAATGAAAAATACTTCTGTGAATAGTTTCTAAACTGAAAATTATGAGCATTCTCTGGAAAGAATTTGCTGGAATTTTCTTGACTTTGTCCTTCATAGCCATTATTGTCTGATCACTGTGGAGGGATCCCAGTTTTTTCCCTGTTCTTTTAAATGCTACTTTGGAACAAAAGAAAAAAGGCAGTTGTGGTAGATGAAGTTCATTACTGAGCACTTATATCTTCTTTAATAATAAAATATGAAGTTTTGTCTTGACTAGCAATTCAATATAAAGTGAGGATTGTCATTAAAATAGTTAAAAAAGCACAACTGTGTTCTGCTGACTGTAAGTAACAAGTGCTCAGGTGAATGTCAGTTGTGCCATGGAATTCACATCCAGCTGTGTAATGGGCTATACTGGAGCATCTGGCCTGGAACACTGACAGCACCCCACTGTGTGCATAGTGAAGTATGAAAAAGTGCTTTGTATAGCAACACAGTTGTGGAATCTCATCCTGTGCTCCTGTTAAATCTTTGATACCATTCTTCCTAATGTACAGTGTCTGATTGACTGCATTTATTTCTTGCCTAATTTAGAGATAGTAACGTTTTGAGGGGGTTGCACCTCTAGAGGAGTTCATACAAGTGACTGCTTGTTTCCTATTTGTATGTTTAAATTAGCATTTCACTACTTACAGTGCAGTGCTCATATTAATGTAGTTCTTGCTGTGGAATAAGGTAGAGTTAGGGAATGATAAAAATAGTTTTATTTCCCCCCTCATTCTTTGAGTTGTGAATGGCATAAAATGTGAAGTTGTGAGATCAGTGTTGATTTGAACATCTGATTCTAATTATGTACACCTTCCTTGCAGGTGACATTGAAATGGGAAGATATCCAGCTGTGACCAGAAATGTATTTTCCAGAGTATAGATTGCACAGAAAATTGTGAATGAAGAGGACCCATCTGCATCTCCTTAAATTATTCAGTTCTCTGCTTTATTTCCCCATGCTAAGAACTTAATTGTTAAGTTGTACATTACTGTATTTTTAACTTGTTGCTTAGTTTCTTACACATTTATTTTCAGTACCTGGCTGAAAGTGTTACCTATTCCATATTTTAGCACAATGTGCTGCAAACAAACAGTTGCCATAGTGCAAATGAGGTTTCATGTGTACATAGTTCCACTTTAGTTTGTCAAAAATACTGCCTGAGTTTAGTAATTCTTTAAATTTGAAATTGCATTCTTTTAGATGTTTGAAAACCACAAATAAACAGTTATTGAACCTTTTTGGATTTACCTCATTTAAACTCAGTTTTTATTTATTACTTGGCCTGTTTTTAATATCAGTAACTAAAAAAACAAAGTTAAGTGGGAGCACTGTTTTCATGCAATGCTTAGGGATTATTTGTATATTGTGTATAAGGTTGACTTGTTTAAAGAAACAATGAATGAACCCTGTCCCATCCCAACCTAAACCTGTGCTCAGTTGTCCCCTGTCACACCTTTTGTTTGTCATGTTGTTTTTAGATTGATTGGAAATGCTCTCTTCAAAACTGAAATAAATTAAGTTTCAGTTACAGCTACAGGAGCTTTGTATTGCTGAACTTTAGTCTGAAAATTTCACAATGATGTTTTTAAAAAAAAAAAAAAAAGAATTTTTTTATCTGCTAAATTCTACCAGTGTAACCTTTTTTCTAAATAAACAATAGTTTTCTCAATGGGTCGTAAATCATTCTCTGTGTGGTCACTTTATTACTTTTATGGATTGTTATGAAAATTGGAGGTTAGTTGGAATTGTGGAGGGGTGGTTCCTGTCTTTGCTGAGGAGCCCTCTGTACCTGCTCTTTTTTAGATGCAAGGGCTGGTTACAGAGTGTAATGCCTGCTCTGAAGTGACAGATGTGCTGCCCTTCTCCAGCAGTTTCCAGGAGCTCAGGGGTTGCCTTCCTGCATTCAGTCAAGTTTGCACCTTTCTTCTGAGCCATTTGTCCCTTGTCCAAATGCCATTAAAATCTCGGTTTCGTATCAAATATTAATACTATTAAACACAGGGTCTTGTCTCTTAAATATTTTGGGGTTTTGGTTTGTTGGGATTTTGGTGAGGTTGTGCCCAGGTTTTGATCAAAAATTGAGCATCCCTGATGATGTATGCTTTCAGTAATCTGGAATTTGGGACAGAGGCATGTTGTCTTGGTGCGTATATTCGAAATACTAAATAATAAGAAATTGTAGTGCTTGTAGACTTGGTCAGTAAAACTCCCCTGATTAGCTTTGTTCTGATTACTGAGTGAATCATAGAAGATTACAAACCCTGGCCCTGCGGTGGAAGAAAGACACAGACAAATGGGGAAGAGAATCGGGTAAGAGTTATCCGGCTAATTAGAGGTGAGAAAGAATTACTAAAAAGAAGAGTAACTAAGCTAAATACTCAGGTCCTTTTAATTACCTCATTAGGGCAGTCTAAAATGAAACACTTCTATCAAAGTCACTCTAGTCCTAGGGCTTTACTGGAGTGTGAATGAGGTGGGGCTTTGGGTGGGGCTGCAGCCACCGGCCTCCCCCGAGCTCAGGGCTGCCACACCAAGGTGGGCAAAGGAGGTCACCATGGGGGTCTCTGAATACAGTGTAATCTCCAAAAACAAAGGAGACCATCTGTCATCCCAGACACGGACAGAGAAGTTGAAACAGTAATTTAGAATTCAGCTTGGAGGAAGCGTGTACCTGTCCTGGCAGGAGGGTTCGTCCTCACCTGTGCTGCTGCTGGCATGCCAGGAGCAGCGTGGTGTTCGCACATCCCTGGTAGCAGTAGAGGGGGAGGAGAAGGGATGTGGGATGTTAAACTGACCGTGTCATGGCAAGTGCAGACACACCCCCAGCGAAGTGCAGCAGTAGAAGGGAATGATTAAACTTTGTGAAAGCACTTTGTGCTGTGGCTGGGATAACTTGGATGTGCTCTGCAATGTCCTGATTTCCTGAGAGGGGCCACAGGAACAGTTTCTGGGCAAGTTCATGCCTGTGGGAGGGTTTTTTTCTCCAGAGACAGTGCAAAAGACAGCTGGTCCTTCCGATCCTTCCTTCTTATATGGGTCTCTGCAGCAACTTGGCTGCATTTGTGGAGACAGCAGTGAGGGTTTGGTGATTGGAGTTGTATACAGAGTGCAGCCAAGGGGAATCAGTGAGTCCCAGAGGGCTGGAGAAAGCATGGAGCTGGCCAGGTTGTGTGGCTGTGCATGCCACTGGCACACTCATTGACTTTGTGCCCAGGTGGCCAAGAAGGCCAAGGACATCCTGGCTTTCATCAGCAATAGAGTGGCCAACAGGACCAGGGCAGTGACCATCCCCTTTGCTGGTGAGGCCACACCTCAAATCCTGTGTCCAGCTCTGGGCCACTCATGGTAGGAAAGACTTTGAGGTGCTGGAGCCTGTCTGGAGAACAGCAACAGAGCTGGGGAAGGGTCTGGAGCACAGGTCCGAGGAGAAACAGCTGAGAGAGCTGGGATGTTCAGCCTGGAGAAAATGAGGCTTGGGAGGACCTAATCACTTTCTACCTCTCCCTGGAAGGAGGTTGTTGCCTGGTGGAGGTCAGTCTACTCTCCCTCTCCCAGGCAACAAGCAACTGGACAAGAGGAAAGAGCCTCAAGTTGCTCCAGGGGAGGTTTAGATTGGATACTAGGGAAAACTTCTGCACTGAAAGGCTGATCAGGCATTGGAACAGGCTGCCCAGAGCAGTGGTGAAGTCACCATCTCTGGAAGTGTTCAAAAGGTGTGTGAATGTGAAACTTAGGGCCATGGATAGTGGTGATTGTGACAGTGATGGGTTAAGGGTTGAACTCAATGGTAAGTCTTTCCCAACCTAAATGTTTTTATGATTTGAGAAAATTGTGGGGAAGAAGAGAGGGCTGGGAGGGTGGGCAAGCAGCCCTGCTGTGCTGTGGTCCTGGCCCATGGTCCTGGGGGAAAACCTGGTACCCAGAACTCATTAATTAAGCCCTGTCTGATATGATGTTCTAATTGCTCTGTATAATCTGCAGCATCTGTGATAAGTCACAGCTTCAGCTATTTCATAATAATTTCAGTGTTTTCCCTCAACACTGGCAAACTTCCCTTGTTTAAAGGGCAGGGGAATATTAAATAAACACCATGTATATTTATTTGCCTCGGATCAAATCACAGCTCTTACATTAATTTTGGAGGATTTTTTGGGCAATTAGCCTGCTCAGGCCATATTTGGAATTCAAATGAAGTATTTGTCGAGAGGCTTGCAATGATATTAAAAATTTACTTCACCAGAGAACAGGGGAAGCAGAATGCTCAGGCTAGCGGAGCTCGTTTCGGACCGGGCCCGCCGAAGGCTCTGGTGGTGGCGGTCGCAGAAAGCGGCGCTCCCCCCGTCCCGACCGCTGCATGTCAGTGTTGCGCCGAGCACGGCATGGCACAGATTCCCCCCCTTCCCGAATCCACGGCTTCCTGCCTTTAGAGAATTGCAGAACGGTTTGGGTTGGATGGGACCTTGAAGGTCACGTCGTCCCAACCCTCTCGTGGCAGGGATGCCGTCCACCAGACCAGGTTGCTCTGAGACTTGAATGCTTCCCGGGATGGGGCAGCCACAGCTTCTCTGGGCAATCTGTGCCAGTGCCTTAGCACCTTCACAGGGAAGAATTTTTCCCAAATATCCTACCCAAACCTACCCTCTTCCAGTTTAAAACTACTCCCCCTTGTCCTATCACTTCGTGCCTTGTAAAAAGTCCTTCTCCAGCTCTCCTGTAGCCCCTTCAGGTACTGGAAGGTGTTCTGAGGTCTCACCAAAGCCTTCTTTTCTCTGGGCTGAGCTGCCCCAACTCTGGGGCTGTTTCCAGAGGATAGGGGCTCCAGCCCTCTGAGTTTCTTTGTGGCCTCCTCTGGACTCGCTCCAGCAGGTCCATGGCCTAATGTTGTGGCCCCCAAAGCTGGACACTGCTCCAGGCGGGATCTCAGGAGAGCAGAGTAGAGAGAGTACAATCATCTGCCTCGACCTGCTGGCCATGCTTCTTGTGAAGCTGCCCAGAATATGTTTGGTTTTTTGGGCTGTAAGTGAACATAAGTTATCCCCTTTCCCCCCCTGCCCTTCATGTCCCCCTCTGTCCCTACAGCAGGCACCAAGTCCTTGTCTCCTCTCCCTGCTCTTGTGGCCCGGCCCCCAAACCTGCCCACATCAACCGGCCCAGGGCCCAGGCACTGCTCTCCCACACTCTGCTCTGCTTCTATATTCCTTTAATCAATTTCTGGTGTTACATCATACCCTTCCCTCCTCGTTACAGCATATCAAGCATCTGCCACATGCTCATTAATTGGTCAATTACTTTATTTATATGCTAAACATTATCTAAAGCACCAGTCATTACCAGCATCATGGCTTCAGTTTGTGTTGTGCATTCTTTACAGGCTTTAAGTGCCTTACCCTCTCCTTGCCATCAAGGCTGGGGTGCTTGCCTGCACCCCTGTTAACCCTGTGTGGTCCAGTCACCAGCTCAGTCCCATTCCTGAGTCCTGTGCAGGTCCCCACTCTGAGAGGGCAGGTCAGTAATCACTGCCAAGTTTCCCAGCCCTTCCTCAGAGTCATTTCTCTTTGGATTTATCTTGTTTTCTACTGCTGCCTTCAACTCCTCCCTGCCTGAAATTAGAATGAAGTAAGAAAGACCTGAAACCACAAAACAGATCATGGGAGAATCCCCCATAACTGTCTGCTGGGGCAGGCCAGGTGCCACCACACATCCTGGTTTTGATCCTCATCTGCAAATCAGCTCCAAGTTCACCCTGAGGTGTCAGCTCCGCCTGTTTGCTTAGAGGTGCCAACAGCCTCTTCACCAGCGGGAAATGATGCACTGCTGGAAAGCCTCTGCTCTGCCTTGGCTCTGCTCTCCTCTGCCCTGTGCTCCACCACTTCCCACAGCACCTTCCCTGCTCCTGCTGCTGCTCCTGCTCATCTGATTGCAAGCTGCTGCAGAGAAGGATCTTGTCCTCTTGCTCTGCTGTAAGATGTCCTGTCATCCTAAAAATGCCACGATGGCATAAATAATTTAGGGCTATAACAATTCAATGATAGAAACAGCAATAAATAAATACTTGGTGTGTGCACCAAGGTTTCATTATCCTCCCTTGGTGTCAGCCCGTGGAGGCATTGCCATCCAGCACATCAGTCAGCCAGTGCCATGGTGTCCAGCAAAACCAGCACTGCAGGTGCTTCCAGTGAGCTTTTCCAGCTGCACCAGGGAAGGGCAGAAGTTGTACTGCTACACTGGCTGTAAGGTGTGTATTGTAGCTCCCAATCTCAGACTCCTCTCTGGGTACTGTGTGGTCTCTGGCTGCTCCTTGCCTGGTGGGGCAGCTGCTGCCAGTGCCTGTGCCTGTCCCCAGGGGAAGCTGAAACCATTTTTGTTGATGCGGTCCCAGTGATGGTGCCATATTACAAACCAGTCTCAGTAATTTTTCTGTTGTTAACTGACGAAACAAAGACAAGAAAACCCAAGGTCAGAGTCCAAGCAGGACTGGGATGTTGATGGGCAGATTTTGGCCAAACCTGCCTCCCACAGGGCACACATAAGAGGGGTGTCCCATCGTGGTACTGGGGTACTGGGGCTCCAGCCTTGGGCTCCTGGACTGGGAGAGATGCAGCAGTGGGTGCCCTGGCCCCGTTGGTGCTGTCCCATGGTGTAATGCCAGCCTGGGCCCTTCCTGCAGCCCCAGTGCCGCAGGGGCACTGAGCCCGGCTCAGCAGCACGTTGGGCTGTGGGTGCTGCTGCTCCTGGGGAGCCTGTCCTCCCTGACACCAATTTCAGATGTATTACATTCTCAGTAAATACTATTATGAAATTTATAATATCCATGCAAATATTATCTCTGTACTTAAATCCTTTAGGTTAATTGAATAGAGCTATCATCCAGATCTTGCTTACGTATTGCTGCCTGCAAAATAGACCCAATTTTCCAGACTGAAATGATGAATATGGGCACCAAAGACATTTTCTGATTTAATTTTAATATCCATGACATATTATTATTTTAATGACCATAAAGAATAATTATTTTTGAAAAAATAAGTGTTGCAGTGCTTTGCACAAAACCTCAGAAGGAAAAACTATGACAATGATATAGTATTTATTTTATTTTGTTGTCAGGTGTGGTGTGCCATGGGGAGGAGCTGCTATTAGTTTGGGTTTTTAGGCTCGAACTTGAACACTGTTGATGTTCTTTTGCTCCCACTGGTGGCTCTTGGAATTTGATGCATTTCTCTGAATTTTTCCTTATATTATTCCCCACCTGCAGAGGTCTAGAGACAAGGTCATGCTGGGATGTGTTAGAGCCCAGCATTCCAGGGGTGTCGTGCAGCCCTGCTGCCATTGCTGCAGTCTGTGTAGCAAAGGTTTTGGCCCAAAGTGCACTTGTGGCCCAGGGAGGCTCCCGACAGCCCCAGCCAGGCCTGGGATGACCACACCCTCTCCTGCCTCTCATCCCTGTGGCCACAAACCCATGTGAGGACATCCCCCACCACATCCCAGCTAGCCAGGCTCTCCCAGCTCACTGGGTGCAGCTGTGCCACTTCACCACAGCCCTCATTGTCCTGGTTCACCTGACACGTATTTATCAGAAAAACTTAACACCCATTGTGCGGGATCTGGCGCCTGGTGAGCCCCGGTGGGGCAGCACCGCAGCGACTGCTCACTCCGGGCAGTGTTGGCATCAGTCTGGCACTGGCCTTTTGCTGGGGCTCAGCGGGCACACTGAGCGCTGCTTGCAGACACATTTTGGCAGGTCCAGGTGCAGGGAGCATAACTCAGCCCCGTGGCTGGTGCGGGGCTGTGTGTGGCTGTCAGGCAGCAGGGAGTGGTTCAAGACTGCTCTCTAGAAAAATGCAGCCCCCCCACGTTGGCCTGGATGTTGACCATGAAACGAAAGCTGAAGGACAGGACAGTGTTTTTTTCCATGCCTCCCTGCATTCATTGTGTGGGCACTTTACACATAAATGGGCTCATTTCAGCGAGGCCTCCCTGAGCCCTGTGGGAAGGGCGGTCCCACACGAAGCCCAGTGTGCTCAGCACAGCACCCTGCTTACACCCAGCACAACCTGAAACCTTCATCCTTGTAAGGTGGTTTAGGGTCAAATAATTGTTGTTTACTGCTCTGATTTAGTCCTTGCTTATTCCTGAGCTTATTTGCAGTTGCTGAAGCCTCGGCTGAAGACACAGGGTGGGCTCAGCACGTGTCCCTCACTGCACTCATGTACAATGAGCACCAGCGGCAGCTCCACAGGGACTGGGGCTGGGCTGAAGCAGCCCCACGGTTGGGACCCGCTGCCAGGCACCAGGTGCTGAGCTGGGAAAGGTACCAGTGACCGCCAGTACATTTTTCCCATTTCCCCTGCAGCCAGAGGCAGTGCCACAGGGACTCCAGGCAGCTCCTGTTTTGCAGGGTGTGTTTTGGCCAGCACATACCAAACCACCAGTGTCCATGCCCACCTGCTCAGCAGCAGCACTACTGCCCAAGACCTTCACTGGGGGATATTTTTTATTTTTCAGAGGCTGATCTTTTCATCCCCAGTCATCCAAGAGAAGCCTGGTGCTGCTCCAGCTCAGCCCCAGCAGGCCCTGGGTGCTAACAGCAGTGTGACCCTCAATGGTCCCTGGAAGGAGCCCAGGGAGCTGGTTCCTGATGGGGACCATGAGGGTGGTGTGGCCAGGGGTACCCCTAGAGAGGCTGCCCCTGCTGGGGTGTGGTTTGGGTGCACACCAGCTGTTTAATACCAAGATTACTTCCTATGGTTCATAATTTGTGGTGACTTGGAAAAACTACACTGTGGGTGAAGTAAACTCAATAAATTAGAGTTGGGGTTAGCTGCAATGTTGGATGAAGGGTTTTTTTCCTTAAAGAAGCATTGCTGAAAAGTTGGGAATTGCAGGAAAAATACATCTGTTTAGTGAACATTTAAGGTATTTATTTACCCATGCTGCTGCCCACTGCAGGGGCAGGGCAGAGCATCTCCCACCCTGGCTGGAGCCCTGAGGCTTCTCCCCTGCTCCTTCCCTGCTCCCCACAGGGAGCTCCTTGCACCTTGCACTTTGCAGGATCAACCAGCTTCCATCATCAAGAAAATAAAAAATTAGTTGGTTTTTGCAGGTTACCAAACCAGAAATACCCATTTCACAGCAGCGTCCTCAGTTCAGTGTGGGGGCCCCTAAACTGGCCAGGCAGGACAAGGCTTTGAGCAACCTGGTCTAGAGAAAGATGTTCCTGCCCATGCTGGGGCTGTTGGAACTGGGTGATCTTTAAGGCCCCTTGTAATCCAAACCTTTCCAGGGTTCTGTGGTAAATATCTGAGGAGCATCCCAGACCGGCCAAAGGGAGAGCAGTAAGGAGGGACTCTTTCTCTGCTGAAGAAAAGAGAAGCAAGCTCTTTAAAATTTTTTTCTTTACAGTTTTATTTACAAAATGTATTAAAACTCTTTGTACAACACCTCATCAAAATGAGGCTCAGTAATTGATGCCCACACATGCAGTTTATGCTTTTACAGCCATTAGTTTGCTTGGCAATTTTTCTGCTCACTCAAGTGCAGTTTCAACGACCAAAAATAGGAACTTAAATTACAAAAAAAAAAAAAAGTAGAAAAAAAAGAAAAAGGAAAGAACCCCCAAAGCCCCTAAAGCAAAACAAATTTAAAAAATATACCAAAACAAATGATCATGAAACTACTGCCAAACTTCCGATAGCTTGAAGTTGGTAGCCAGAATTGGTAAGCACTCAACACATTTTAGATTTACATGCAAGTTTAAAAAATATCGAACTGTTTACCCAACTCCCTTCACTGGTGTGAAGCCTCCACTCTTAAAAATTGATCTGATAAACATACATCTTTTATACAGCTTTTAAGAAAAACGTTTGTTTTAAATACAACTCATAACTGCACAGCTTCAGCTCGCCCTTGCTGGGGACGTGATTGCGTTCAGAAGTTGAAAAAAAAATCACAGTTTCATGAAAAGAAAATGAAAATGAAACAATTTTTTTGTCAATATCTTGTTAAAAACTTGAACAATAAATTATTCTCCTATGAGCTTTTAAAATGATTGTATATTACATTTTGTTGGAAATACTTATTTTTAACAAGTCTTTCTTTTTCTTTTTTTTTCTTTTTTTTTGGTTTTTTTTTTTTTGTTTTTAAATCCTATTAAAGGTTCAAATCTATCATCAGCAAACTAAACGCCTAAGGGTCAGACTGGTTTAAATGAGTTTCTTTTTCATTGTATGTTACTGATGAAATAAAACTCTATCATAAACTACGGAAAATACATATTGTCGATTAGAGGTAATTAGTATGCAGATATTCCATTGAACGTTTCCCATGTGATTGACAATATGTTTAAAGTTTTGTAGTGTTTTTTTTTTCTTTTTTTTTTGAGATGAAGTTAAGTAGTTTCCAGGCAGAGGTTCAAGGCTGAAATGCTGCTGCTGTCTAAGACATTGGATGTGAGTAATAGTGAGCCCCTCCCAGAGCAGAGGTGGCCGGAGCGCAGTGTCCTCCTCACAGAGAGGCAGGGACAGGAGCATCCTCTCACCAGGCATGAAACAAGAGTTGGCAGGAGCTGATATAATATAACAGTACTAGCAGGAGTCATGTTAGATCGCTTACTACTACTCTGGAACTGCAGCTCTAACTCGAGTTACTATCCTCTTTCCTTGCTTGTTTTACAAGGACCATTACTGAGAAGCATTAGCTGAGCACAGTGCTAGGTGGGAGAGAACTGGGGAGAAGCAGAAGCAGGCCTGGGAAAACCTAACCTGCCCTTCTCTTGCTTCATTGCTTGATATTAAACAGTGAATTAAAATGCAAATGCACAGCAAGAAAAGAGATATATGGTCTGAACCTAAACAGCAAGTAGCTTTTCCTTTTTTTTTTTTTTATTTTAAAAGCCACCCAATGTCATTTTAATAAAGCACCTGTAGGTATGCCTGATGATAGAACAAAAAAAAGGAATGCAATATTTTTTGCCCGCACTTTAGCTACCTTGTCAAGAAATTATTTTACTGATCTCAAAGCAAGACATGCAGTTCCACAAATTACTTTCTTTTGGATTTACAGATTCACAGTCATTGACCTTAATTGCTTTGAATGCACAGGTTCTTTCCTTCAGGTGTTACACCTTTTGCTGCTATACAGAATTGCTCAAATTAGCTGGAGAGATTAAAGTGGCTGAGAAAAAAAAATAAAATCACACCACTGTAAGTAAATACTGAAACATCTTGACATCAGCTCATACAAGCAGTGGCAGGCCAGTCCGCGTTTGCACGCAGCAGATTTCTGAGGCTTTGTGTCAGAAGGAGTTTCATAATTTGATACAATTGGGGTGGCTGATGAAACCAGCTGCGGTTACTTTCAGGACACAAGTTCAGTTACTGTGCAGTGGTATCAAAGAATGGCTTTTGTTGCACTGATCTTTTTTTACAAGAATTTTTTTTTTCACATACCAATATCTTGTTACCAGTCCTTTCCTGTTCTTTTTCCCTTTCATTTTTTGTTTTCTTTTTTTTGTTTTCTTTTTTTTTCTTTTCCTCTTTTCTTCATTTTCTTTTACTTCTTTGAAGCAAAGCAAGAATATTTCGGTGATGGTTTGCATTGTTGTGAGTCTCAGAGTCTTCCATAAGGCACTGAAGGAAAAAATACCAGTTTTTCCTATTAAAAGTACATTGCACCATCATCAATGCGTGTCATGCCTGACACCTCGGAGAGAGTACAACTGGCTCAGGTGGTCCGAATCCATGAAGTAGCCACATTCTCTGCTGCTTTTTGTCTTGCATGCTGTCAAGGTGAAGATCTAAAATAAAACCAGAGAGATTTCATCACCGTGTGGCAGAGAGGGGCAGGGGAGCTCAGCCCATGGAGAGGCACAGGCTGTGGGCAAGGGGCTAACCAGGCCTTCTCAGAATCATTTGTCAGCAATTCAGCTCTACTTTTCCTTCTTTAGAAATCACGAATTCTAGTGTAGAAGGTTTGGTTCTATTGCAAATTTTTTTGAAACTTCCTAAAAGCACTTACCTGACCTGATTATAGCTTACAAAACAAAGAGGAAGAGATCACCAACAAGAGAGATAAGAATTCTGATTATAGTGATTTTTAAAGCAATTAACAAAATACTTTCATTTGAACTAGCACGATGCTGGAGAGAGGAGTTACTCACTTCAGCATGAAGCCAGCTACCTCTGTGTGTAAAACAGAATGGCACCTTTCTGATCCTACTTCTGATCAGGGGAGAAATTGAAATGACTGATACTTAGAAACTGCCACAAGACGGTGTTTCAAAAGCCTCTTGCAGCAGCCCCCTGGTGCACACAACAGAATAGCGCAGACAGCTAAAAAAGGCAAGAAAGAAGAAAACCCAGAGGGTCTGTTCCCGGCCCGCAGCCGTACCCCTAGATTTTCACACTTTCTGTGCCGTACACGTTGTAGCCTTCTCTGTAGGTAGCGTAATTCTGGGTGTTGGTGGCGGGAGCGGGTTTGAAGTTCTGCGTGTTCTTGGTGAGTTTCATTCGCTTGGACTCGGCCCGAGACTTGTAGCAGAACTCGATCAGTGCCACCATCATGGCCAGCCCCAGGCCTCCCACAAGGATATAGAACACGCCAGCAACATTGCTCAGGCTCAGAGCGCTCGTCTTGTCCTAAGAGAAATGAGCCACGCTGTTAGTTCTGCTGTGAGGGGCAGACAGACAGACAGACAGACAGACTTTAGGCTACTTTCCATTAGCCCTATCTGGAAAAGCTACACTCATGGGGTTCAGTGTCCGGCCCACGGACCTGTGCTGACCCCCCATCCCCACAGCCCGGGGCTGCACAGCAGTGACTGCTCTGTCCTCCACCCTGTGGTGGGTGAAACCCTGGCTGACTCCAAGGCAATGAGGTTTTGTTGGGCATTGACTTTCCCAGGCCTTCGGTGTCCCAGAGCAAAGTTGCCTATGGCCAAGCATCCCTGGTAGCAAAGGCACTGGGAGAAAGCTGTGCCAGTGGCTGCATAAAACAGCAGGATTTACAGAAGGCCATGACAAAACTAGAAAAAGAAAAAGCCAAACCACTACATACTTGGGTTTGGTCAATGTAGGTAAAATTCTTGAGATGCTGACAAACTTAACTACCTTTTTTTTTTTCAACAGTTAGGGAAAAAAACCCACCCTAGAAAGATGGTCAGTTACTTAGAGGTCAAGTAGCAGAACCCTGAGCTAAACTAGCACCTTCTGGAGAGTGAGTTATTGAATGAAACCTGACATTGTAACACAAAAATCACTGGTCAGGGTTTATCTTCCTTCAATACATGTCAGATGGGGGAGAAGCTTGCATTTCTTAAAATGGGGTTCTGGAATGAGATTAAATAGAGCTGCAACCCTTCTGCTGCTGCATGGGTGGGTGGCTGTGGGCAGGAACAGCTCCTGGCTGGCACGGCCCTGGCTGAGCTGCCACACCACACTGGCCTGGGGGGACAAGCAGGTGCCTAAGAAATCTGGCTGTGCCCAGAGAAGACACTGCTGACAGAGCTCGGTTGACAAGTCTCTCCAGGGAGAGCTAAATCTGCATATAGTCAGGATAAAATACGATCTACCTTGTAAGTGTCTGTGTGTTTCATAGGCAGCTTGGATACATGTGGTTGTAACAAACAATCTGCCATTTAAACTAAAGATCTTAATCATTTATACCTCTTTTCGATCACAGCTCTCTTTGATAGCTGAAGTGTGTTCAGATATCCCATGATCCCAAATTTATCTGATACAACAGCTACTGGGTTGTGCCCTAAGCAACTTCCAGTCCTACTGAAATCAATGACATTTTATTATTGGCTTTGCTGGAACCTGAAATTGTCCTCTGACACTGAAAGGGTGCTTTGAAATTATAGTTTACTGTTTGAATGATTACAGAGAGCACTTCCAAAGGCACCAGGGGAGTCAGGCACTCAACTGCGACTGATTTCAGCTGGAGCTGGATTCCTCCTCCTCTTGGTGCCTTTGAAAATGTCCTTCACTCCAACAAGCCCAGCACTTTTACAGTTTTTCTCCCCAATGGGTCTATAAGCACGAAAAAAAAAATCCTCCTTTTAACTGAATGGTGTAAATAAATATTTCCTGCAATTTAAGTGTGCAGCTACTGGGCCGATCCACCTCAAGGGTGGGACCTGCCCTGGGGTCTACAGTGGTCCTTCATGAGGCTGGACAGCCCCATAGCACAGCTGGTGGATGACAGGACAGTACAGCAGCAAAATGGTTCAAAGCAGTATAAAAAAGAATATACAATATTTAGGCAACGATTCACCATTAATATTTCTAGATTTTTTTTTTTTTTTAGTCCAACCAATTTCAAAATGAATTGGCAAATAGGGCAGGAAAGGCATTTTTTCCTTATCAGCTGTCTGTCCTAAAAATTTGTGCCCTTAGCAAGCATGTGACTGTTTCCCAAACTGACATGTAGAGAACCTAAGTAAAAATTTTGAAACAAAAATGGTTTTTTTCAATAAAAATAAGAAAAGATGCTGGCCTGAATAATAGACAGCAACTGTGCTGAAAGTTGTACATTTAAATGAAGACACCAGCTTGGGAGGCTTTGGGGGCTTCTCTTAGCATGTTTTTCTAGCAAAATACTCACACAGTGAAACATACTTACAACTACAGTCTGCTACTGCATATAAGAAAAATGCTGTCATGTTCTGAGAGTTACTTATTTTTTTCTATTCTTTTCTTTCAACCTTCAAAATGTAAATAGCAACTTTTGAAAGTCATTCTTGGTATAAACAAACAGTGGGTCAAAATGTGATTGCTAATCAGTACAAAAAGACCTTCAGCGACTGACCTTACTTCCGGAGTCCTTGGCTCCACATTCACCCTTATCGTACCACCATTTGTTTTTCAGCTTGTCTAAGATGCCTTGTTCACTGAGTTTCAATACTGCAAGGTTTACAGGAGTTCTTCACGTGGGAAATAACATAAATAACATTATATTATGTTATTTTATGTTATTCAATCTTTAAACTACTTTAAAACTATACAAAGCGATAAAGCAGGGTTCCTGGCCACAAAGTATTTACACTGCAGGCAACTGGATCATCCCCTTAAGTTAACGCTAGAGCATCTCTACATTACCAGGTCCTGCCCATATCGCTTTGAGTAATCGGCACTCACTGTTAAATGAAGGCAGTAGAAACAAAGCAAGGCCAATCTCCCACTTTGGTGCACCACAGGCACCTGCAGTAGCTTTACGGATTTGGGTGGGTTTGATCCAGCAGGAACCCCCTATTGCACTAACAGACAGAAGCCCCCACACCAGCCACTGTGGCTTCTCACGGTCAAATAACACTTGTGGCCCCCGGTCCCCGGCAGCCCCCGTGCCTGGCAGGTCTCTGTGCACATCTGCAAAGCAAAAACCCCCAGGCTGGATCCATGGAGGGGGTTTTTGCCAGCCGCCACAGCCACTTCCCCGCCGGCGGTGGCTCCTCCAGCTGCCGCGGCTGGCGCTGCAGGGGCTGTGCTCGGAGGCATCGTGCTCGGCTGCACTCCCCGGAACTGCTGCATCTCGAACACCCCCAGTCCAAAGAACTGCAGCAGAAAATAAGCAAATGCAGACCTCTGTGAAGCAAATTAGTGAATATGGAAACGCCAGCTAAAAGTGCCCAGGGTGGGAAATGTTGGCAGGATAAACTGAGTTGCTGACTGGTGCTGCCAAGAGCCCACAGTCCAGGCAGGGGCTGAGCTCATCTGCCCC
Source organism: Edolisoma coerulescens (assembly GCA_013397115.1). Lineage (NCBI taxonomy): Eukaryota > Metazoa > Chordata > Aves > Passeriformes > Campephagidae > Edolisoma > Edolisoma coerulescens. The sequence continues at coordinate 185,608 of VWZW01006504.1, forward strand.
TTCCATGTGGGAAAGCAGCACCTGAGGAGCTCTCGATTAGGTTTTATTTCCACTTCCTCCTTGTGTGACATCTTGTTTTATTTCCTGCCTGTTTCCACGAGACAGGCTCCCTGTGTAAGGGACATCTTCAGTTCCTGCTCCTGCTTGAACAGCTCTGATCCCTGCTCCACGGCCGCACAGGGCTGGGTCCTTATCCTCAGCAATGCTGTGCCACTTTGCATGGGGTAACACCAGGCAGACACATGCACAGCCTGCTTTGGGTCCATTCAGGCCTGCTGTCAGCAGAGGAGACGCAGGAGCTAAGCCCATGTCTGCACCAGTTCCAACCTCATGTCTGGCTCTTGCTGCTCCCTGCCTTTCTCCCACCCCTGCCCAAAGTGCCTGACTCTACGCAAAGCAGAAGAGACTCAGGAGAAAGAGCAGCTGGACCTATACAAAACACCTTAAATATAAACTAAATTTCACAGTGGCATTTAGGGAAACATCCCCAGACTGGGAGGGCTCACAGCTCTGAGCAACAGGAATGGCTGAGCCCTGCCATGCCTGGGGAAGGGCAAGATGCTAGAAGAAGTAGCTGGTAAAGAAAAGCCCTGTTCCCTCATCTGCCAAGAAGCTGCCTCTGAGACGGCTGTGAGACTGTTGGTGGCTGATGTTGGGAAGTGCTGCCCTCGGAGATGCTCCGTGTGCTTTGGCAGGAGGGTGGCAGCCGAGCCCAGGAAGCTCGTGGGGTATCATGAGAAAAATGATCACATTCAAGAGCTCCTGAGCTGACTGCTCCACGGGCTGCTCTGACATGACCCTTTGTGGTGTTACCCAGGCCAGCAGGGAGCCAAGAGCAGGGAAAAGCTATCCAGATGGGGAGAACCGCTGGTCCCAGCGGCAGCACTGCCAGCACTGCCTGCAGAGCTTCCTGGCTGTCCAGGCAGAGGCAGCACCACTCACTCCTGGCCTGCACAGGGCTCAGTTTGACACCAGCCAAGATTTTATTTTTATAAAATGGCTATTTTTAAGCGGCAGCTGTAATCTAATTAAGTATCAATCAGGGTTGGCTGTACACACTCAGCTGGACACAGCCAAGGGGTGGCGGTGACAAGCCACATGAGACACACCGTGTTTGCTGGCTCAGCGCTGGCAGCAGGCACGGAGCTCCTCCACCAGGAGCCAGCGGCATCCTAAAAAGCCAGCTGTGCCTGCATCCTCCTACAGGTAGGGCTATAAAATATTAACGGGATCAAAGCACGCTCTGAGACACTGCCAACACCCCGGGGCTGCAGGTAATGCACCTGCCCCACTCGGTTACAACGATGGGGAGCGGCCAGGTCCTGGCCAAGCCACCACCATGGACCCTCTTGGGCAGCTGGGCTGTGCTGAGACCCCCGGCGACCCCAGACAAACACGCTACGAGCAGCCGTGCATGCCTGCAATGCCAGCCAGTGAAAGCTCAGTGCTTTTACTTTCTCCTTACAAGCCCCAGCAGAGAGAGGGGTGAATTATTGCTCAGAGAACAGTACTCTCATTTTAAATTTCATTTTAAAACTATCCAATTTGGAGAGATTTTTTGCAATACCTCTCTCTGCTTTGAAAAGCATTGTGCAGCTGAGAATATACAAACAATAAGAAGAAGGTAATAAACACCTTTCCTCCTACCTGCATATTTTATTGTGCAAATTTTCCCCTCCCCCCAGTCCTATTCTGAACACTATTTTTAATTTGCATGCCTTAGTAAACCCCATATGGAGTACTGAGAATTTGCATAACATCCAATACATTATAGATTAGCTTTCACAACATTATACAGTATTGGGAAATGAGGAGGCTTAATATGCTAATTAGGGTGCTTTATTTTTTTTAAGCCAAGATTGCAGCTAATTGCGCACACACAACTGCCAAAAAAAAAAAAAGACAAAGTAGTAAACTAAAATTATCTTAACTAAACAGATGGGAATTTGCCTAAACTGGGGTTTTCATTATAATTTGTCACAGCCCTGTTTGCCAGGTGAGGTACCACATTCCCTCAGCCTGGATAGGAGAGAGGTGATTTGGTCCATCTATCTGTCCTAGCATGAGGAGCTGAGTGGGATGGGCAGACAGGTGCCAAGGAGTCACTCCTTGCTTCAGGCCCACCCAGGCTTTGCTGGTGGAGCTGTCACCATGCCAGGGTGCTCTGGTGCTGGGGCTGTCCCCATCCTGTCTGGCACGAGGGCTGAGCAGGTGGCTGGTACCAGAGGGTCAGGTCGTGTACGGAGGGATCAGGGGAGGCAAGTCAGACATGAAAGAGTAACTGGTACCTGTCCCTCCCTGCCTTGGCCTGTCCTGTCTCCCCTGCACACAGATGACCTGCAGACTTGCCAGAGCAAGCTCCCAGCCTCCCTCGGCTCAGCTACTTTGCTGGGCAGGGCACTGGGATGAGCATCTTGTACCTGAGTGAGGACACCCTCTCAATGTGTAAGAAAAGGCACCAATTTGTGAAGCACAAAATGCAGCTTGTTTCATCGAAGTCCTAAGGAACAATTTTGCCTGCTTCCAGAAAAAAAATCCCAAAACCTCCTAATGCGTGAGCTGCTTCCTTTGCAGCAGGATTTGAGCAACCTTATGGTGGGAGAAGGCGTGATGCCTCTGCAAGCCCTGGTCCAGCACTTCAGGAATGCAGTATGAGCTAGTGTGGGATGGACTCCTCAACTCTCAAATTCCAAGATAAGTAGATATATTGGAAAGTGAGCCTGGCTGCTGATACATTTTCCCATTTCTCATCTCTGAGCAGCTGTCTAGCCCGGTCCAATTTAACAGTCAGAGTCAGTCATGGCTTTGGCGGAGATCCTGATGGAAGTGCAGAGAGCCATGTCTGGATCCTGGCATTTTTCACTGAGTGCTCAGCAGTGCCCGTGGAACATGAATCCTCTGTGTCACCCCTTAGCTCACACCCAGCCAGTCCCAATGGTGTCCCTTGGGCAGTGCCAGTGCCGTGCCTGTGCCAGCCAGTCCAAGGCCACCAGGTTACAAAGTGTTCTGTTGGTTGTTGTAGAGGGAATTGCAGGGTACTTCTAGGAGTGATGGCTGCTGGCTCTAGGAAAGGGATTTTTCATAGCTTGCCCTGGCACTGCTTGACTGAGGGAGGATTTTTAAAATTGCCTTCAGAGGCAGAGGAATGGAGACACTAAATGACTTGTCTGGGTCCCATGGGAAGGCTGTGTCACCCAGCCACCTACTTCTCTCACTGTCCAGCTCCGAAGATCATTTCCTCATTTTCTGGGGCTCTGTCTCAGAAGACTTCCATTTCCTTGTCTTTTTCTTGGCCTAGTTTTGTGCTTTCCAGCTGGTTTTTTTAATCATGTTGCTGTTGTTGGGCTGTATGTGATATCCTATGAAGTCCTCGGCCCTTTCCTAGGCGGCTTCCACTGTTTTTCCATGCTTTAATTTATGATGGGATTCTTTTTCATCTCCCCTGTGTGGTTCCCAGACCTCTCTCTTTCAGTTTGGTTGCTTTGATAAAAGTAAAATGTTCAGAGGTTTGGGAGCTTTTGGGTGTTCTCTTGTTGTGCTCTGTATGCCAAGAAAATGAGATGAGGCCATTTGGATCGGGATGTCAGCATTTTGGATGCCACAGGATGGTATTCTTGTCCAGAAACTTGCAGTGTTTTTCTTCCTTCCCGTAACTGAAGGATTTTGTTGTTTCCTTGCTTTTGCTTTTCATCCAATATATCTGAATCATCCAGGCTTAAACCTGTGAGGTTGGTTCTCTTGGGCAGCTCTACCAAACCCTGCTAGGATTTTTTTCTACAAATGCCTGGAAGACTTGAATTTAGAGAAACAGTACCAGGAGCCTCATATGGGATAGCACCACCCTTAGAGGTGAATTAAGCCATCTGCTATGGTTGGTTTTTTTAAGAGAGGTACAGCTGTAAGATCAGTGCCCACCTATTTGATAGACTTTACAGAGGCTGCCACAAACATGATTTTATACCTTGACAGAAGTGGGTTTTACTGGTATTTCAGCTATTTGGTTTCTCTGCCACCCTGTTAGGAGACTCCATTCAAGTGCTGGCAGCATAACCTTCCCCTCTTCAGCTATCAGCTACTGCTAGAAAACAAGGTGTGCCAGTCTTTTTCCAAATTTAGTATGGCACCATCCCAAAGGGAACCTCTTCTTCCTTTTGCTGTGCGGCCCTGGGGCCTCCTCCCCGCTGCACTTCAGCCCATCTGCGTGCAGGACACCAGCCTCAGAAGCCCTTTGCACCCTTTGCTGCTGTTGGCCCCAGATGACAGGATGATACTGATGGAGTGAACTGATTTTTGAAAAACAAACTCATTAAAATCTCATCCCTGAACTGGGTCCCCAAAGCTTCAGGTTCAATTTAAAAACGGGCCACCTCTCCCTGAAATTCAGGAATTGCTACAGCACTTTGCCATGCGGGTTGATCCTGTACAAAATATGGCATTGTTTCCAGGCTGAGTATGTTCACCATGCAGATGCTCCTTCTCAGAGGAAGGAGCTGCTATGGGCTCTCTGCAGAGCATTTATTACATTTATATTTCATTACTACCTATCTTCCATTCACGCAATTAATATGGAAAAGAGGGAACACAATGACTCAGAGGCCATTTGCTCTCTCCTCTTCTCTTTGAGACAGCCTTACCTGTCTGAGAGATTTCTTGCCTTGCCTCCTCTTACCCAAGCCCCAGTTTCAGGTTAGTTGCAGTAAATTTTATCTCCATTGAGAAAACTGGTGACATTATAATATTTCTTTCTGGCCAGAAAAAGCTTGAAGTAGAAGACATGTAAATTAATCATCAAAGAAGTAGATCTTTATTAGTCCCAAAAGTGGGAAGGTAGAACTTCCGACCCTCTCAAATTCTAAATCATAACAGGTTTTTAGTGTTTTGATTAATGGGCTTTTAGGTTAATTGTCATGATTTCACCTGCACCTATTTAAACAAGAAAACCCCAAACCAGATGTTCTACCTACTGCCATCACTAACTTCTACCAGCTTAAGACACATGCCCAGCAGGCTGCAGTCCCACATGTGACTGCAAAAGCTGGCCAGGCTGCTCCTTTCGGCAGTTGGGTTCCAGTTACTGGCCATCACGTTTGTGTGCTAGTGCTGCAAACAGGACCCTTTCGTGAATGAACTTGGACTGCAGTGAAGTCTGAGCAGTTTCTTGGAAAAGCGCTGTTAAATTACGAAAAGAACACTGCGATCTCGCCAGGAAGGGGCCATTTTCCAGGAAAGATGGCAGTGCCTTTGTAGCCAGTGTTTGGGCTGGTCCTCACAAGTCGCAGCAGGCGATACAAGGAGTCGGTGACCACTAGAGGTGAAAATTGGGAACAGAAGTCACTTTAGGACTTGAACATCTCACCCAATAATCTGCAGACCTTTTTCAGCTTTGTCTAACTGGTGTTCAAGTGGCATGAAGTCTCAGCAACACTGTAGTTATGTTTATTACTTGCAATCCATAAAGATTTAAGTGATGATTGGAACAGCTTTGGATAATTCACATCCCATTCAATGCTCTAATGGATGTAATATAAATGTTATATCCAAACCCAGTCACTGCCAAGGAGAGTGAATGAACTCAGCAGACAGCACACTGTTCCTTCAAACCAGATGAACCATTGCTCAGAATTCATTTAGAATTTTTAGATGCAATCTTTCAGAAAAACAAGCTGCAAAGTAAAGATGTAACCATCAAGGCACTTCAAAACACCAATTAAAGGGCTTCCTTGGGGTGGCAGAGGATGGGAAGGGCAGTGCATGGGCTGCACTGAATCTTCCAGGCCATGGGACTGCCCATGGGCTGCCCTGGCACCTCTCACTACCTGGGTTTTACAGCTGCAAGTGTTCTTTCACCCCCCATCAGCTGGTTCCTGATTTTCTGTAGAATGGCATACAGGGTACAGTGTGGCATTTTCACAACAGTGTTGCTTGCAGCATCTTGAGAGTCCAAACGTAGCTTTTTTGGGGGTAGAGGGTAAAGAAATCACCCATGAAATTGAAGGAAGACCAGATAACATCAGCATTGAGAGCTCCTCTCTGGTCTTTAAAATATCCTTTCTTCACAGGTGCCTGGAGCTGAGGCTCAGGATAGCAGAGCATGAGCTGCAGCAGACCTGATCAGCACTTCATCTGGGGAGGGATGCCCGGCTGGCTCAGGAGATGCCAAACACTGGGCAAGAACGCCAACCACTGCAGCTTCACTGCTCATGAGTGGTCCCTGCACAGGAGAGCTCCACAAGCTTCTGCAGTGCTACTTGGCCAGGACATCCATGTCCCCAGCAGCACCGGGCAGGGACGTGGGCCATCTCACCCAGCAATAGAGAGTTCATTTAGAGGTGAAGCTAAGAAATTTAAGGCCAGTGGCAGTGGGGATCCTTCTCACAAAGGCAGATGGATGCTGGCTCCAAACATACAGCAAATATGGTCACCGGGAGAATTGTCCTTTGCTAACAGACCTCTCTGTGTACTTAACATTGCATCTACCACAACGCACAATCCACAGGGGCCAAGAGGCCCTTGTTAATTTTTCCCAGCAGCACAACAGCAGACAACAAATTCCTCTGGTTGGAGAAGTGTTGTGGAAATGCAGGCACATGTCACTTGGGATGCAGCATTTACAGCAAAGCTGTTTGTGATTCCCTGTACCTTGGTACTGGCCCTTCGGGTGCACAGGAGAAGGCGAAATCCCAGTGCCAAAAACAGCCCTGGGCTCTGGCTGTGTCACACTGCATAGTGTAGAACAGCTGTAAATCTGGTCTAGTATCTGGCTCGGCCAGATTTATTGCTGAATTGTGGCACCAGAGTAACAGAAAGCCACAGGAGGCTTCTGGCAAATCCGTCCCTCCTAAGAGTGCAAATTGTCCCTCCTAATGAAATGTGATATCCTCCCTCTGCATCAGAGTACTGCCCTGGCCAAGCCCCACGGTCAGACCAAGGGCTCGGCCTCTGCAAAGGGCTCATCACCTTCCTGTCCAAATCTCAGTGACGTGAAGGAAGTGAGAGTTCATGGTGGTACCAGGTCTTGGTTAGTACATTATAAAGTGTTTTTTCACTTGTTTTACAATTAAACAATAATAAACTTGTTTTATAATTAAATAATCCCTGTTGGTTTTGCCTAATCCTTTTAATTTAGGAATCTGACATATTTAGAGCACTCTTACTTCTACAGCAAGAAATGTTTTCCTTTGTTCCTTATGACCAGAGCTGTCCTTGCTGGCTGGAACATCCCTGGGATTGCCAACATCAGCACAACCCAACCAAAACCGTTATAACATCAAAGAGTTCAGATGTTAAACACTTGGGTTTCTAAAATCCACCTCACAGTGTCAGAGAAAGGCAAGTGGAATAAGGTGCAAACAAACAAGCATTTCCTAAATCCAAAATGCTTCCTAAAATCCTCTTGGGTAAAACTACTGAAAACACTGAATTAATTGTTCCTGCTGGTGTCACTGGCTAATCTCCACTAACCTCAGGGGAAGCAGAGAGGGCAGCTTGCTGTAGACATGTGGGACATGTCACGTTTACCATGCTCCAAGAGGCAAACACCTGAAGAGGACAGAGACTACAGAATAACAGAATATTCTGAGCTGGAAGGGACCCATTAGGACTATCAAGTCCAACTCTTAAGTGAAAGACCCATACAGGGATTGAACCCACAACCTTTGTGCTCTGACCAACTGAGCTACTCTCAGTGTGACCCCGAACAATGGCACCACTGTCCGGCACTGCATCCAGCCGAGCAGAGAAATCCAGCACTGCCACACATCACACTGAACCACCAGCCTTCCCTGCCCTGCTGGCAGGAGGAGGGGAGGTGATGCTGAATGGGGCCTCCAGTCCTGTTGACTGGAGCTGAGTGGGCCAGAAGGCAAGTGGCCACTGCTGCATCCCTGAGCCAGCCCACACAGGCACACAGCTGTGCAGGGACTGAGAAAGGCAGAAATCAAGCCCAGGCTCTCTGCTTAATTTGACAGAATACCATAAAAAATCTCACTAACAACCATCTTGGTATTGTTAAAATATAAATATAGAAACAATCTAGGAAGATACACCAAATTCAGCACTACTCTCTAGAGGGCATTGCCTGAGGTTAAAGACCCATCTAAATCAAATAAGGCACTTTATTCCCCCAAGCTGTATAAATCCCAGCCTGATCTGTAAGTATCGAATGGACTTTTTGTCAGATCTTGTTACTGAGATAACTTCTGAATAGATACAAAACCTGCAGGTGAATGCATTGTCCAAGGGCTCTGCTCTTGGTCAGACCAGATCCATCTGCCTGTCGCAATTTACCAACTTAGCAACATCTCTCTGCCATGACTTCATGTTTTGTGACACACCCACACGTGAGGGATAGGGAAGACTTTGTTTGGAAATGGACTCATTATCCAAACCCACTACGTTTGTTTAAAGACTACCGTTGCCTGGTACCACAAGCAGGAGTGAAGAGCCCTGAAAATACAGGCATAAACCCATATGGTCAATCCCTGTTCCTTCTTGTCAATCACTGTTTCCTACCTTCTGTCTCAAAAAGTGAGCTTTGGTATTCCACACTGAACATTTAATATTCAAGGAAAAAATGCAAAAAGCACCAGGCATTTCTTCTTTAAGTAATGAGCCCTTGGCTGCTCTTTGTTACCATTTCAGACCCACACCACTTTTTCCCTGCCCTGTGTTACCAGCAGTTGCACATCTCCAAGATTTAACATTTGAGGGATTGAAATGCTTTATGGGCGGGCAGAGGAAGGGATAAAAGTGAAAGCCATCTAGTTTGAAAAGACAAAGAGCTTGCAAAATTAGAAAATTAAAACTCAGCACCTCAAGCCCTATATATCCCCCAGCCACCTAAGAAATATGCTGCACGTCAATGGCTGGGGTAGTGCTTGGAGGAAGAGCGATAAATCCCCTGGCAGAGGATGTTGTTTTTCCTCAACAGCAGTGCCAGCAGCAGTTCCCTTTGCTCAAGGCCCTGGGGCCCTGAGTGCTGGTGAGGAGCATCCCGGGGCTGCAGCTCCCTGGCTGCCAGGGGATGGGTTTAGTTCCTGCTGAGCACTCAGTAGCTGCAATAGTTCTCCATAACAGAACTTTATTATAGTCTCCATTATTGGGCAGGAGTAACCTGCCATTACAGGTTGGAGCATCCAGTGTCTCCTTGAGGAATCGGAAGCGTTTTTCCTTTGGTCACCAGGCATACATTTTAAATTAGGGTGTTTGAATGAGCACGTGATGTCATTACAACATCTGTACACATTGTGCACACCTCTACACAGCCATATGTGTTACCAGCTGAGGCTGCAAGTTCCTCTGCCCTTTGCAGAGTTTGCAGCCTGTGTTTGGCAGCAGCAGCTGCCTCTATGAAAGTATATTTACATGTTTCATAAATGTAGCTCAAACAAATTAAACTCTGTACTAACAGGATCATCATTTAATAGAAGTGCCAAGTGGTAATGCAATAATACACCCCGATTGGATTAGGAAATACAAGCCATAACAAGTCACTGTAGCTCATTCACAGCAGTGCCTGACACTTGACGTATGGATGTGGCGAGAGGGTGGCAGGAAGAGCAAAGGAGGGCAGGTGCCCAACATCACGCTCAAACCTACATCATCTGAAAGAGCAGCACGGACCTTTCCTGTCATTGCTTGGGTCCTTTCTAACTTGGATGGGTACGAGCAAGAGACTCAACTTACCTTGCATGATGGCTATCCCCTCACTTTCTCTTGTCTCTAGACACATCCATTTTCCCCCCGTCTTTATTTTCCTCTTGAAATGGCTTCTTCTGTGACTCCTGCTCTTGGCTCCTCAGCAGGCTGCAGGTAGGTGCTGCTTAGTCCAAAGGCTACACAAGACATTCAAAGAACAGCTACATCGTGTGTACAAAAGCTAGAGGCGTTCAGCCCATGGTTACAGTGCCGGCGAGCACAGAGAAATCCACAGAGCAGCACAAGTGCCCGCGTCCACGTGAGCACAATGCTGAAACATAAGAGTCACTTTGAAGAAGAAGAAAGGCATTTACTTTTCCCTTTGTATGTTAAATGACAGCAGTTACTATTACAGAGAAACAACCAAGCCCAGACCCCCCAGGGAGACGTTCAAAGGAAGGGCCCTGCTCCTGCTGCTGGGAGCTCCACTTCCAGCTGCTGGTTTTCCTTTTTTCCTTTTCCAGTACCACAGAGCCTTCCGCCTTGATTTTTCCCATACTGATACTTACAGTGCAGGATAAATGACTCATGCAAGCAATATATGGAAATTAACTGTTAAGCACCACGAATATTATCAAAAGGAGTGCACAATTAACAAGTCTTCAAGATTTCTTGCGGCCATAAAGACACGACATGACAACCCTGCACAAGCCCTAGGTCTAGCACAATTAATGCTGCACAAACAGGTCTCCTTGCACAGTCAGGTCGAGCTGGCTTCAGTGAGGCAGCAAAGCCAGTCTCCATGATGCTAAAGGTTATACTGGCAAAACAAAACAGCTCCCAGTTCTTGGACACGACCGGTTCCGGCTCCACCAACTCCTTCCCAGCATAGGCAACTTACTCTTGCCAAATTATTGTGCTGACTCTCCCAGTCCCATTTCCAAGAAAATACCCTCAACAATCTGCACAACAGCACTGTCATTTCTGAAAACCAGAGCAGGCTCTCTGCCCTTCTTGGCAGTGCTCTAAGTGAGATGCTCCAATGAACTCCTAGAGCATTAAGACTTCATCACTGGCACAAAACATACACAGTATTATTTCCTAATACGCTATAAAGTAATAGCTGTCAATTAAACTGATATTCTGGTGTCTTCCTTTTAAAGCATTATTTTGCTTTGTCACTAATTTGCACAATACAATAATTTCATATTACTTTCCCAGCTCTGAACATGAATTAGCTCTGTGTTACTGTCACTGGCTCTGATCAGCCATTTTATCTTTTTCCAGCTCATAACCCAGGCCTATAGAATGGATGACAAGGAAATTCATGATGATGAACATAATTTCAAACAAATTGCTCAAATAAATAGTGCTGCATCTTTTTAAGATAGCCATTTCCCCAAATGTTCTCTTTTATGCACAACGTGTTTGGCAGTGGTGTTCTTTAGGCATCAGGTATCATCTAAAATAAAGCATAACAGATTTCTTCTAAAAATATGCCACTTAAAAAAATTATGCCGCAAATGCTAACGGCTGTGCTGAAAATGTATCAAAGCAAAACAGCACACAGACACGGGGGAACAGATCCCATCTGCTAATGGCCACACTCACAGCTCCAAAGGGCTTGGGAATGGGATATTGTATGGAGCATGGCTCTGAGGGCAGAACTCAACTAGCACACTGGAAAAGTAATTCTATGATTATAAAGAAACAATTGGAAAATGAAATAATATTACACTGCATGTCATCTCTCTGATGTACTCCAAAAGAGGTATCAGCCTAAAAAAGAATATATTAAAGAAATTACGTCAAATAATTAGCAAGGAATCTTGGCATGTGAAGTTGGTGAGAAGCTGCATTCAAATATTCTCCTTCCCTGCTGGTTGCCATTAAATGTTATCGTGAAGGTATAAGAATACAAGAAATCTATCAACAGCAGAACTACAGAAATTTATCTTAGCAGAAAATTGTTCCTATGCAACTGAATAATTAGTTTCACTTAAGTCACTCAGCCTGCGACCGCTGTCTGCATCCCCTTTTGTCTAATTCTTGTTAAATGCCTATTCAGCCATCACTCAGCTCCAAGATTATAGGATTGTATAACAAACAAAATAATTAGTTTCCAAACTTGTCATACACCGCAACTTATTTCCTGGAATATGTTTTTTTTACAACTGCTGTTTTGTATTCTCTCACGATTGAGAACTCGGCTTGCACGTCTAAGAGCATTTGAAGAGAGGATAATTTTGCCATGAAACTAAAGTCACAGTCATTTAGGAGGGCTAAGTGAACAAGTTTTGATGCACGTACCAGAACGTCTGCACCAGCCAAGTCAGCCCGCGTATTGACATGCAACCCAGAAAAATTACTTATGGGTGGAGCATATTCCCCTTCAGACTTCTTAAATAAGGACCACTACCGAAATAGGGTAATTCCCTTTGCCAGGGCAGTACCAACAGCTAAGGCACTGCAGAACACACTGCCACCCTCTGCTCCACACCAGCACTGGCACAGACTGGTAGCACTGAAAACAAGACACATGTCAGCTGAGGCCTTTAAAACAAACTCATTAAAATGGCACAATCTCTTTAGTGTTGAATTACGAGTGAACCCCAGGAGCACAGAATGCCCACAGGCCTAACCTTACACTCGGTGTAAACCAACAGATTCAAAACCTGCAGAAAGACAATTGAATACCTTTTCTATTTCCCGCTGCAAGACTCAAAATCCTTGTGAAAATAGAAGTCACTGTTTAATTTTCCAGTGGTGATGAAGATACGATAACAAGAGATGAACTCACAACTCAGAATCATTCCTCTCCAAGCACAGGCACACCACATGCGAGACCGCAGGGAGGGCAAGCACGGGGGAGGTGACCGGGTCCTTTGCAGTACAACGATGGGCACTGGCACAAGCAAACAGGCTCATACTTACCTCTGGCTTTCAGCGCGAGCTAAAATATCAGAGTCACAGGGGAATTTAGCTTAAGAACCTGGCACCACCAGTCTGACATGACTCATATCTACACACAACCCACTGTCAGGAGGTAGGAGGCGGCTGATTGCGGACTTGGGGCAGCGATTTCCCATGCCTGGGTCTCTACTGGGGAAGCTGAGAGAGGAGTCTGTCAGCTCAGCCGATAGAGAGAGCTGCCCCGAGTGAGCAATGGTTGCCGTGAGATGGGGGGCAAGGTCTGTATCTCCAGGTGCCTTCACCACCCCATCCTGATTCCCCCGGCTGCCACCTCCTTTAAAGTAAAAGGCAAAAAATTAACAGTTTTGAAGTGACTCCTCTGAATGCTCTACAAATGAAGCCGTGTTCATATAAACAATTAACCTGAGAGATGGGATGAGATGATGAGGGCAGCTTCTGGTGGAAGGACAGGGAGGAGAGAGAGGCCAGCGAGACTCTTGGAGATGTAGTGCACAGAGGGCAGCACCAGAACTCATCTTTCCCCAGAGGGCAGCAGGGCTCCTGCGGGGCTGGGGCAGGGCCTGGGCTGGCCGCGATGGGGGTGTGCTGGGAAGGCACTGCCCGTCCGCTGCAATGCCGCATTGCAGCCTGCAGTACGCAGGGCCCACAGAACTACCTCAAAGGAAAAGCTACTTTGTAACGAAAAAGCCCTTTGATTCACCACACCTCCAGAAACAGCCACTAACCCCTTCCCCAACTCCCTCAGCTTAGTCTTCTGTGGGAGGTCTTCTACACCCCATGCTCTCCTCTCTGGGGACTTCTGGAGCTGAGCTGTGCCCCAAGAGCTGATGACCACAGCTCAAACAAGTTCTTCACCACAGCGTGTAACAACAAACTGCAGAAAGACATCACTTTGGACTAAACCAGCCAAACACACATTATTGTGTTTGCACTCCTTCCCACTTCTATGGGTACCAACTCATGTTATCACAGCACCCCAAATTCCACTCCCTAAACACTGCCTGACGAGGCCAAGGGCCTGCCAAATAGACAGCATCGCTCTTTGTAAAACATCTTCCAGCACAAGCAAAAATAGAAGGATGGCCCTGCCCTAAGTATGACCATTTAAAAAGCCCTCTTTAGTTTCCTTAGGGCTGTAAGTGTTATTGGTTTGGTTTAATTCAATGAACTTGAAGCAATAAAGTTCATTGAGGCTGGTTTGTATGAAGAGTTTTCTTTCAGGGAGGCAGCATGAGACAATGAGGTGCTGGATCCCAGGAGGATATTAAATGTTTAATATACTGGCAAGTATGACATATAAAAATGTTCTGTGAAGGATGAGCAGCAGAGCCAAAAAGCATAAAAAAGCTTGTGCTCATTTCCAGGCTGCTGCTGAGCACTGCAGACCTCCAGCTATTGAATCAACCCAAATTCGAGAGCTTTTCCTTCCTTTAATATTACACAGTGGCTTTTGCTAACAGTGGACATGACGAACTGAGCAATTTCCTATGTAGCCAACTGTATGCAACTCTTATTAATGGAATGCAGCAGTAATTTGCAGTAATTGTCCAAAACTGCAGTTTACTGTTACTACTGATTTTGGACCAAATCGGAAGCGTTTTTATAGGAGAAATTAGGAGTTATTTTTCCCCAAAGAACTGATGTAGGAGAGTGTCACTACAAAAATGAATTTCAGTACTTTTCAGTGTAACAGTGTCATTTAAATTAATTTTCTCAGTAATTCCTGCACCCAAGATGACCAACAGTACCCAGCCAACTCTAGCTACAGCTTATTTTCGCTGGGTTAAAGACTGTGGAAACCGCCAGTCCCACAGGGCAAAGCTGGCAAGATGAAAGCACACTAGTTAACTTTTGCAATACATGAGCTCATGGAAGCAATTTTGTGAAGGTACAGTACAGGCTGCCTGGAAGGCTGGGAGGAGCCTCTGCTCAGCAGAAGGCAGTGATAAGGTTGCCACTGGAGTCAGATTTGAGTCCACATCTGTATCAAAGGCATGTCAAACACAGACACAGGGCTCCTGCACAGGAGAGTGCAGAAGACTGGTCAGTGCTGTACAAAAGGTGACATTTGAATACTCCAGGCAAAATTTCCAAAACCTTGCCAAAAGGGCAAAGGAAACAGGAGCCCTCTCACCTCCAGGTCTGTGCTGGCACAGCTGGTTCTGGCAAAAAAAAGCCTCATAAACCCCTCTTTGTATCACAGCTAAAACACAGATGAGACAAAGGCTTGCCCTCAGGGATTGGGACGGCAGCCAGAGGTGACCATTGGTTTCTTGTACAGTTACCTCACTGATTTACTCTGCATAAGTCCCACCAACACTGGACTTTCTATCTGTTAGTTAAATAAGGTTTCCAAGCTCGAACAAACCTGCTGATGATATTAAATAAGACCATTTCTTTGAAAGAGCTACTGAGCAAGAAAACTGCTTTTTTTCCCCCACCACAATTAGTGAAATAGTTTTCATCTGCTTTCTTTTTTGAGTTTTTTTTTTCTTGAGAAGCAAAATAACAGCCTTGCCGATTACTCTTGGCTAAGGTACCCGATTGTGGTGACATTGAGGCTGACCTTGGAGTCACCTCCCCCGCTGCCGCACTCTCCTTTGTCGTACCACCATTTGTTTTTCAATTTGTCCAAGAGGCCTTGCTCATTCAGTTTTAATACTGCCAGGTTAACAGCATTTCTTGAAACGATAAAACATAACTTGTAAGAAAAAATGCACAAATGCTTAGGAAATCGTAACGTATAAAAAAAGGAGCACAAGAGGACAAATTGGCTAAAATTTCACAGAACGTGGAGCTATCAAAATGTCTGTACAGCAAATACAGGGTTAAATATTGGAAGGTGGCATGGAGGATAACATTTGCTCAAAACTGAAGTGTGCGGGATGGGGAAATTGTCTTTGAGAAAAAAAGTAACAAGAACACCACATCATGCAGTTAACATTCGTCACATATGGCAGGTTAACTTGGCTTTTACCATTTAAATTGAAAAAGCCATTGAACTGTAAAATTAAAACAGCAACAAACAATCAGAGAGGACAACACGAAGAGAACACAAAAAAATGGATGCATTAAATAAATGAAACCATAATTTACCGTCTTATTTAACTCCATGGAATATTGAAGATTTTAAACTTTTAAGTTACCTCAAAATCCACAAGAAAGAAAATGACAACACAATACATCAGGGTAGGTGGAATACTATAACAACATGGATATTGTTATATTATTCCACCCACCTTAATGCTGAGCCTTTGGGGGTTGCTACACCATAGCCCTTGGAATCCAGGTTGCCTCCAACTTTCATGGTGTCGCACGGCTTGCGCTGCTCGATGTACTCGTTCATTGTGGACTCCAGCAGGAAGGCAAACTTCCCCTTGGACTTCCGCACCCTCGCCACCCCATCCGCCGTCGTCTTGGTGAACACTGAGGGCTCGGCCGACTTCATGTATGACCACATTTTCTCATAGACAGCTATTTTTGACCTCTGAGAGAGATGAAAGGAAGGAAACGAAGAGTCATGTTGGCAAGACTGAGCTCCTTGGGCTTAGCTGGCTTAGAGGTATAATGACACCCTGTAACTGTTTAAGGCTAACAGATAAAAAAAGCCAAGGTAGCTTGGAGAGAGATACATTGCCCCCTGAACAAAGACCAAACCACAAAATGTTTGTGGAGGGAGAAGCATACCTCAGACATTTATTCTACTGATTGCTGAGTAACTGGCAGCCTCGGAATGAGCAACGGTGTGTGCCTGTCCCAGCTTGGCTCCTGTTGTGTGCTGGGTTTATCTGCCCGAGTGCTGCTCTGCTACTGAGCCAGAGGGAGGATGGGAAATCCCAGCTCATCCATCATGGCCAACAGATGCAAAAGGAGCCTCTCCTCTTCACATAAATCTTCAGCATTGTTTTTTCACACTAACTACAGCTAGGAAGGGCTGACATCTGCTTATTACAAGTTTTCAGCAAGGCAGGAGTGTGTTTTTCACAGTGGTGATGGCAGCTCTAAGATACAGGAGACCATGACATTCTAGTGGCTGCCAATAGAGATGCTCAAACAAGGGATATAAACAGTAACTACAAAATCTTTTGTGAATCAATAGTCAAACATTCAAAATTTGGTTTTCCATTTTCCTAGAAGACAGCAAATACAAATATGAGCAATAAGCTGAAAAACTCGCTGGTTAACTGCCTGTCACTCCTCTGTATTTTTTCCTGATTTCCCTGTTTTGAGACTGAGCAAACCCTAACAGCCTCTACTCAGCATACAAGCTTTGTAAACCTGGAAACATTGAGAAATGTATTACTTCCCCTTCTCCCTCTTCCCCACCAGTAACATTTAAGCCACTCTCAGATCTCAAAGCCACCTCCAGACTCTCAAGAATTTGTATCCTGGACTACCAGTTAAACTTTCCTGCTTGGTCTACAGAAGGCAGTAATGCCAACTGCATTTCTCTAAAGTCTAGAAATCCCAAGGACTTATATAAGGCTTTCAGTCCAAGTTGTGGGTACCTCGAATTTATGCCTCCTACTCCTTGCCAGTTCCCTGTCCACAGCTTTCCTTGCAGAATAGGAATGAAGCAGGCAGTAGCTAAATATAGTTCAAATTGAGCAAACTTGTGGTGGAAGACTACTAATGTCCATCAGCTTGATGATCAAGACATGTTTCCTCCTCATTCAGGACAATTTAATGCATTTTGAATAATGTAATGCTTAACAACCAGCCTCCAAACACTTCACAGGGAGTAAGCCCTGCCTGCACTGCTCCTCAGATTAACATGCTCAGCTGGTGTTGCTACGGTGACTAGAGAGGAGCATGGAGGGCAGGATTTTATTTTAATTACCCTTCCTGATGAACTGAAAAACAACTGAAAATGCAAACCAATTAAAATCAGCCCAACTGACAACAGGAAATCAGACAGACAACAATACAGCCCAGTTACAAAAGGAGCTGGCTGTGTGGTGGGTGTGAAAAACAAGCCAGAGAGAGCATCTCCTGGCTAAAGAGGGGCTGTATGGCTTTGTTTGCCCAGCATCAGGATGAAGAGGGATGTAAGTGGGGCCTGAAATGGTCCTCACACAGTTGAGAGAAGGAATCTGGATTTTTCTGACCTTCCCCGGCAACAGCAAACACTGGATAGCCTGAGATGAGGATGGTGGCTCTGAAGCTGAGTGGGGAGTGCGGCAGCTCAGCTCCTGGCAGGGAGCGCTGAGCCTCAGCTGACTGCAGGACCATGGATCCTGCCCAAGGAGGGAATCTCGCTGGGGCTCAGGGCCAGGCACCCATGGGCTGGCAGCCAGAACACCCTGATAGCCACTTTATCCCTGCCTGCTCAAAGTGCCTTCTCTGAGCACGGCTGACCTGGCCCTCCTGCTTTTCCAACAACCCACTTAATGCATGTAGGCTTTCCACATCTCCTGCCCTGCTGGGAGCTGCCCAGGGCACTGTATGGCTCCCAGGCACCTGCCAGAGGGGCTGTGGGGATTCCAGGGATACCAGAAGTGTCCCAAGGTGGTGGCTGTCTCAGTGGCTGCCACCACCCCTGTGCCCTGTGGGCAGCAGAGTAGTGTGACAGCTGTGCACCTGTGCAGGTAGCAGTGCAGGCAGTGTCCCAGGCACTGCCCATGGCCAGCCTGCCAGCCCTTCTTGTGCAGCTCCCTCAGGCAGAAAGGGAACATAAAACAGCCTGGCCAGCCAACACAGAGACTGCAGGAGCAGTGGCAATCCCGGCGTGTCTCAGTTTCAAGGTTCTTTTCCTTACAACCTTCATCTTCTTTTAACATAAATAATACAAACACATCTGGCCATTTATATTTGCAAATAGGCACCTAAGGGACAAAAGGAAGGCAGAAAACCATCTTTACTCTTTATACCTCTCAGCAAGCTGAAGTCGTGCGCCTTCCAAATTGTGCATGCACAATGTATGCTTTTGCTTGTTTTCCTCTGCAGAGTGTGCCTTTAATTACCCAGATAAACCAGAATTTCTTTTCCTTTCAATCTTTTAACTCACACCTGAATACCTGTCTGTAATAAGTTCTTTCATACTCTTTCCAGCTGGCCTGACTACCTGAAAGCAATGGCCAGTACATCTGTGCATTGTTAATAATCACAGCTATCTGATGAGTGCCAACAGCACGCTCAGGGCTGCACGTGGTCCAAACAAAGCATGTTCCCTGCTCCAAGGGCAAAGGGTGAATATCATCATTCATGCTTCAGAAAACCAAATTCTACAAATGAAAACCTGATCTCTTTTCAACTTCAACAAATAGCCTAAGCTTTATAGTCTGCTGCCTTCGTTTAACTCTTCTGGATGATGTAGTTAAAAATCAGTTCCTATTTCTATATGGTCATTGCCCACCTCTTCTTCTGCCACGTGGAATTTTCATAATAGCTTGTTATTATCAAATTAACTAAATATGAATAGCATTCTGATCTAGTAGAAGCAGACAAAAATTCAAGCTAGAAATGAACAAAGCATGTATTGACTGGGAAAGGTTAATATAAAATGCATCAGGTATGTGTTGGTTTTGGAGCAGTCTGGCCGAGGACCCCAAGGGATCCTGAGAGAGAAGACCAGGGGTGCGATGGGCTCTGGCCACTGAGTCCTGCTTGGTTAGTGCTGCTTTTTGCAGCCATTCACCTAAATCCATATTAAGGTGAAAGTAATTACTTATGATGAGGCTTCTTGGAGAAAGGGACAGTGCCACCAGACGAGCTGTGACACCTGCACACACGCTCAGCAATACTCAAAGGTGTTTTCTGCTCCTGGAGCCATATTTTAAACCTGGTCAATGCCATGAAACAACCAGTTATTAATGCTGGTCAAAGATGCAATGGGATGAAATGACAGATGGTATTTTTAGTAAATATTTTCCTTTTTTCCAATTTTCCAATTGCCTCAACAAAACCCAATCATCCCAGAAGCCCCTAAAAGACTTTCAGAAAAGAAAAATGTCTTTCCTTTCTAACTATAAAGCTCCAAATTCTGTGTTGAAAGAACATTCTTACCCATCTGTCCCCCTCTGCAGACATTCACACTGCCTCTCCCAGCCCCACCCAGGAGTCTG
This sequence comes from Edolisoma coerulescens, assembly GCA_013397115.1. Lineage (NCBI taxonomy): Eukaryota > Metazoa > Chordata > Aves > Passeriformes > Campephagidae > Edolisoma > Edolisoma coerulescens. The sequence goes on from VWZW01006504.1 coordinate 205,242, forward strand.
ACACCCATAAGAGGGGCCAGACAGCAGAAGCAACCACAGAGAAAGGATTTACACTCCAAAATAAGGCAAGGTCTGACAGATTTGCACTGTTGCTAGAGTTCAGTGGCAGCAAAACATTTTCCCTTTCAATAAAGTGTTACTTTTAAAGAGATACTTGGGAAAAAAAAACTTAAAAGCAAAGATTTAAGCCAATTCAAAGCCCATAACTGCAGTAACTCCCTATGCTCTGCAACTCCTGTTTCTTTGATATTGCTCTCCAGAAGTCCGCCACATTCATTTCCTCAGGATTTCAAGGGGATATTATTATAATTTTTTTCTTAAAAGCAACATTTTCAGTGTTTCATCTAGGCCCTGAGACACATTAAAGAGTCTTTTCATTATCGCAGCCTTACTGCAGATATAAATAGAACCAGCCTTTGCTTTGTCAATAATGCTGGCTTTTTTTTTTTTTTTCTTCATTTGGATATGTTTATGCAAAAGTATGAGCCACAAAAACCACAGCCAAGGGTGCAGGCAGCTCCCTTCTGTGTCAGCAGAGCCAGCAGCCCTTGTGCCAAGGACTCACTTCACTTGGCCCATTACTAATCGGCGCCTAAATATGTGTTGCTTCTGGGTAGCAATGCATTCATTTGAAAAGAAGATGCCAATTCCATCAGTCCACAATTTTAACACTGTCTTTCATTCTAATTCTCCTAGTTTTGATGTGTGGTTGGCTCCAGCAGTGAAATGAAAAATCAGCCAGAGTGTGCAGTAGCATCCGAAAGCGTGGCCAGTCAGGGCTGGGTGAGTGCTACAGGCATGGGAAGGAGGCAAGCTTGCCTCTCAGTTGCAGCTATTTCTTCAATCCACCCAACAACTGGAACACCCAGCAACCACAAACGTGGCTCCAGCTGAGCCAGACTAGGTGCCTTGGTTTCACTTTTGCACATCCCAAATCACCTAGAGACACCTAGCAAACCCCAGCACATCTTGGACAATTCCTTGACGTTGGTTAAATTCAGCTCTAAAATACGAAGCCTTCTCCCAGTGACCGAATTCCCTTCCCCCTCTGCAGACATCGGTCTCACAGTTCTGCTAAAAGTGACATTGTGTCACCTCCTCCACTACTGAGTAGGGGTGAAGCTGTTGTGTTTGAAGGAAGCAACATTTCTCCTCTGTAGGTGAAGTATGTTACAGGGATGTCCTTTAACTACTTTAGAACGTTTAGTTCTCCCTGCCACCTCCTCCACAACATGCAGGTCTTCTTCAAAATGCCTCCTTGTGCACCCCGTTTGGATGTTTTATAAAGAATGACTAAAATGGTCCTTAACTTCTTATGACAGGCACCAGGAAGTGATTTCCCAGCAGTCAAGCTCAAATTTTTCTCTTATAGGTGAGGGTTGTTGATCATCCAGTCACAAGCCAAATTTACCCAAATAAATTTTATTTAAAACATCCAGCTATATATTCTCGGTTTTATACTTCAAAAAATTTTAGATTATACTGATGTTAATTTTTTTACCTCTGCCTTCAAAACTAAGAGCGATAAACAAAGTGTAACAAAATAAAAAAGCATGCGGAGCATCCTGACCACAGCACACACATAAAGGTAGGCAGAGACATCAATAAAGGTCCTGGAGCAGCAGACTTAACACTCTCCTCTGCTGCACTGGCCCTATGACTACACTATAGCTCCTTAACAAGGGAGATTTACAGCCCTGAAGTCAGACAAATGTTGCTGATACAAAACACAAAGGTCCATACTAAAATCAGTGCACGTATTTAATCTGAATAATACATGCTGCCTTTACACAGATGCACACCTCGCTTTGTATAGAGGCACACCTCACTGGAATGAACTTGGGCAGTTAAGGGTGAACTGTAGCTTCATTATCATCACTCATTGCTTTTGTCACACGTGTGCAATTAGCTCTTCTGCAGCAGCTAATGAATCCAGGAGCTTATGAACCATTAAAAAGCAAGTTACTAAACAGGAATGAAAAAACTGCCAAGAGGCCGCCTTGGTACGCTGCTGCTGCCTGGCTTGGGCCCCCCTGAGATCTACTGGGTTTAGGCAGTTGCTTGCTTGAACTTCTAATATGGCAAATTGCAATGGAGAGGCACCACTGTGTCAGTTGTTTGGATATGACTTTGATTTGATGCCTTTCCACTCTTCCCCAAGCCTGATGTTGAGTCATCCCTGGCACAGCTGCCTCTGGGGGGAGTGAAGGACACTGGTGGGAGCCCTCAGCCCAATCCCACCCCTGGAGCATATGGAGGCGAGCCTAATGATGATGCTACATAAGAACATGATCAATATTATTAGTAAGGTCCCTCTGCCTGAGATTTCCAAGGTCTTTATTGAGAAGGTAAAAATAGGTCTCATGAAGGCCAGAGGGCACCATTAGTCCCCTTTCCCCAGTGAGGACATGAAAGCAGAGATGTCATTTACTGAAGGTCATAGGGCAGAGTCTAAGAGATCAATGTCACAGCTTTTAGCCACAGATAACTTGTGATGCCAGCAATTTACTTACCTATATGGACAGAAAAATCAATGCCATCATTGTATGAACCTCTTGCTTTTATTACATTCTCGGCAGAAGAAAGTAGGTCAGGGCATTTCTCTTCTAGCAAGGCCAACCCTCAAGTCTACCAAACCTTACCCTGGGTTTATGAATTTCTGGGATGCCACAGAAAAGCAAGGTTCAAGCATGCACATGTAATCTAGTCTGTATGTTTGTAGGAACACACAAATCTTTGAGAGTGTATGCACACATGTAAAAGAAATATTTTGCAGCCAAGCATGTGATGGGAGATATTGTCATGTTGGTTTCTTGCTCAAATGATAACTTATGCTTTAGAAATGGCATTTTTCTTTCCCAGTTGGGGCAAATGAAGCCCAGAGAGTGGAAGGATCAGGCCCACAAACCCTTGGGCTGCTGCTTTTCTCTAGAATCCTCTATGTCAAGATGCAGACAACCCCTGCATGGGGCTGAGAGATGGGGAGTCCAGCAGGGGGCTGGTGGAGGTGGTAGTGGTGGGGAAGGACACTCCACAGCAGTGCTGCCCACCCAAACAGCTGGGGAAGCCCTCCAGGCTTCAGCATCATTAGTTTTTCCACACCTGACATAGACAGTGGCCTGATTACAAAAGAAAGTGTCTTACAGAAATAATACAGTATTGTAGGAGTTGTGTTTTGAGACTTTCTCCCTGCATATTGTGGTCCTTTTGAAAGTGTGACCTTTGGCATCAGGTGGGTGATGTGCTGTAGCTGCTTTAACAGGCACCTTTTCTGCAGCGAGCTCTGCTCACACCAACAGACAAGCAGAGAGTCGCTCCGGCTGCAACCAGACGTTGCTGACATGTCAGTAGCAGTCTGAGCAGCAGAATGTAAATCAAGATTTTAAGACGTCCTTTCCTGGCACAACACTGAACTTCAGACTATATTCATCTCCTCGCTTTATTGCTGCCATCCATTCCTCCTTGTTGTAATGCTGATTGGGAAATTAAAATGAAAGTCTTTACCAGAGACAAGCTGCCTTTGTAAATCCTCTGTGACTCAGGGACAGAGCCAGTGCTTGGGCAGCGCTCGCCCCGAGGAAGCAGTGCCGGGGCGGGGGTGACAGGGGCTGGGTGGCACACGCCAGGGATCTGGACAGCTGTGATGGGTAAGCCTGTCTGTCTGTCTGTCTGTCTGCCTGCCCGGGGAGCAGGAGCAGCACGCACTCGAGCTGGCTGGAGGGAGGCTTACGTCAGCCTTCAGGCTAAAGGGCATCTTTCCAGCAGTGACATATTCAGCAGAGTTGTCGTGTCTGGGCAACTGAGCAGCACAACCAACCCTGCTCTGGATTTGGCCCATAATAAATTAACAGAGAACGGCATTTCCAGCACATGATCTGAACACTGTCAGGTCTAATGAGTTTTCAGCTACAGACAGAAAAGGCCAATATACAGGCAATGATGGAGAAATCCCAGCAGACTGCAAGAGGGGATGTTTCATGTTCACATCATTAGAGTTTCTAAACCTTCATGTATTTTCTAATTATGCAAAAGTAACAGTAGCAGTGCTGTGAGTCATTTATCAGCACCCATGTATTTTAAATCAATCCCTAATAAGCATGTACTAATGTGACACAGAAGCCTTACATAAAGTAGGAGAGACTTGAAAAAGCAGGGTCCTCCCTGTCTTGAGCAATGTCATTATCATTATCATAGAGCTGCTCTCCAAAAAGTAGAGCATTCAAACAGCAAGCGATTTTCCCCCCAGGCACTCTGCTTCGCCTCTGTGGTACAGACACAGTTACGGTGTTAACCCACTGTGCGCTGCTGTGCCCAGCTTCCCACGGGCTGCAGCCCCTCTGTGGCCAGCATCTCATGGGCTGCAGCCCCTCTGTGGCCAGCATCTCATGGGCTGCAGCCCCTCTGTGTCCAGCATCTCATGGGCTGCAGCCCCTCTGTGTCCAGCTTCTCATGGGCTGCAGCCCCTCTGTGTCCAGCATCTCAGGGGCTGCAGCCCCTCTGTGTCCAGCTTCTCATGGGCTGCAGCCCCTCTGTGTCCAGCATCTCAGGGGCTGCAGCCCCTCTGTGTCCAGCATCTCAGGGGCTGCAGCCCCTCTGTGTCCAGCTTCTCATGGGCTGCAGTCTCTCTCACTACCTGGCCCCCAGGACCCACAGCCCTGCTCTTACAAAGGGTGACTGCTGGGTGGTATGGAGAGAGGTGAGCTGGAAAGCCTAACCACAAACACAAGAGCTGATAGACAAAAGCCACCTGTTATTGAAGATAATGGAGAGATTTATTCAAATATTTGTTACTAAATGTTGACTGAAAGCTTTGCTAAATCCTGGCTTGCCTGCTGAAATTAATAAAATGGTTCAGCCACCTTAAGCCCAGCACCATTCAAATGCTTCCTTTCCAAGGAGTGGATGATGGATGAGCTGTTAATTTTAGTTCCTGTAAGGATACATTTTCCTCTCCAATCTATAGGCCTAAAGATATTAGATCACTTCATGGGAAACCATTTCTTTTGCAATTATGTCACATTTGATTTCCTGTTGCCTTTAAAACTGCCTGTTGGCCATGTGGCAGAAAGGAGGTTCAAGAGATTAAACGAACCCCACAAGCAGACCATCTCTCATCCATGCAATGGAGAGGCTCTGATCTGTCTGCATACATACATTCACCTTTTAATACTTGTACATGCTCCCACCTATATCAAACAGGGAAGAGAGAGAAAATATATGGGTAAATAAAATTTTCACAGCTTCTGTGTTGAAAAACAGTTAAACTACAGTACCTTTTATGATTAACCACTGCCACATTGCATATCTCAGATCTATACAACTCATCTTTGAAGCTATCACTTTTCTGTGATGCTCTATTCTTTAAAGCCCATAAATACAATCACACTTCAATATTTTTGTCAGGAATTTGTTATGATGACTGTGTTGTTTTGCTCGATGTCAAGAACACAGAAAGCTCCAAACTGCTAATCATAGTTTTATCCAAAGGCAAAAGCAAAGCATTTGTATGACTGCTGTGCTACAAACAAGTCCTTCATCTTCACTAGCAAAATAAATTTTGAAATTAAAAATCAAAGAGTTTAACTACAGATGAAACCCTTAGCGCTGCGTGCACAGAGTTCACAACGGTGTTTTTAATAGGCTCTAATGATGATCTCAATATTGTTTGATTGTACAGAATGCATAAAAATCATATGGCAGCTATGGGTGTATAACCCAAGCCTTCTCCTTACCTAAACTGCTTGCTAGTGGAATTTATTTCTCTCGTCTTCACACAACCTTATCATCAGAGGAAAGCAATGAGGTCTTTAACTTATAACGGGGTGTAACACACTGGTGCTTCTGAATGCATTACGGTCATAAATTCCCTGCTCTCTCCGGATGCTCTGGGATGGAGCTGTGCTCCTCCTTGGCTGCCTGACTGGCACTGGCACAGTCAGAGGCACCTGAATGGGGAATCCTCTCTGCATGCTGCCAGCTGGGGGTGACAAGTGGCACTTGGTCTTTCGAGCCAGGAGGGACCCACTGGTGCCACCACAGCCCCTCCTCACACAGCCCAACACAAAGCTCTACTGAACAGGAGGGGAGGTCTGAGTTACCCCCTGTGCTTTTAGCCGAAGGTATTTCAAAATCCTTTTGATGGGTTAAAGGAATATTTTCTTTAAATTTCAAAATAATTTGGAGTTCATCAGTTCTTTCACTGTTTTTTTCAGATAAATGTTCATTTTCTGCTTTGGTGCTAATCTGCCTGGTGTTTTTTCTTTGCTTTTGAACAAATTGTTTTCTATATCGCCTTTAGTTTTACCAGCTAAGCAACCTGCTACTTAAGTTTCTTTTTAAGAGATACCTCACGAGCCCCCCTCCCACTTACAGCTTTTTCTGGTAGCTGTTTGAATGTCAAAGCACCTCTCCTCAGTATGGGAAACCAGAAAGGCAAAGCCTCTTGCCAGCACTTCTCGTGCTTTTCTATCTGCTCCTGCTGAACTATTCTGATTTGATGAAACCAAGAAGAGACCGAAATGGGGAAGATCTTAAGGGGCCATCCTTAGCATGACTTCCTGTGTCTTAAAAACTGTGGGTTTATACGTATTTTATGTATAGACAAAGTCCAGAAAGGCCTCACATCTGAACCTGGTTTGCAAAGAATCCCTTTTTGAGGAAACTGAGGAATCAACTGTAAGAGCTAGAACAACCATCATGCCCAAAGGATCTTTGGCCTTTCTACTGAAATTCCTAACAGACCTGGCAATTAATGACATTTCCAGGAGAAAAAATCAGGAACTGACTTCAGGGCAGCAAGTCCTTCCACCTGAGGCATGGGAGAGCCACGGGGTAGCTGAGTTGTTTGGCTGGGGACATCCTTAAACTTTTGCTGAGAAATATACCAAGAAAAATTTCTACAATAAAATAACATTCCTTTGAGACCTTCTTTTCTCCTTAATTTAGTTAACAGTGATTAACTACACAAGTTGTCAGTGAAGTGTACTAGCAGGTCAGCTGTGTTTGTCAATGATCAAACATACACTTGGCAAGTTATTTTGCAGAAGCCTCTTAATAGAGATATCTGCTATCAATTAAAACAAACCACCATAAATTCAAGGGCAATTTATATTTCTAAATGTCTACAAACATGTTCTGCTTCTACTGAAGTTCAAATACAGCCAAGTTTAGACAAAAATAACTAATTGGTCGTAAAGGTCATGCCTTTTGAATATATGCATATTGGAGGTGAAATGTATTAGAGTGTAGTATTATACTTAGGCTCAGTGCTAAATTTGGATTAAATGGTGTTATATTGATTTGATAAGCTGTTCAGATATGCTGAGACTTTAATTGAATGTATTAGAAGATGTTAATTCTAACAGATACACCTTTAAAAGTAAAAGCTTAGGGATTTGAAACTTCTTCTTCATACAGGCCTTCACCAGTGTTCAAGAAAGAGAACACTTTATTTTGGAGTCCTTAATCTGAAACCATGTGTTAATAAGTATCTCAGGAGAGGTTCTTTCTTTTCCTTTTCAATATGGATGAGTGCTCTTTGAAAGCCAAAAGGGAATTGATGTAATCTATTGATTGCCATTTAAACACCTTTATAAGCCAATTAGTGCAAAATGTAAGATGTTTCTGAGCAGAAACAAGCAACAACCATGAGAATACCGGGAGGTTCCTCTGAGTCTTAGATATACTGGGAGGACAAATGCTCTCATGCAGAGAATCACCAACAAGTTAGGAGTGTACGTAGTATCTGCTGTGAAACTGTTACAACACACCAGCTCTGGCTGGAATTGTGAGAGCAGCGTTGGAATTGTGAGAGCAGTGTTGGCATTGTGAGAGCAGTGTTGGGACTGTGAGAGCAGTGTCACGCCGACAGCAGTCACTGCAAGCGTCAAGCAGCAATGGTGTGTCCCGCTTGACCTCCGTAGCTGGGAGAGCGTCTGCCCGGGAGACACTGCGATGTTCAGGGAAACCGCCAAGACTGGAAAATAGGTCACGAGCTGGAGTCTGCCCAGGTCTGAAGTGGCTCAAAGTCATTACCATCTGTTCATCTGAATTGAGAGGCTGGTATCAGTCCAGTTGCAGGTATTCACTCTGTAAAAAAAACCTTCCAAAGTGATCCTGTCTAGAAACGGAGCTGGCAGAAGGGTTCTAAAGAAGCTCATTGCAGCACATGCAGACAAGATGGTGGGGATCTGAAGCTCACTTACATGTCATCCCTTCATGATGCATCAGGAGGTAATTTTTCCTTTCTACTGCCAGTCTGGCACCTTCCACTGGCCAACGGCAGCCATTAAGATCAGTATCTGATCAGTATCTTCAAGAAACATTTTAGCCTTACAGCTCTAGAAAGATACAAGCTTCTTAATGGGATCTTGGAGAGACTGTCCTGAAGCTCCTGTGTGAAGCCATGGCCCAGCTATAGAGCCAAGTTACTCCTTTCTTGCTGAGTAAATGATTGTGAGCCACTCAGCTAACTGCTGTTTAAACCAGCTAAATGCTGGGGGAAAATGGGGGGAGGTGGATATTCCCCTTATACAGGGTATAAGCATCACCCTGTACTCAGTAGAACTCGTGCCTTTTCCAACTCAGAGCACTTTCACTCCCACTGATGCTCTGGTAGCAGAGTGAAAAGAGCTGCCAAGGTAGAACAAATCTCCTAAAACACAGAGAGGTGCAGTCTGTGCTGCAGGACCTTGGAAAGCTGGAATCCTCTAAGTTATTTCAAGTTTCAGCCACCTTTACCATCTTATTAAGTAACTAATAAAGACTGTACAATGAAGTATTTATGTGAACATACACATTTAATCTAAGGCAAAGCTTCTGCCCTTTTCAAATCAACTGAAGAAGACTCTAATTACAACACTTTCATGGCTGCATCACTCTATTCAAATTAATTACTCTGCAAAAGTTAATACAACTGAAATTATGCTGTGTGCCTTGAGAATGCCAAAGAGAGAGAAGCACCACTTAGGGCTCATTCTTCTTCCCACTTGGCCCATCCAGCCTTGCTCCACACTGCTGGGGCTCTGCTCTCATCCATCCCCATTCAACTCCTGTCCTGGCCTGATGGAGCTGGCAGCTCCTGACAGATCAGCTCATTTACAACCCTGCTTTTCCCAGCACAAGCAGAGAGACACAGCTCATCTCAAGACTATTAGCAGCACAACAAAGCATTCATACATTTACCAGACTTTGTATCCTTTCACATGAAACACTCATTCCTTTGATCTTTCTGTGAGAAGAGGTTTCCTTGTTGTGCCAAACTATTAAGGAAATGAAGGAACATCCCCATACAATCTGTCTTTCTACATGAACTGTAACAAGATAGTCAAAAGAAGGTATTTTCCCCCCTAAGATCAGTATGGTAACTATAAACAGCACCAATATTTCTAAACAAGTTGTGCTACTTCTTTTGACAGGTTCACTCAACTCATTTTTGCTGTAGAGGTAATACTGCCTTGGGTTGATAATTAGGCAGAATAAAAATTTTTATACACTAATGTCACCCTTACAAGGTCAGTCTTTATCTCACAGGATTTTAACACACACAGAATGCACCTGCACCTGCTACCACAGTTAATTAAGAATACTGAGTATCTCTTTTAATATAAAGACATTACAGGCAGAGCGCAAAAGCTTCATAAAAAACCTTTGCACTCCCTTTCAGGTTTACTTCTGTTGTCTATGTACGTGTATGTGTGTGTGTGGTCATGTATTGAAATTTTAAGTGAATTCAAGGAGCCCTGAGTATTTCTCCAAGAAGCCCTCAGTATTTCATCAGCCTACAGCAGCAAGGGTGTTTTGTCTCCCTCCTCCCTCCCGCTTGCACCTGGCTAGTATGCGTGACAGGCAGTAATTAGTCCTGCAGTACTGACCGCTCTTCTACACAAAAAAAAATGTTGGTTTGAACAGCATCTGATTGGCACTGCTGAGAGAGAACCAAGGGCTTCCTGAAAGGCCTGAGCATTCCAGTTCACCCCTGGAAAGACCAGAAATAAGAGCTTTTCAGGACAATGTTTTCAGAGACATAAAAGTGGTCTGAGGTCATATTTAGAATTCCTAATGCCTCTCACCAAACTCTGCAGTTCAGCTTGTGGCTTGGCAAGAGGAGAAAGAAAGGATGATCTTAAATCAAAGCGTGCACCTGCCCCTACCCCCAAATGTTGCAAACCGTGCATCTCCCTAACCAAGGTGAAAAACAACCAGAGTTCTGGGGTACAAAATTTTTACCCCTGACTGTCAGATACAGCCACAGCCAGACGCTGGCGAGCAATGAAGACACAACAACAATGGCAGCAACCAATGTTCCACCAGGAATGAGCAGCAACACAAGCCTCCCATCCTCCCTTCACTCTGGCAAGTGAGCACTGACATGGGACGGCATTACCGGCTGCCAGCTGGGCACACACAGCAAGTAGGTCAAGAGCATCACGCCTTGCAAGAGTTTTTTCTGCTAAATATTGTGCCAACGACTGCATTATTGCTCAACAGACCGATGCTCTGAAACCGGTGTTACAAAACCCTTCATGTGACAGCAGAGGTCGGGTTTTCCATCTTGCGATGTTTTGGGTTAAGCAAAAACACCCATTTTTGATAAAATGCTTTCTGATATTAAAATCTGCACTCAGGCCTGTCCTGATTGCACAAAGCAGCTTTCACCAGGACGGCTATTACAGCTGGGTAAAACCAAACATCTGAAACCCATAGATTAGGCACTTAAAGGAGATTTAACAGACTTACTCTAAAGAATTCTTTGGTTGAGCCTGAATCCAAAGTGCCATAGGCTATTTCAGTTTGTTTAGCCAGGTCCTCTGCACTCTCTATGGGTGAAACCATCCTTTCCACCGTAAGGAAGGCAGCGAGATTAGCAGTGTAGGAAGAGATAATGATGAGAGTGAAGAACCACCAGACTCCTCCGACAATTCGCCCTGAGAGAGATCTATGGAAAAACACACATCATTAAATTGCTTTGAAGACAATCCTTGATTTTTTCTTTCTTCACTGAAGAGAAATTCATATGTACAACCCTTTTGTCCAGATCTTCCAGGTATCTGTGAAGAGGTGGACTGTGAGCCACCTCCGGATAACCTTCCTCAGGAATGAAAAATCAGTGCACACCTGGTCTTACCTAGTGCAACTCTTTTTGTAGTCTTTCAGTGAAAAAAGAATAGTAAATTAAGACATAATTCATAAGAGGAGAGGAACAAGCTCTCCTGACTTCCACAAATCCTTTCTGGCTTTTGCCAGAAGATTTTTGTTGTCTCTCTGTGCCCAGCCTTTCCCTGTGCTGGACATGCTGGGATATGCCAGCATCGTGTCCCTTGGCTCAGCTTGGAGGACACAAATGCACCTTTTATTGCATCCACTCCCAAAATGTAACATACAGTAAACTGCAAAAATAATCTCAGTAAACATGTAAAAGAATGCACCAAAAATGATCCAGTATCCTTCTCTCATCACAGCCTAGCAGGAATTACAAACTGAATCTGCATATTGAAGTGAGAAGAGAGGCTGATTTGGTTTATGTTTTATGTTAATTAAAATTTGCATGTTGCACTGTTCCAAGTCAAGCATATCCCTGCTTTATAAGCACCAGAGCAACAGAGAAGGAAACAGACAAAAACTGTGTTTAGTTTTTGTTGCGGTCTTTGGTTTTTGTTTTTTTAAAGGGATTCCATAAGGACTTAAGAAAAAGCCTATTTGCAAACATGTAATTACAAAAAGCCTAATGGTCAGAAGTTCTGGATCCTGTCGTCAGTAAGAGCACTTGATGCTTTACAGCAATCGAACATCAGCATCAAAGTATTTGAACTAGGCTGAAGGATGGCAGTGACACATCACTCAGCTGGGTGGGGAATTTCATTGCCATGTACATTGCTTGTTCTTCAACTACAGCATGTTGACCAAGAATCATTTCAAGTGCTGAGACAAAGCTATTTCATGTTTTCCCATAACTCTACTGATAGCGATGGAGGAAGAATCAATCCCAGACATATCTGTGGAATCTGGGTGCTGTAGTCCTCAGTTTGTGTGAAGAGAAGAAATAGAAAGCAAGGAAACACTTACCTGTTTATCTGTTTCCTTCAAGCCCCTCAGTGCCATCCCCAGACAGTGGGTACAAGTTGTCCTACCAACAGATGGAGATAGGCAAAAAGCAAAAGTCTCGTGACGTGCCCCCACCCCACCCATACAGGGGGGTTTGCTGGTAAACTGCCCAGTCTTGGCCAGAGCCTGAGATTGCCTGAGCCATTAAAAAAATGCTATTAAATTATTAAGAAAAAAAAAAAAAGAAAGAAAGAAATGTAACCATCCAACATTAAAGAACATAACAAAGAAAAATAATCACCAACAGAATAAAAACAGAGAGGTCAGTCTGGAACATGTGAGAGGAATGTGGAGAAAGGTGAAGCACCACTGTTCTCCACTCTCCTCTGCCCTCTGAGAGGGCAGATGCAGGCTGGTTCCTCAAGAGTAGGCACACATCCACCAGATCACCCACAAGCAGAGGAGGCCTCCCCACCATTCTTGAGGGCCTCTCAAGTGGATAAAAGGCTTCCAAGTTTCAGCTTGGGCTGTGCAGCTGCTGTGCTCACTAACACAAGGCTACTGAGTGCCTGCAAAGGGAATTTGAAGCAATATAAATACAGAATAATGCCTTAAGTCAAGGAATCTCTCTACCTTACTCTACATTCTTTGTAGGTAACATGTGAGTGTCTTGGGATTTTACAGATGGCTGAAGCCAGCTTCCTTAACAGGCAGGGTCTTGGATTTAGCTATTTGGCAAAGCTTGATACCCTCTTATATGGGCTGACACAATTTTATCCAACTACAAATCAGTGCCTGCTGAACTTATCACATAAGGCTTCCTTTGGAGCCAGCAGAGAAAAAGAGAAGAGACTGACACCTTCAGAAAGAGATTTATCTCACTTGCTGTAGTGTGGGAAAAATCTAAAGGTGTCTGTCTCATGACTTTGGAGGGAACCAAGATGCCTCACCAAAAACACAGTCTACTGCTTTCAGATGGCTATGTCAGGTGAAAAGGTGAAATTCATCCTCCTTTTGCTCCTTTCTTCACTACATACTTTCCATCTTCAGAGAAGACCTGGAGTTGAACTTCTCCTCCCTGCAGTGATGTGGACAATTTCAGAGCCAGACTGAGGAGGGGTTTGGCTAGCAGGTCCAGCAGATGAAACCTCTACTTGCCTACAGCAGGACAACTCTATCTGGAGTTTCCAGGTTCCCATGACCCTCTTGCTTTAAGGTAGGTCTTGAAATAGGAAGATGAAAAAAAGACTTGCATGGGTGTTCTGATAAATTCAGTGGAAGCATTGGGAATAAAGTAGTACGTATTCATTTTCTCTTTAGTTTCCCATAGGAAATGTCTTATTTGCATTGGTAGCTGCCCCTTCTCTTACTAGGACAGATGGGTTGGTAGGATGGAGATGTGCAGAAAACAAGCATTTTCCAAAGCAGTGAAACCTCAAGCTCCCATTGCTACAACAATAAAAGGTTTGTGCCAGGCTGCATGTTCAGACAGCATCCTACACACTGAGAAAGGTAAAAATACCTCGCCCCAGAGGTCTGGCAACCTTCATGAACCAAGTCAGACAGATACAGGACAAAGACCACCTGAGAGGCAGGAGAAGATGAGCACCAGGGGATCCCTTGATGAAAAAGGCACTTCCCTGAGGATCCTACATGCAAGAGAGGGGTCTTGCTAGATGGGAACCAGGGCTGTTCTCAGAAGAGTTGATGTCACTTCAAAGAAAACTGGATGTCACTAGAGTTGTTTCTCCCAGAGTCTTCCAATGAGCACAGAAAGAAGGATTAAACAGCAGCTACTATGCAGCAGTCTGGGCTGACACAGCTGTCACTTGGTGTCACAGGATGGGGCAAAAGAAAAATTAAATAAACCACAAAGCTGACACTGAAGGAAAGACAAACAGACAGAGAGCTGAAGAACAAGAACATGGACAAGCACGGCCTGGCAGCTTCCTTGACCAAAGAACCCCAGTTCCCCCCGTCCATCTGCTGAAATGAAGACTCCTTATACCCACTGCAGGGGCTGGTGTAGAGAGATGCAGGAGAAAAAGTGTTAGTACAGGTACACCGGGCTGGTAATTAGAGAGTGCCTGTTTGGTTTATACTGTGAACCACATAAATGTTTTTCCATTACTCAGATAATAATTATAGAAAACTCAATCACAGCTTTTAATACCAGCACCACTTTTTCTGATGTAAACCATACCTGTCCACATGTGCAATGATGTAATTAAAAACAAACAATTAATGCTTTAGCTTAACATAGTTTTCCAAATCAACTCAATAAATAGATACTTTGTATGACATAATTTTAAAGTGAATTAGAGCGCTAATGAGACGAGCAACACAGATCTGGAACAACAGAATTATAACTCAATTGTCAAAACAAAGTCAGATGGTGTTTTCAAAAGCAAGAAAAACAGGAAGAGTGCATACCTTGGGAGGAAATTTAAAAGGAAGCATGGGGTCAAACGAGAGCAAATTAGTAATGAGAGAAAAAAGACAAACTAAACAAATTCAAATTCACAGTCAGTTTCCAGGAGAATAATACATACAATACATTCAAACAAAACCTCATTTATCAAAATAGCTTGGATTTTGTTTCTGCTCATGGCCATAAAAGATATTTGATTTCCTATATTACAGATACATAATAAGCTTCTCACACTACTCCATTTTTAACTGGGCTGTTTGGATCCATATAAGAGAGTTGTTGTGCTGACAAACAACCCTGAACACCTCTCCAGTGTGGAGCCCCTCAATATCCTGAGCACACCTCAGCTGGTACCCCCAAGCTCTGGGCCCAGCCTTTTGCTCGCACGCCCAGCCAGCCCTCGGCCTCGGAGACACAACAGGCAGGAACAGCATCTGAAGCACTGGCTTGAGATGCTCCCTCATAGAAATGGCAGTGGGACTTTCAGGAATGTCAGGTTACCCTCTCATTGCTAGTGTGAAAGTCCCACAAAGTCATTCCCATGGCCTTTAATAGGAGTCTCTTGAGTCTTCTGCTGTGAAAACAGGGACCTAGAAATACACCCTCTAAATGACCAACCTCTTGAGATAGTTTTTAATAACCCCCTGTCTTTTTCCATCAGCAATTAATCTAGCCTCTTTGATCTACATGAATAAAGAGCAAAATGAAAATACATTTTCTCATAGAGATTTCAAAGATACTTTTGCTCAGAACAGTGTTACGAATTTGACTGTGTTTTTTCCTGATTCCATTTGCTGTACACATCTTATATAAAAGCAAGTTTAATAATCTACTTTTGATCCCTCAAAAGTGAATTTTCAATGCTTTAGCTCACTATGCAGAAAACACAGCAGCCTTTGATAGCAGAACAAAACTGCAGAAATAAATGTTGATTCCATCAAGGGATGCACTAACCCCCAGCTTTTGGCGGCTCTCTGATTCTGTTTAGACGACTCCTATTAAATACAGAGAGGAGAGTATAGGGATATATCCTCTGGAATATCCACACAGCATACTCACCGAGGATAGATCTAACTAGTCATTAGATGTCACAGCTGTTCCACACAAAGGCAGCTGAAAGAGCCTTTATCAGCAAGTACAAAAGTGATCTCTCCAGACTGCTTGTTGGCATCTCTCTACAAGTGCTGTATGCTCTCATATAAGAAATTTATTCACACAAAACTCACAATGGAAGAATGAAGCCCCTTTTAGTGGCAATAAAATAGTATGAAACATTCATATAGTCAATGTACTGTGAATGGTGTAACCTTACAAAGACATGGATTAAGAATGGAATACTTGGGAAGAGTCCCTTCTAGGGAAAAGAAATTTGACATTTTAATCAACTTAAATCAACATATCAGTCAAAGGAACAGTGTTTCTGGAATTTAAACCAAGGTATTAAATTTCTCTTTTTTTTTTTCCGTAACTGCCTGGAATGTTATCATGGAAGATAACAAAATAACTGGACAACACCTTCAAATGAGGGCCATATATTAATACTGAGCTAATAGCTTCTGGTGGACAGATAAAATAAATAGATAAACTGCTGTCTCTTTCCTTTTTTTGTAGGTATTTCCAAGGCACTTATTGTGGTCATATTGAAAAAAACCAGAGTGTGTTCCACTTGTTATATAAGGTAAATGGCTGACCATGCCAAAGAGTCACATGAGAGCTTCCCAAAAATCCTATGCACTTCTATTTAACTGTCAATAAGCAGACCTAGCGGAAACAGTGTGATGCCTGCAGCTTTCCATGTGATGTCCCAGTGCTTATTTCCCGGTCCTTTTTATTGGGCACACACACGGTCAACAGCAATTTAAATGCTATCACTACTCATCCCCTTTAACAGCAAGCAGTGGGGCAAACTGTCAGTGCAGGATTGAGGCATAAGGCAGAAACAGGGAGTGTAAACAGGGGCAGGAGGCCAACAGCTGTCAGTACACAGGGAGGCAGCACACCCAGACACCACGAACTGGGGAAACTGACGTGAATTCATAGGATGGTTATTGCCCTGTAACACACAAAATCATGATCCTTCCCAAGAAACTCCATAGAAATTTTGTCACTTGCTTCAGTGAGGCAACTCAAGACCCCTAATGCTATATGGACCAGGAAAACCTGGCACCTCTTCAATGATTCAGGTATCGAAAAAGGCAACAAGGAGATCAACAAGGTGCATTTTGAATGTCAGCACTTAGGAAAAAAATCTCTCTCCTCCTATAAATAGCAAGCTTGTTAAATGGAAAACCGCATTCTGTTTGTGTTAGCAGGTGTTTTTAATAAATAAAATAGCTGGAAACTGGTTATTAAATCATTGTCATACCAAATAAAATTATTGCTCCATCACTAAGAAACTAGATAATTTTACTGCTTATCATAAGCACATCACCAAAGTATTTTACCAGTGTAAATGTAGAAACATGATAGATGTTATTAAAAAAAAATAAATCTGTGGTATGCATTGTTCAATTAGAGGGAACTTCACTATTTTAATTTGGTTTTTTAAAAGCTTCTATAAAAAGAAATATAATTCTACAATAGTTAATAGCAGTGCTCTCTGTGAAATTGGTACTAATATCAATCCCACTTTACTACAGCCTTATCCAGAAAGACTGTCTTCATGAATAAGAAAAATCTTTATGGAAACTGGCAATGCTTATTAGACCATATTGACTATGAACAGAGGGATAACAGATTAGACTTGACTGAAATAACAATACACATAAAGGACAGTAGCACAGTACATCTGGAGACATGAACATGTGCAAAATGGTGGTAAGCAGAAGGATGAAAGGATGGTTCAAAAAGAACAGAACTGGAGAAATTAGGCTCAAAAGAAAGTAAAGAGATTAGCAGGAGCCTTGATGGGAGTGGAGATGATTTAAAGTGCTGTTGCATGTGACTTTTAAAAATAAATCTTATTTTGCAAAACAGAATGTGTTATATGCACCAAGGAGATGACCGTAAAATGAGATATGCAGCAAAAACACGGTAGCCCTCCAAGCATTGCTGAAAACAGAAAACCCTATGCATTTTACAGCCTCAACATGGTGAATATAGGTTTGGCAGAAATGCATACATGGCATTATAAGCAATGCTACTTACTCTGGAGGCGAACGTTAGCAAGCATGGTGGCTTGATGAGGATGTTGAATATTGAATGGAAATGTCAAAATAAAAAATTTGGAATTGAAAAGAAATTTGAGAAAGTAACATATATGCACCATGGCATCAGAAAATGACCATAAAATGCAAAAAGGTGATGGAGTGATATGGAACAAACCTTGGAGAAATATCGCATCCTTGCTGCATAAAGGCACCCAGGGAAAACCAAAGGCTGTTAAATATTCCAAACTCATTTGGAGGGTCAGGAGGATTCTGAGGGTCACGTGGTTCTTCAGTGTTGTCTTCCAAGTGCCACTCATAAGGGCTGAATCTGCTGACTAGGAAAAGAACTACGCTGACGCCAATGTAAGCAAAGACTATACACATCCAAATTTCATAAGCCAAAGGATCCAGGAAAGAGAATACGCCCGGTTTAGATTTCTGAGGCTTCTTGATCATGATGGAGATGCCCAGGCTCATAAAGGGTTTGGAAAAGTCTATGACTTCTTCTCGCACCAGTGTAATGGTGAGGGGGGCAACAGCTATATCTGCTCTCTGAAAAGGGAAAACAAACTCAAGTTAGTTACAAGTCAGACACAACAGAATCACAATCTAGAGTCTCAGGCTAATGAATCAGATGATAAATTACAAGAGTGAGTGGAAACATTCTTTGCAGGCTATTTTGCAGTCACAGAAGTTAAGGACTACATGATATTAACAGAAAATTATTAGCAAATAAAATTACAATCAAATCTCTGTAAGGGGCTCATGACAGCAGCAGATATTTCTATTAAGTTAAAATGGATGAATAAACACTACACAAATTGGACAGTGAGATGGCAACCAACACAATGTCATTTTCTAGTAATGGTCTGTAACCACCCATTTGTCTTGCAGACTTTGGACAAATTCTGTGTTTGCTATGTTTCTCTTTTCCATTCTTTCAGCAAGTTCTCTTGCCTTACTGATTAGTCCAGGATCTTTAAAAGGAACCTATGAGAAGTAATCAGCCACTGAATTTCAGCTGCACTTGGGTGCTACTACTTGTATGCTCCTTTAAAACTCCACTCTAGTAAGGGACAGACGATAGTAAATAGCGGGGGGATAGGAACCAGACAGACCCTTTCTGTGGTCACTGAAGAACAGTTAACACAGATTTGTGAATCCCTGAGGAGCAAATAGCCTGGATAATCTGAGGAGAATGCAGTGTCATGTATGCCCTCCTGTCTCAGAAACCTTGGCTCTACAGGCCTGTAACAGACCATGCTCTGGGGCTGTGTCACCTGGAAGCACAACTGCATCTATTGCATCATTCATCATTCACCTGTGTGCTGGTGAATGAATACCCTTCCCTTCAACCCATACATCCTTGCTGGATTCCATGGGTAGGCAGGCATGTTAAAACAAATTACTTAGTTTCCTGATTTAAAACAACATTCCAGAATAGATTTTCAACATATTTAACTGTATCTGTATTTCTATGCTAGAGAGATGAAAGTCATGCTACTTAGATACTCTAACATTGATCCAGCCAAGTACTCAAGCAGGTGTCAGTTTTTGTATCAGAGTGGAATGGAATGCTAAAAAAAAGAGCCCTTTTCATTTGAAGATTGTTATGAGAGTCTACATACCTACACATACTATTTTAAACACTCTAACTATTCATGTTATTGATATTTTTAAAGAAGGCCTTTCATTGGTAATTAAGAATTTCAGAAAGAAAAAGTAGTTCTTAGGGAAACCTTAACTTACCAGTACCTAAACCACTGTGCACCTTTTAAATCAGAGTTTTTTCCCCCCACTAGTAACTAGGCCTCTCTTTCTTGTGGAAAAATAAAGCCTGATTAAGTGGAAGTTTGAATAAAAGTTAATGGGAAATGTTAATAAGATATGATTAAAATCTGTGCCATAAAATAATTGAATATGCCTTTATGTAAATCTGATGGTGATGTACGTGACTGTCATTAATATCTGGTTCGCTCCTCTTCCTAGCTATTGGTTTGGGTTTTACATTTAATAAGCAGAAATGGCAAAGGCTTCTCATGCAGCTGATCTGAGCATCATGGGCTTGGTGCCTGCCGGTGCTCGGCAGCACCGTGCAGCCATCCTGGAGCACTGGCTCAGGGTTTGCAGACCAAGGCCAGTGACAGCCTTGTCAGATGAGGACTGCCCCTCCCCACAGCTGCCTCCCTCCGCAGGGCACCCATTTGCACACACAACCTCAAGGTTTGCTCCAGCCACCCAGGAATATCTCTTGACAGTTCATACTGGCATGTGCAGCTACAAGGTATGTGCACAAGTTCACTGCTTGGAATAATCTGATAAAACCATGCCTGTGCACGTAAGGAAGCCACTCGGAAATCATGGCCCTGGGTGCCCCCTCCGACAGCCCTGCTCAGCCCCTTTAGACAGTCATGTGTACT
Organism: Edolisoma coerulescens; assembly: GCA_013397115.1. Classification (NCBI taxonomy): domain Eukaryota; kingdom Metazoa; phylum Chordata; class Aves; order Passeriformes; family Campephagidae; genus Edolisoma; species Edolisoma coerulescens. The sequence continues at coordinate 225,284 of VWZW01006504.1, forward strand.
GGGACACTGCCTTTCCCCTTGAGTGGCCCTTTCCTCAAGGAGAAAACCTCAGCTAATTTGTGGTCACTTACTGCAAAGATCTAGCTGAATGTGGCTTGAATGTAAAAACTGAAAATGCCTTTGGATGCCTGGATGTTTACTGGCTTTGCAGATAATTGTGTTCATCATCTAAGTAATGGAGAGACTGGAGGGGAGGATATGGGTACAGTGAGGTAACATCTTCAGAAGATGTTGGAACTTGTTCACTGAGGAATTCCCCCAAAACATAAATTTCTCTTACAGCTGCTGCTTGCTGAGCTCCTGTTAAAGTCAGGGTGAGATTCACACAGAATATCAGTTTTAAATGTAGTCAGAGTCCACAGCCAGCTGGAAGACTAAGCACTTTGACCATGGCACTGTACTTCTTGTTGAAATAATTAGGTACTTACAAATTAATCCTTATTAGAGCAAGCTTAATGGATCAGGACCCCTGCAGAGACTTAGCAATGGCTCCATGTGAATTGAAGCTTATGTGGGAGGCAGGTGCCTTCCCACCAGGCACTTCTGCACATGGACTTCCAGCCTTGGAACACCCCGTCAGGGGAGGGAAAGACTGCTTCAGCTGTAAGAGCATTTAGTGTCTGGAGCATTTTCGTGGACTTGGAGAATTTTAATTCTCCCAAAGCAATATTTTAATTGCTAAAGTAGACATGCTGGAACTCTTCCTAAGTGCTGATGCAGCATGCAATAAGGTCTGTATCTCCTTCATGCCCAGCTGAGTTCATGCAGGATGTTCCTGTGGGGGGATGAAGCTGATGCTGACGCACAGTCAAATCACTTGTTAAAGCCCTGATTGTTACCATGTTCATATCATACTGTAGAGATTTCTTTGTAAATAATTTTAAACTGCATTTGAATATTAAATGGGATACAAATACTGATTTTCTGATACATTTCAGTCTGCCTTTCCTACCATCCCTACCAAAGGCATTCACGGTATTGGAAACACCAAAACTCACCCTCATCCCTAAGTGAACACGGCAGCAAATGATTTCTGCAGAGGGAACAAGCATGGGTTCACACACGGGGTCTTGGGAAACCAGGGCACTGAGAGTGGACCAGCTACAATCCAACAAGCAAGCCTGGTTGCTCACCACTTCCCTGAATATTAGCTGCATTAGGGAGGTTAAAAAACAGTTCTCTCTTTGCTTATTTATTTAGAGATACAGTATTTGAAATGGAGAGCTTATGGAGAGCTCTAAGCACCCTAAAGGATCATTAGTAACTGCAGCACTGCTGAGAATTTCCCTCCCTGTTATGGCTGCAGATAAGCAGAACCTATACAAATTGAGCTCGATTAAAAAGAACACAACCTCAAACATGCCCTTCTTCATACAGAACTGGAGAGGGGTTTAAGAACCTCAGCAACTAAGCTTTGCTAATCACTCATGACTAATGGTGTTTCAAACATCATCTTCACTGCATTTGAGCCAGGCAAGAAATGTCATGGATTCCTCTGAGGCTTGTTCTGTCTTTGCCTACTAGTGTGGGAGGGATGGATTTAGAGAGGACAGGCAGCACAGAGGCGCTGCCCACTCTGCTCAAAGCTGACCCCAGGGAGCTGCAAACCTCCAGACTCTTATGGAGAGGGAGAAAAAAAATAGCAAATGGAAATATCCTTCTACATGGAGAATGAAAAATGATAAGATGTTCCACCTCTGTAATCCAAAAGGAGGGATGGAATTCTTGTTTTTACAGGCTTACTGATGACTCCCCCAAATTCAAAGCTATGCACTAGAGACAGCAAGAGATCTGGGCTATGCTCCTGCTTTGGGAGCATGCTTTGGGTCACTTCTGCTTGCAGAACTGAATACTCCTCCTTTGCTCAAGGGTCACTTTTCAAGAAGTGGGTCTGGACTGCAGTCACTTTGTGTGATGGGAAGTCAGGCAGCACCCTGACTCTGTGCAGAATGAAGCAGAGGGACACTGCCTGATTTCCATTGGCAGCCAAACCTCGGGCACACAAAAGTGCTGAATGCAGGTACACAGGGGCACCAGAAGAGACTGCGCTGCAATGGTGACTCTCTGAGCATGTTTTAACACTTCTCGGTGCAGTCTGAGGTTTCCAGGTACCAGAAAAGAGCATCAGACAGAGCAACACATCACCTGCGGCATCGGCTGGTAAGAGTTACCTTTGTAAAGGCAGTCCAGTATCCCCAAGGATATTCAGGGTGTGTTGAGAGGCCAGATCATGGGGGCAATATGGTTTTAACACATTAGCTCACACTTATTTAAAGCCACCAGGTGATATCTGACTAGCAACATGCTGCATTGAAGCCTTAATGTGCCCTAGCTGAGCAGTGTAAAAAGGTATTAAGGTGTTAAAATGGCAGTTGGCCCTGTCTGCCACAGTTTGTCAACGTTAAGTCCATTTGTGATTTCTGTGGATGCCCACAGCTCATTCTGACACACTCCTGCCACTCACAGATGGAGACATAATGGGTACATCTGCTTTTGGGGCTGTGGACATATGTGAGCTTCCTCTGCCTGTGCTCGGACCAGGTCAGCCAAAGCCAAGGACCATGGCAGCGTGGCTCTGTGCCAGGGCTGTGATCCTGTCCCCCACCACAGCTCAGCCTGTCCAGGGACCCCACATCTGTCCACGTGTACAGGACAAGAGTCTGTCTGAGCTGCAGGGCAGCAGCGTCACACAGCTGCATTTGGGGACCTGTAGCTGGGCTTCCCCCCTGCAGAAACCAAGAGTGAGAAGCAAAGGACAAGCTTCACCCACCCATGGCACAGTCAGGCTCTGCCACAGGCTAAGAGCATGTGGGATGTTTTAAGGAAAAGTAGGACTCAAATTAGTCTGCCCCTGCTATGATTCAAAGGCTGTATGTGCCATCTGTAGTATTTCTACATGCTGCTGGGAAAGCCAGAGAGGCCAGCACCACACGAGGCTGGTTAGTCTGCTGAAGGCAGGGAGATGTGCCCGTGGTCCCACTCTGACAGACTGTGGAGGCTGCTGCGTTCCAGGGACTGCCTGTCCTTTACATCCCTGCTTCATTCCTTTGTGCTATTTTACATATTGAGAGGTTTTTTATAAAGGCTTGTTTTAACCTGAGCAGAGTTGTAAAGGCTGTAAGGTCTGGCTGCTCTTTTCATTCCCAAAGCATTTGTAGTTACAATTAAGATCTGTGTTAAAACTACTGTCAATTAGCCTCAGCGCTGTGAAAGGCATCAGGCCTGGGGAGGGATGGCTTCCCCTGGCTGAACAGGGAAGGAAGAACAGCAGCCTGCTTTAAAAGGGGAAGAAGAAATAAAAGCCTACAGAAAGAGGCTGACCCTACAGAAGAGAAAAGACGACTGTCTAGTGCTCAGCAGCTGGTGGGTACAAAGCCCTGAGCACAGGGGCCGAGGGAGGTGCTGCTGCTCCTCAGCTCCAGCCGAGGGCACGTCCTCAGCCTATGGGTCACTGAAGGACAGCACTTGCCTTGCTAGATTGCTCTGCTGGTTAGATTTAAATAGTGATTCAGTCTCCTGGACTAAGAATGATTTAGCTACTTTCCTCTTCTGAAATGCCCAGGAAAAAAGCTTTACCTATTTTCTATTTTTATTCTGTTGAAAGTTTCCAGTATGCTTTGGAAATTTCTCTTAGTTTAAAAAAATAGCAGTGCTTGAATGGGTAGTTTTTTTCTGGTAGGATGAAGAGTTTTATTTTGATGTCATCAGAGTGAAAGCGCAAAATTAAGGGGTTTTTTTCAGCCTGAACTGACACTTTTTGATTTATGAAAAACCAAATAAATTTCCTTTTATGCACAATTTCATTATTATTATTAATTAGTATTACAATTATCATTACTACTACTATTACTACTATCACTAACATTTAAAAATTGCTAACAAACCACAAAGCCTTGTTAGTTCTTCTCTAACAAGACTGCTGGGTTCTCCTGCCTGAAGCAAAGGAGTTTGGGAATATCTGCTCGGGCAGAATTCCCTGCCTCCAGGGCTACCATCACTCTGCAGCCAGGTGCATTGGTACAGCCTCTTGCAAAGCCACGAGGAAAGGCCCAAGAGGGACAGCTGAATTGTCCTTGACTTCAGAGACCCTACAGTACAGCAGACTTTTATGCCCTCCAACCAGACCTGATGTGATACGAGACAGGGGAGGGAGAATTTCTAACGGGAAGTATTTTAGTGTGTAAATCGCAGCGGGTAACTCTCGGGACTGCTCCAGCCAGCCCAGTTACTGCTGACCTCCGGCAAGTCTTACACTGGAGTCAGGGCTGTGCCACCGTCCAGACCTGCAGCATGGTGACACAGCACCCCTGCTGCTTCGAGTACAGCTCAGTGCAGACTGAGCCCCCTCCCATCCCACCCATCCCTCCTCTCCAATGCAGTGGTCTGGAGGCTGCCTTTTCTCCCCTGACTCTGTGCTGCATTCCATAGGAAGCGAGAGCAGTAATAACAACGAACTGCACAACCCAAACATTAAATACCGTTAATTAGGCTTTTAACAGTAAAATGACAAGCCATTCACTTCCTATGACTGTCCTAAGAGCAATTTTAGAAAAGAGTTGCATGCATGAGGCTATGCAAAAAAGGGCTCAGTATTCAAAAAGCCAGCTGAGATGCCCCAGCAGTGCCAGGTGGTGGCAAGGAGGCTGCTGGGTCAGGAATATGCTGTATTTGACAAATGACTACTCACTGTTTATCACTTGAGACAAATGCAATCTAAAGGATTGTGTTTCTGCCACAGCTCAGCTCAGCTGCTGGATAACGGGTACCAAAACCAATCAGGTCCCTTTTATCCTACCAAGTCTATCTTCCATAGATGCTAACAAAGGTACTTAAAATCTAATCTGCCTCTTGTCTTCCCAAAATGGAATCCAGAGGAGCCAAATTTGACAGTCATTTTGCCGACAAGACTCACAGGGGCATCACAGTAACATACAGTTTTAGTTCCCTAATAGAGTTTTAAGCCCATGGGAGACAGAGGAAAGTCGGCACGTAAATGAGGCGCTTGCTCCAAATAATTAGCACTTCTAGAGTACTTCTCATCTTCAAAGGGCTTAGTGCACATCCTTGTGAGTGTGGTACGCAGCCCCCTCTCAACAGAGGGAGAAAGAGGCCAAGGGTATTTCACAATGTTTGCAAATAGATCTGGGAAAAGGTCTGGAGGGCTAGTGAGGTTTGTGCTTGGAGTTCAGGGGCTGTTTTCCCTGCTTACAGAAAGCCAGGTGGATTTCCATGCATCTTGCCAGCTCAGTTCAGCTGGGCGGTTTGGGGAGCTGGCTCAGCAGCGCAGGGCTGGAAGCATTAACCTGGGTCTGCACTCAAACCTCATGGGACACATCTGACCTTTGAATAATTGAGCGTTGCAGTGGAGAGGCTTCAGTGACGGAGCTCACAGCATGAGTACAGGATCTGTAGGGGGTCAGTCCTCAATCTTTCATTAACGAGAAAACACAGATGAAAACTGTGCTCAGAATACGAAGGAACTGACCTTTTTGTAGGGGAAAATGAGAATGGTGGGGTGATGTTGGGGTTGTTTCAAGGAATGGTCTATGGTGCCTGCGGAGCTGGTTTTGCTGGTGTGGAAAGGTCACAAGTATGGTTAGGGCTAAGTTTGATGCTAAGGAGGCAGAGCTCTCCAAGTTAGGCTGGTCCCAAGAGGTTGTGGAAAAGGCAGCTGCAGCCAACCTGCTCATGACACATTGGTTTGGATTGGAAAGGACCTTTAAAGATCATCTAGTTCAACCTCCCTGCAATAAGCAGGGACATCTTCCACTAGATCAGGGTGCTTATAGCCCTGTCCAGCCTGACCTTTCCAGGGGTGGGGCATCCACTGCCCCTCTGGGCAACCTGGGCCAGGTCTTCAGCACCCTCACAATGAAGAATTTCTTCCTAATATCTAATCTGAATCTACCTTCTTTCAGTTTAAAGCCCTTCCCCCTTGTCTTATCCCTACATGACCCCCTAAAACATCCCTCTCCATCTATCTTGTAGCCCCTTTATGTATTGGAAGGTACTCTAAGGTCTCTTTGGAGTTTTCACTTCATGAGGCTGAAGAGTCTCAACTCTCTCAGCCTTTCCTCATAGGACAGGTGCTCCAGCCCTCAGAGCATTTTTGTGGCCCTTTATCCAGGTGGATCTTGTATGGCACAGCAGCTGCACAGACTAATCTTACTTGGTTCAAGACACAAAAGCCGTAGCCCACATCACACCTTTCCTCCGCAAGTGTAGACAGTCCCTGTGCTCTGACTGTTACCAGAAATTTCAGGTTCTCTTTTGCCATGCTTTTTCCACACTTTTTCCACATGGTATGGTTATTTTTTAAGTGAATGAACAGTTTCATTGCTTGTCACTTGCAAGTACATCAAAAGGACCCAATTACAGCTGATACTCTTGATATTTCTTGAACCACACACAGAGCAACTGAGGGTGTAGGTTTCCAGTGCAATGTAATTTTCTTGGAACTAAACTAAACCTTTGCTTCAGAGGTTCTCAATGGACTTGTGTTCTATAAGAGAGCGAACATCAGTTTCCCAAATCGCACAACTGAGGCATGCGGAGTTCAGAAGATTTGCATAATGTCAAACCTCAAAGCAACAGGGAAGCAAAGTAATCCAAGGGTCCAGAACCCTGTTTACTTTCCCTAATCAGCAGATTTCCCTCTGTGCCATAATACAATACAACAAAAACATTGTTATTTCTATAAAACATTTTCAAGTCGAACAGGCTACTAATTACATAATAAGGCATCAGGACTGACTGCTCCAGAGTAAGAAAACTTGTGCAAATCTAGCAATTACTTTAAAAAGACTGATTCATTTGAAAAGAATTACCTCACCAAACATTTTGCAAGAATGATGATGCATTATCCCAAGGAAATTTTGAGGTGACTTTTAGAAATCACACTCAGCCACAGAACAAAAGGAGGCAATTGAAATATGTGCTTCTGCTCAGATATTTTTAATAAAGGAAAGCTTGTTAAAAATAAACTGCAAAAAAGATTTGGGCGGATTCATAAATCATCTCATTAGCATTTGAGAAAAAAAAAGATGAAATATCAGCTTGAGAAGTCTTTTCTGAAAAGCCAATTTTCTCCCCCTTCCATCTGGTTTATCTGTATTCCAAAACTCTCATTTTCAAAGAAGTTTCTAAAATGGCAGTTCCGGACTGTTTTTGTTCTTACTAAACAAAGTGATGTACACCCAATATAGAAATATAAAGAGGAATGCAGTGAATTAGCCTTTTTTTTTTTTTTTCTGTCTGACAGTTGATTTTTGAAGCCAAACCCAGGGTTTAAAGAAAAAAATCATGTGGGTGATTTCACATCTGCATTGCGTCTTACCCTAAAAAGCAACCATGGGGTTAACTGGATCTTGTCAAACACAAACCAAGATCAGTGACCCATCGAGGGCCAGCATCCCAGATCAGACCTTTAATGAGAGGGACACCCCCCAGCACTTAAGAGACTGATACAGAAAAAGGAGATCTGGCGAATGAAGAAGAAGCATATGAAGAGCAAACTGGGAATTCTGCAGTAAACAAGAATTTGAAATTTGCCCAATGCTACTTCTCAACGTTTTGTGGACTCTCATTTGGAGAACAGCAGTAAGAAGGTGACACTTTCCTGCAATGAAGTAATTAGAAAAGTAGACTATAAAAATGGCAATACAAAGAAAAATATAGAATTTTAAAGGTAGTATTCAAACAGATGATCTTTATTTTGCAGTTTATTAACTTCGAGCATAATTTTTTATAAAGAACATTAAAATGAAGGTTAAGAGACACTTACCCCATAGACCAGTTCACCCACCATGCCATTCCATATCTTAGTCTCAGGGTCCCTAGCTCCATATTTCCCATCTCCAACAATTGATAGTTTGTATTTTATTCCAACATGTTTTGCTATTTCAGAAGCTAAGTCTACACAATATCCTTCATATCTCTCATTCCCTTCTAGTTGTTCATGGTTTTTCTTATACATTACATATGGTGATTCCTTTGAAACAAAAGTAAAGATCAAAAGTCTATGAATGTAAAATACAGCTGTAAACCACATAAAATGAGATCTGTTATTATCCTTTATATTACTGGCAAGTATTTACAATATTTCCTGCTTTGGTACAGAAATTAGAAAGATAGATTTCTGCAGTGTAAAAACGCTTGGCTGATCCTACAGCCACAAATACTAATTGATTGTATTCCTAGTAAGGAGCCATTGAAGACAACAGGACTTTTTAACAAAGTTACACTTCTGTTTGCAGAATTAGGCTTGATTAGACAGTCAAGTAGCATCATCATAATCATAATTTGAGTTTTCGTGTTTAAAGACTGACATATCCAACACCTGTACCATCAACACAATTTCCTAAGGCCCCGGGGCCAAGAATGGGGCTCTGATGGAGAAATTTTCAAAGTAGCCTAAGGGAAGCTAGGTTAAAATCCTCAGCAGCATTTTTTGTCACTGAATTCCCTTAGCCTTCTTGGAAAATTCTAGTTGAAATGCGGATTATATCTCATTAAATCCATAAGAGTGTAAAATACAATGCTTCAGGAAACAGCATAAAATTGTCTCATGCTTAGTAGAATTCTAAAAAGCACAAAAGTCACAAGGAATGCTGTACAGAGCAGGTCTGTAGAGGCGTTGGGACTGACACAGGTGCTGCTGCTCGTGACACACAGGAAGAGCTTTGCTCCTTTGGAATTGCACAGGTAAAGGCTGCTTTTCACCCAGTGCTAGAGCAGTTCCAGTTCTCTACAGGCTTCATTGTGCCACCCTTACTCAGTCCACAGGGGTTGAGTTTACAGGAGCTGTACCTGAGTGAGGGGTGCAAGATTTGACTCTACAGCAGGAAGGCCAATCTCTGTGGTCATTTACATGCATGCATAATAACTTCACTTACATGAGGCACTTAACTGAGTTCAAGTGTCTGGAAAGCAGCAAAGCACAATGGTGAGCTCAGTGAGCTCCTCCTGTGAGCAGACTTCCTGATACATCTACAAGTTAGCAGGGTCAAGCCCTCAGAACATCTCTGGAAGATACTGAACTTTCCAGTCACTCGAAGTCACACAGTATTTAACATCTGCCACCTGACAAGGTGTCTAACACACCTCAGGAGTCATGTGCCTTGTTTCCTAAACACAAACACACTAAGAACATAAAACTTACCAAGATGGTAGTGACTACTATAGTTCTGTTCTCCACAGATGAAGTGTCATTAGAGGGCAGCTGATCTAATGCTGGCACATATCTTTCATATTCATTCCAATAACCAGCCTATAAAAACGGAGATTGTTACCTCATTACATACCTTTACAAGGACTCTGGTACTTGAACTTGTAAGAACAACTGTCAAAACGTATGGCTTTATAACATTTCTCATTCACTGTTTTTGTCATTAAGGAACTACATTAGCTTTATGGTCATTTCCTTAAAGAAACAATGTTCTCAAGCCCAAGAGCAAATCAGCACAAGCCAAATCTAAGTGAAAAGACATATTGAATTCTCCCTATCTCAAGTCACATCATAATAGTGTCTGTGGAATAAATTCCCATGTATCCACAGCATAAGAATGTACTACAGACAAGAAAATAAACCGCACAGCATTCTGAGTAAAATTCTCAGATTTTGTGATTTTTATCCAGTACATCCCCTGCAGGCCTGAGCTGGCTTTAGAGCAGATGCCCAGACATCGTTAGCAATGCAGGCACAGCCACATTATCTCCAGCGTGGGACACAAAACCCTCTGTGAGCATGAGGTGACTTTATCAGCTGGCTGGTGCTGACCTTTGGCTGCATCACTTGGCTATCACAAGAGCTTTTGTATTTCTGCACAACACAGAAGTAACACTGTTCTCTGCATTGTACACCTCCCTGAGTGGCTGGGCCATGTTTAGAGGTATTTGGTTATCAAATGTGCAGAAATCTTTAAGGAGTCTCAGTGGTGACCAAGCAGGTTAAGTACCTATCTCCAGGTGAAATCAGGGGATTTAAGAGACTCAGCCACACACATATTTTTGCGCACCTGTCTACCTAATTATTTTTGAAAATCTGCCTTAAACTTCTTTTATAACACTGATCTAGGCAACTATCCCACTTAGGATCTATATTTTATTTAGGAGACAAGAGAATAAGTATGAAATTCTAATTAAAACCAAACTTATTTTCTGTTAAATTCAGAAAGTTTCACTGGTTCCAGCTTCACTATGGCTCCAAAGCCCAATACGGAGTAGGAGGGAAAGATGGAGAGGAATTTAGAAGATTGGACTAAGCACAAGACCATGACAGCAGATACTATGCTTGGCAGTGAAAAAGTTCCAGAAGGGTTTTAAGGGAAAAAGTTGTGTTTGAAGTTGACACGGAAACCAGTGAAGATGCTAAGCAGGGTGAATGGTTTAGTCCAGAAACTGAATAGAACAAGGTTCATGGGATAGGGAAGACAGCATGAAGGGGGGCTTCTCAGGACCCTGTTATTACACTGCATCTCTGGTATTTTTGAATTTCATTAGTTTGTTGGAATAAATATTTGTGAAGGTGTGAAATCTGGATCCATGTCTTGAAACTCACCTTCCGTGACCCAGCAGCTTTCATTTCATACACATCAATTGTGTAATTTGTTCTCCGCCCATAGGTGTCAAACTGGATGTTCCCTGTCATTCCTTGAACTTGTACCTTGAGGTAATAAACAGAAAAATATTTTAATAAAAGATTCACTTTATTTTTTATCTATGTAAGACACTTGTACTGCTTTCGACATAGCCAGTTGTATTGTTCAAAACGACCCCAGTCCCCATACTCTGAGTTCTAGCTGTACATATTTGTTAGCACTCAGCTGGTGATTCACTGCCAGAGTGAGCTGCATTTAAGTGAAATTAGCCCTACAGGTATGTTAAATGTAAGAAAGACTGATTCTGCCATGCTTGGTTACACTGGGTTCACTGGTACAGAACAAAGCATCAGAAAGGCACAGGCAACAATTAGAGCAGTTAAACCCCTCGCAATATGGCACAGAGTGATCTGCAGTACAGACCAGAATGACATATCATTGCTCATTCTGGGAAGTGCATTATTTTAAGATCAGTCCCAGTGTAGGAGAAAGGAATGAATGTCTTCTCTGAATGAGCACAGACAATTGTCTCGACTGCTTATGGAGTTTTGGTCGGTCGGGATGGATGGATGTACAGACAGTAAGTCATTATCATTACCTACTCACATGAATCATCTGAAGGGGAAGTATAAAGTACTTTGTCTCAAAAAAAAAAGCCTTTCTTATTTCCCTGTATGAAAGGATGAGGTATTTATCACTTATCAACACTGGCAAGCTGTCATCTCAGGCAGAAAAGGTAACAGTCTCAAACTTCAGTAGGGGCAAATTAGCTTTAATATTTAGCAAAAACTGTAGAAGTTACAGGAAGGGATGATGCTAGACTAGTCAAAGGCAAACTGTTCAGGGCTGGTGACTAATCCGCTGTTCACTGTTTAGAGATGATGTACAAGGCTACATAAAACAACCAAAATTCCATGGACCCCAAATAATCCAATGAGCCAAATCCACACTGACATATAGGGAGTTTCTTTTTATCAGTAAGTGGATTTGAATCTTTCTTAAAATAGTTTATATCACTACAGGGGGCTGGAAATAAATCAGAGTTATTCCTGTCTCTAGAATGCTGGAGAGATGAATTGCACTTTGAAAACCAAATTTGACCCCAAGAGGTCTTATCAACTGTAGACTGAGCAAATGTATTTGTAGGGTAGTTGACACATAAGTTGCATCCAGATGTGAGTTGCTGTGCCTGCCTTTGGCATTTACTGGAAGTTGTCTGGCTACCTTAGCACAGCAGTGACTGGGATGTCTCACAGAGCTTGTTACACTGGCTTCATCCTGATGCCCACTGAGACATGAGCTTCATGCACTGGACACCTTTTGGCTTCAAATTTAATTTTTTTCTATCGTTGGTGGCAAAACTCAGCGCTTTGCATAACCTGGCTGCACTGAGTCAGGAAGGCTCACCAGGACTCAAACACTTTTGGTGGCAGCATGTGCAGGCAATCACAGAGTGACTATTTATAAGTGTCCAGATCTGTTCAGGTCACTGACCTGATGTATTAGAACCAGCTTCAAAAACAAAGATATGCACAGTTTTCAAGGCTGTTGGGAAGACGTTTCAAGTAATGCCTAGTCATCTTTTGCCAGCAAGATGACTAGAGTGAGGCACTGGACCTTCTGCTGGCACAGGATAGGTATTTCAAGGATATCTTGGAAAAAACTTTCTTATCTGCATTGATGCTACAGAGTGGAGAGGAAAAATTATTAAATCATTGGGGTTTTTTTTTTCTTAGCAAAGATTCAAGATCATTGTCTGAATAGAGGGAGAGAAGGTGATGAACAGGATGGGTACTGGAAGGCCATGTGGGATGATCTTGGGTAGCTCCCGTTGGAGGTGTATGTAAACCTTACTTACATGACTCTGAATAGCTAAAACAATTCAAAGCAACCAGCTAAAAGTCAAACTTCTGCATTTTTTGCCAATCATGACTTTGCCTTTTTATATCTTTTAAAATATGTTTCAAAAATAAATTCTCCTAAATAAGGGAGTGGCCTATTGCAGTGTTGGTCTTCTCTGTTGACATGAATACCTCGCATATCAGTACAGTACAAATTCTTTAACTATTGTGAAGATTGAATTTAGTTATTTCTCTTCAAAAGTGTGTAATGCTACATTAATGAATGAGCATTTAGGGCACATGTTAGGAGGTAAAAAAATGGCATAAAAAAGAGCTCTGGCTCTTTTTATGTGAGACTAAACCATCTCAGTTTTAAGAGTGATATAATCTGATTATAACCATCCACAACTCATTACAATATTCTGATACAATCCTTCCAATTTGGTAGCTGAGAAAAAGCAATAATTAAACTAAGTGTATGAAGATTGACCTAGGATTTGTTTACACCTAAAACGGGGTTAATTCTGACCTCACTCACTCCAGTTCTATGTCTGCACTAATATAATCAATGCTAACAGGTTTGGTTAGAGAGTTATTTGAGCCAGATTAAAAGCAGCAGTCTTGTCTTTCGTATCTACAAAAACATTATCCAATTTTTCTGTTGTCACTTGCTTTAACACTAATAGTAGACTAAAAAGAGTTAAAAATCAAGAAAATTAGAGACATAAGTGAGGTAGGATCCCATGCCATAACCAGTGTTAGGGATAAAAAATTGGCTGTGCAGAAGGTAATCTGGCTGAGTGCAAAATTATGCCAGGAATCAAAACTGGTTGGAGGCTAAACTGTTCCTAGGTTCAGGCTGGTGCTGAGATCTATCAGTACTGCTATGACCAACAGCAGTTTCTCCACTGTTTTAAACCAATCTGAGTCGACTTTTTAACTGGCAAATTATCAAAACTGCACACGTGTTTAAGTTCATAAACACATCTATCCCTGCAACAATTACAATACCTGTGCCGAAGACCCAGTCTAGTTCTGTTAGTCAGATTTGCAGGCTCAGCCTGACTTTAGAAACCCTCAATACACGTTTGATTGCAAAATGGCTCATGTACACTCTCCTGGGAAGCCGGAGTGTTACAGGGGATCTGGGGGATTGTAGGTGCTCTGGTGGGGGCAATCAGACAGCTGCTGCATCAGTGCCAGAGAAATTTTGGCCAAAGTTTTGAGAGCTAAGTATGTTATGCCTTGCCCTCTGTTGAATATATTTTATCCATCCTTTGAAGTTCATCATTAACTTTGTTTTTACTTTTTTTCCCCTGAGGAACTGCAAGCTGTTTGTGTCAGTACAGAAGCTCTGTGTACATGGAGCAGGACACAAGCACTACAGAATTGCTGCTGTCGTTCTTTAGCTGTTGTCCTCGCCCTTACCATTTTCAGTGCTCTTTCTATATCAATTCCTTGGCTCCACGGCACTGCAGGGTTAGCCAGGCAGTCCCCAGCACTGCCTCTCCTGGAGACATCCACACGCTGCCTTCGGAGGTACCGGAAAGCCTCTGCTATGACCAGGACTGCATCGTGGGTCAGTGCAGACGTGTACTGCAATTGATACAAAGAAAATAAGGTGACAAACTGCAATTTTAGAATTGCCCCACGTGTATCAGGTCAAGTCCTCCTCTTTGTTAGAGCAGAAGAATCATGCTTGCAGACCCTTTGCTTGCTCTCTTTCAGCTGATGCTTTATAACAATTTCACCCATTTCAATTAACAATTTAAAAGTATTTTCATTCTGTATAGCATACAGCAGCAAAAAAACAATACGAGTTCATAGCTGCATAAAATTTCAATTTAATTTGAAACTTGCTCATCTAGATGAGCTTACTACAAAAGTCTGCAATTCCATGGTGGACCATACTGATACCAAAGAAAAGCTCATATTTGAATTTTTGCTTTAGGTATTTTTTTTTGTTTTTAACAAGATTGCCAAGATAGCTTTGAATTGAAGTTAACATAAATCATTTCTGTTTGGATCACAATCCTGATTAGGTAGCATCTGTGGCAAGGAATAGATAAGATTACTTTTCTTAGAAAACAGCTATACAAGCAAGTAATCACAAAATACACTTTAGGCATTACATCTCCTTGGTAATTCCCCATCTGCCTTCCCTGACTCCATGATAAATCTGCAGAGGGTGGTAAGCTCTGTGTAGCAGCAGCTCTTGAACAAAACCCCCAGACAACTTAACTTACGTGTTCCTGTTGCTGTCAACTTCATTCACTGCTCACTGCATGTTACCTGGTGACACTCCCCCAATGCTATAAATTTAGTATCACCTAGGAAATTTAACCAAAGAGGATTTTTTTTCGTATTTTTTCCACATTTATCTGTTTGTCTGAAAGTTCTTCCCTCCTAGAGTGGCCTGGGCTTTGTATATGATATCCTTGCATTCCACTGGCATTACAGCACACCCGTAACTTCAGGGTCTGTGTAGAGGAGACCCTCTCAGCATGGACCTACTGGGAGCAATTGAATGTGCTCAGTGTGTAAGAGCAGATTCCAAATCCCTTGTAAGTGATCCTCAAAATCTCCACATCGTCTCTAAGAGAATGAAGGAAGAAATGAAGAATGGAAGGTGCACCTGCTCTTCTTTTGGCTGTCTGTGGTACCATAGAGATCCTGCCTCCTGAGGCATGCCAGAGTTCAGGCCACAAGACCTGCTGCCTGTGTGTGAGGTAGAAAGGCAGAAATCCAAGTTTCAACTGCTTGTTCAGTTACTCTCTTTGTGGATAAGATTTATTATATTCAGAAATTAATTTCATCCTGTAGGGCAGGATAGCACAATTGGAGATTCTGCATTTCTTAAAACTGACTATTATCTTGCTGCAAGTTCTTCAGTTTGCTGTCAAGCCATAGGAACTCTGCACAGAACAAGGTGTGTCTGCATGTGCAGATCCAGAGAATTGTGTCTGATAAAAAAGAGTGCAAAGGCAGGGCTGTGAAGAAGGTTACAGAACAGACATTTCACTGAGCTTCAAATGACAGCAGTTTATAAACTTACTGGGAGGGGGTGGTGGTTCCTGCTCTGACAGTACAGCACAGGCATTCTTCTGATCCTGCCCACCTTTACCTCTCCCTGTGATGCTTTGCAATAATCACTCTCTCCTCTCTTAGAAAGTTAACAAAGGTTATACGTCACAATCCACACAACAATATAGAACCAGACAGTAGTTTTAAGGTATTTGTTCCTGTATTAAAAAAAAGTCTTGTCCAATCTAGCACTACATAAAACTTACACATTGATAATTTTTTCAGCAGACTGCGTCAATTGTCAGTAACCTTAATGCAGTCCCTTCCAAGTCATGCCAAGAGAGCTATCTGATTTTCTACTTTATTTGAATTCTACTTATAAATGCATGAGCATGCAAAGAGAAAAAAGAGAGAAAGAAGGGAAAGGCTGGTAAAATACAGAATAAATTAAACACCAGTGCTTTAATCTCTGGGCAATTTTATTTCCTAATCAAAAATATTGTACATTAATTTTTAAGTATGCTTTTTGTCTGATTGACAAATACTATGCACATTTCTATAATGAGCTGTACATTTGTGGAAAGGTAATGTAATCTTTGTGTTTCTACCATATACTTAAGATTCTTTTTTAAGGAGGGAAAATAATTTTTTCCTCAAGGTAAATTGCTTTCAAGTGGAATAAAATCATCTCAGGTTAACTTTATATATTTCAGAGCTTTTAAGATTAGTATGATACTTATCTTCACTTCTGCATCACTGCTAGGAAGCTTTAGAAAGCAGGACTAAGTCCTAATCCACAGGCAACAATACACTAATCCAGTTTCATGGGCCTCTGTTTGCCTTTCTCTGCTTCCTCTGAAATGCCAGCAAGGCTGTGGAATGGTGTGGGATTAAGATAATTTTCCTCTCTCACAGAAATGACATGATCCCAAGGATGGAAAAGTATCTCTCCAAATGGCACCAGTCATTCATGAATGGCACTGCCAGAAAGAGCAGAACCTCATAAGTGGCTCCTATTCCATCTGTAGCTCAACCCAGTGCTACTGCCTTCCCTGGTGCCCCCCATGCATGGAACTGGACTAGATTTTTCCTTCCTACCTAGTATTTTAATGCTTTCCTGAATTTTGTCTTACTCATACCAAGACATTTCTCCAGTTTATCAAAGTAATTTTGAATTCCAAATCTGTTCCATCAATTTGCATGTGTCCTTCTCAAATCAAACAGGAAAGGCATGAACTGTCTCATCAGGGCAGCAGTTCTTAGGTTTGGTTTCCCTGAGACAGTCTGCATACTACCAGACCCAGGTTTCATTCATCTATGGGTAGTGGTGAAAAAGAACAGATGTCACCAAAAGAAAAAGAGAAAGAATGAATATAATAGGAATATTATTAATACGCAGTGGTCCTAGAAGAATTTATGACCTCTGTGCCTGGACAGAGTTTCCCTGATGCACTCCTTGACTGGAGAGTGAATAGCATCCCCCTCTATGATAGAGATGCTGAGGCAGAAAAAAATCTGGGTGAGACAGTAACAGGTTGCAAGTCTCCTAATAACAGTTGCATTTACTTCATCTAATCTGTGACAGTTTTGGTGAATCTGGGACTTTAATTCAAAAAAATTTTCAAAATTGTATTGCTTGCAGTTATAATAGTCAGACTGTTTAAATAAAGGACAGTGGTGCAAAAGAGAGGGTTAGATTATGAGGGCAACTGCCAGCAGTAACTAGGAGGTGGCAGTGGCTCCTTAGTGAATCCTGAGCTACTTCACTTTGCATGTGAAATTCTCTATTACCATTAATATGGACTACTAATCCACATTTTGCCTCTAAAACCTAACCTAACTAGCCCCCATATCCAGCCCAAGACTAACTCAAGAGGCTCAAGTTAGAAGTTTTTATATCCACTGCACCGTGACAGGATTTGCAAGACCAAGCCTTTGCTTCTGAGGAACTCCCACCACAGTGAGCACTTGTGTCTAACAGAGCCTCTGCCTCTTCTTGGAAGGGCAGTGAATGTTGTGACATATTCTCACCAGGGATCTGTATCATACTCATGCACATATCTGAGGTTAAAAACTCCCAAAGAATAGTTAAAAGCATATCGTGTCCATCACTGACAGGTTAAAATAAATACCTTTAATGGTGAGTTTTTGGCTTCAGGGAATTCCCTTTCATCAAGCCTCATCCAGCGCTGTAGAAATTGTTGAACCATTGGGTTTTCATTATTAACAATCTGGAATCCAGTAATGTTGGCACCTCCATGCATTACTCTCTCGAGAACAATGTCTGTGAAACCCTGGGAGGACACACGTAGAAAAAAAGAATCATTGTCAGCCAAAGCCCCTTTCCTCTGGCTCAGTTTTACCTGCTACAAGTGCAGCACAAGAGACACCGATTAATGTCCCTCTTGTTAGCTGAAAACATTCTACCAAGGAGACAACTACTATCACAATTAGGATAGTGGTATAGAACAGAATTTAAAACATCTTCTTATTCTTTGCAATAGAAAACTTCCCCTTTGGGTAGTGGCAATGTGGTAGGTAATATTTGCCGGTCAGAAAGAAAACAGCAGGGAAACTTGAAGTACCATTTCCTCTTCCGTCCTGATCATAGTGAGAACTGGTCAAAGGCCTCAAATCCCACTTGTACAGCAAAGTGAACAAAAAGGTTCAGCGCTGGGAAAGAAAACCACCCAACCTCTTGCCAGGCAGTTCTCCATCACAGCATCACTCAGCATGTCACGTGCAAGCAGAACTGGATGATTCTCTCCCACTCTGTTGTTATTTATACCTGAGGCAGTAAATTGGAGTCTTTTTGATTAGTATGACTTGATTGCAGTCATGTTTATCTGAATGTCAATGGTTACACATACTAAAAGGCAACCCAGAATAAGAACCTCTGTATTTCTATGCACTAGCTAATCAGTGAGATCATGACTGCTTCTTATAATGCAAAATGACGCATCTTAAAGTCATACAGTACTTATACTAAATAAGGATATTTTAAAATTCGTCTTTTCTACTTTAATCACACCAAAACATGGATATAGAGAATCTTTGAGTAATTAGGATTGCTAATCAGTAAAAACTCAAATTTTTCTACTCACAGTAGACACAGAACCTAAAAATGAGTCTTCCTGCAGGATTAATTACAAGACTTTTTATAAGGAACTTAAGTAGATGGTGTTTCAAAAGCATCACAAACACCCCTGAAAGTCAATCCTACTCTCCAGAAGAAGGTCTGATACAGGTAAAAATGTGCTGCCTCTTTCTGGTAGGTCAGCACATACACAGGCACAACCCTACACTCTGAAATACAAAAGAAAATCTAAACAGCCCTGGTGGTTTACTTGATGAAATTGTTTTAATTTGCAGCTTTTTACCACTTATACACAAATATGCTACAATTATTTTCCCTGGAGTGCTTAAATTCAAAATATGTTATATAGAAAATTACAGTCACAAGTATATAATTTATGAGGATAGAAATTAGTGGAAAACATATAATTAAATTATTCCCTTAAAATTATTAGAGGACATGACATTTTCTGACAAAAGAAAGACCATAACTGAGTAGAGATGACATACCAGTTCTAGTATTTACTGAAGTAATTTCCCAAAATCCAAGAACTCATCCATGCATTTCCACTTCCTGATTAAAGTTTCCACAACCTGAACAGAATCTTTTACCCTCTAAAATGTAGCTATACTTTCCATGAAGAAAAGTTCTTACCAGGTTAGCTAACATGTAGTGATAGCCTCTAGAATGTTTGCCGAGGATTACAACCTGTGTGGAGAAAAACATTACATATTATTCAGTTGCAAGAAGATGACTCTTAACTAGTGGAAAAGAGACAGAGAATTAACATTTTGGTAATCGTCCATGTTCAATCCACGGGCAGCATGAGTATTCCAGATCTGTGGCATTACAGGCAAGATGTAGTCATTTGTGTTTTTCAAACACATGGGCAGAGCACAACAAAGAGTAACTCACAAGGCTGAGAAAACTCTGCTTGCAGAGATGACCTTACCTGGCAAATTCACTCTTGTGGTCACAATGTTCTCCCTGCTGACCAGGTTAATTTTAGTTATCAGTTCAAGTATTTCTGCTCTGAAATGAGGTAATACTGTATCTACCCAAAGTAAACTCCTGTTTACTTTGTTCCTTGTTTGTGGAATGTAGGAGAGGTGCAGGACACAGCCCAGCCACTCACTGCATTTATTAACCTGAACCAGCACAGCAGGGCTGGGTAGGCTCCAAGTTGTGCAGGGAGTTTCCTACACAAGAACCCTGGCCAAGCCTTGTCATACATGAATGTCTAAAGTTAAATTCCCAAAGTTATAAGCAGTGACCTTCATTGCCTTTTGACAGCTTTCAAAAGGCCTGAGAACTTGTCATTTCCAGTGCATCTAAATGGACACATCTGACCTTACATGATTTGTCAAAATTGCTACTAAATGTTATGTTGTACATTCCACTAAGCAGCATCTCCTGCCCTCGCTGCCCTCACTTGGGCACCTCTCTGTACAAACAGTCATTAAATGGAATCGCTAAGAGACGAAAGGGCAGTGGGATGAACTCAGCAGCTGGATTCTCTGAGGGTAACAGGCAACAGTGGAGGCAGCACTGTCTGGCAAGCCTGAACTCTGCCTTCCTGTGTGCTTACCCCCACTCCAGGAATGCTGTGCTTTTGCATAAGGAAGGAAAACACACACTTCCCATGTCTACACAGCTGGCTGCTGGCTCCCCAGCCATGCCCCTTGTGCAAGACTGTGACCTTGCCTTCATATTATAATCTCAGAAACATCCACCCAGTCCCACAGCCAACATCCACCACTAAGAATTTAATTTATAATTGTGATGACTGCACGTGTGTCAGGACATAATCCATTTTACCCAGGCTTGCTGGGTTAAAAATAGTAAACATAATGCTGGCAATACACACAATATTATTGCAGTATATATCCTACAAGCAGCTCAAGCGAACATAGGATACTTTTTGATGGAAAATCATCTGAAAATCTATACATAACCATACATACGTCCTCCATGGTCACAGAAAAACACTCCAAATGCCACACTTCAAAAGACAACATAACCATTTGTGTCTTTGCTAAAAACAGATGACATTTGAGTCACTGACTTTAGATATACTGCCGAGCCTGCTCAAGTTCTTGGTTAAATTATTAAGTTCCCAATTGTCTCTTTGGGTAGTATTGTCCTTAACAGATGCCATTTCTTTTAAATTCACATTTAATTCTGTAGGAATTTGCATACTTCCAGCAGCCTGAAAATAAATTGCTGTTCAGGTCCTCTTGAGAACTGTATGTACACTCTGTTGGTAGAAAGCATCTGCTTTCCTACACTCACATTTGTTTTCTGTGGAATGTGCAGGCTTCCTTCAGATCATCTGGTGTGCATGCTATTTGCATACTGAATTCTCTGTATATTTTAATTTCACCTTAAAGGCAGGTTAGAGACAAAAAACTTATTTAAGAATAACAATAGTCTTCGTGGTTTTAACCTTAACAGCAAATGAGAAAGCTTTTACTTTTCTATTCAGAAACATGTTTATTTAATAGAAAAATATCACCACAGACGAAGTCAGAGGCTGTAAGAAAAACATACATGGAGCTGCTACAGACATCAGGAGCAATACTGCAAACAGGAAATGTAGGATCATTAGCATAGATCAGACTCAACTTTAGTTTCATCTGTTGTCATGTCTTCAAAATGACTCTGTTTATTAGACCTTTGAGAGGTCCAACATACTACAGCCAAGCTTTATTCACAAAGCATCTTTCAGAAGTGACCTGCCAGCATTTCTATTCACACAATCAACCATGCTGGCTCATAACTATTAAACTGGATCTTAACAATGTGTTTAAAATTCACTACACACTACACAGCTGTCCTAAATCTTAACAAGTACAACTCTCCCCCTCCCTCACTTTCCACCCTGTACCAACTGTCCAGCATGTTGAAGGGAGCTGCTGGATTAGCAAGCCCAGCAGAAACAATCACAGACATGTGTTACTCCCAGGGGAGCAAAGCGATGGATAAAGCTTTTTTATGAAGAAGGAAAACAGGAGTATAACAGTATAACAGGAGCATAACAAATAAATCTCATCAACTGCTGATATATTGTGAAGCTTATACAGAAAGTGGGATATTGAATAGTGGTGGTGAATAGAAAGCCAGGATTACAGGGCAAGGATTTCACAGAGCTACATGTCTTTCGTAAGTTTGACTTCCAAGACTTAATATTGCTTTCACCTTGACTGAAAGCAAGCTTATAAGATTTTACACTGAACAAAGGAGAATAGAAAAAAATGGCTGGAAACCATCATGAATAATTCAGATTTCTGATCCCGCATAATTCTTGCTTTGTAGATAAAAAGATCATAACGTCAGGTTTGATATAGAAGCAAATAAAGTTTGTATTTTTAATTAACTCTTTGGATATTTCCAATTAATTAAGAGAACATCTAGAGGGAACATAAAGAAAATGTATCTGTTTTCAAAATAAAAGTAAAATGTGCTGGTCAGCACCAGGCTTATTTGAAGTACAGACCTATATGACAGATTGAGAAATTAAGTCAGCATTGGCAATTTTACTTTTCCTTTTGCCTAGGGGAGTTATTTTTTGAATGCAAGCATAAAGACAATTCGGTTTCCACTGCATCAGTCATCATTATAATAAATAGGCAACTGCAAATTTTTGCCTTAACTTTTAGATTTTTTTTTTACAGTTTTGGAAGATAGCACTAAAGATATTAACAGGCTAGTATTAAGTTGGTATGAACCACTGTGGTATTTCTAGAGTAATAATGACAATTCTCTCATGAGGACACCTACGTCTTTCCTACACTGGTGAGCTCAGAATTGTACATGGCACTTCAGATGCAGCCTCACCACTGCAGATTAGAAAGGAAGGGTCACCTCTAGTGACCTGCTGACCATGCTAATCCAATGCAGCCCAGGATGCTCTTGGCCTTCTTTGCTGTGACACTACAGTGCTGGCTTGTGATCAGCTTGACTGCCAGGACCCCAAGATCCTTCTCTGCAGAGCTGCTTTCCAGCCAGGAAGCCTCTACCCAGTCTGTACTGGTGCATGGGGTTATTCTTTTTCAGGTGCAGGGCTTTGCATTTCCCTTTGCTGAACTTCATGAGGTTCCACTCTGCTCACTTCATCAGCCTGTCAAAGTATTGTAGCACAACTACTTGGTGTATCAAACTCCTCTTAATTTGGTATCATCTGCAAACTTGCTGAGACTGCACTCAATCTCACAACCTTCAGATCACTCAGAGAGAGGTTAAACAGGATTAGCCCCAATACCCTCAGGGTACCCCAAACAGTAACTAACCTCCGGCTGGCCTCTGTGTTGCTGATCACAACCCTCTAAGCCCAGCAGTTCGGTCATTTTTAAATCCACCTTCCTGCCTCTGTGGGCTTTAATTTTAAAAAGTCATTGAAAAATACAAGCTAAGAGGATATGCTTGCACTTTTACTGAGAGAAGGAGCTATCATGACTTTGGCAGCAGTGAAAGGAAAACTACCATGTCCAATTAACACCTGTTAGGAGCATATCTTCCCTACACTTGAATCCACTACCATCTGCTCAGTTTAGTCTATTTAATCAAAGTTATTTATCATCCTTTATTTACAAATGAGAAAAAAAAGAAAAAAACTAGATCACAAAAGTACAGACTACCTCATCTACAGCTCAGAACCACAATATTTTATGAGTCTATTAGATCTTTCCATAACATAAAATACTGATGCTGACAGGCAGTATTGCCACAAAGAACGTCTGAAAATTTTTACTGTGCTTTTCATACCTGACAAGTGGCAGAAATATGCCACTTAAATGGAACAACAGGCAGAGATCTGACCTGCTGTAATGTGTCTTTCCATTTTGACCATATCTGGGAACAATGATGCAGTGTTAACTCTAGAACTCTTCTTTCCTAGATTTTAGTAAGACAGTAGTAAGAAAAATGAGATTTCCCGTAAGACCAGAGTTAAATATTTTGTTGTCTTTGTTGAGGTTATTTGCACATTAATTTGGGTTCCATTGTTGCAAAAAGCCCACACTTAAAAAAGAATCTACTGTTTTTCAATCATACATGCGCATTTCTGAGTAGAGGAGAACGTAGCTACCTCCACTTAGACAGTAATGTGCCTTTATACCTTGCTATAGAAATACAATTATGACACCTTTGCCTTCAAAGCAGTAAGCAAATGTCAGAAGTGATCGCACAATTCTTTCTTTCCCACAGAAAACAAGCAAAACTGATAAATGGACTCAGGGCTAAAAAACTTTTAACAGCATAGTCAGGATGAGCTATCAGTGTTGATTGCACTTCATGGGAACAGAGGGATATCAAGCACAGCAACAACTGTCTGGCAAGCCTAAATTATTGTGGAGCACACTGTCTTCTCACCTGGGTAGCAGGTCAGGTATTTTCTAGCTTCTATCCCTATTGAAAGCATTTCTGTTCTGAGGATGGAGTTACTTGAAGCTTATCTCAGATCTGAGCAGCTCCTACCTATATTGGATTGAATGACTGAAAAGTTGTGCCCGGTGATGCAGCACCCCATTGAACCAGTGGTATTGGTTAATTTGTCTTCAGGACAAAATGAAGAAGGGAGATGAACAGAATGTCAGGGTGAACATCCAATCAGTTTAATAGAAACTGAAGGCAAGGCTCAAAAAGTTGTCAGTATGTTAGCAAGATGTTTAACCTCTCTTGAGTGCCACCTGCAAGTACAGCATCTCAGCTCTGTTTCTACCGCTCAGGAAAAGGAGGAACCTATGAAGCACTTCAGAGTCCTCTCCCTGGCCTCCCACTCCTACAGACCCTTCCTGCAGTGGGGGAGCTGCCCAGGGGGTCTGCAGCCACAGCACTGCAGTTCTCTGCTTCAGTGCACTGTAAACAGCAACGCAGTCACCTCCTAGAGCGTTACCATGTGAGCAAAGGACAGTAGTACACAATCGTTCCTCACTATGTTTGCTCTGCACAGGTCACGCCTTGTCACGTAAATTTTCCAGATAGGAGGAGGAAAAACAGGAGGAGAACAGAAAATAAAACTTCTCCTGTGGGAACAGGACTTTCCTCATCTAACCAGATATCACAGTAAAAATAAAATCCCTTGTGACCTCAGTAGCTAAATTCTACTGTAAGCTTGCAGAGCCCACTTGCCTGTTTTCCAATTTACACACAAGCCTCTGAAGGAAGACCAAATTCCCTTTGAGGATTATAAACACTAGACAAGGTTCAATATTCCCTCAGTAAATTTATAAGAAATGGCTTTTTTGGTGTCAAGATTTTGTCTCTTTCTATCACACCAACACCACCAGTGCCAACATATGATGTTCCACAGGAACCACAATCTCAAGCTGACAAAAGACACATCCCAGCTACTGGTGGTCTGTCACTGCCAAACAAGTGATGCCTGTCCTGCCTTTAATTCTGCAGAGACAAAACCATTTCCACAACCTGCAGGAGCTGCTTCCCTCATACAAAGGGTCACAACCTCATGACTGTAACTAGTGCAAACCCAGGGAAGGTGATTTATCTCTTCACTTGCTATTAATGGGACAGGAATCTGGCCACCAGGGACAGTGATGCTGTAAAATATGCAGTAAACAACAATTTCATTTATATGAAGAACGAGTACTATATTAAATTTGAGTTAAATATTAAATGAAGAATGTATTAAATATTAAGATGAAGATTCCACACACATATTATTTGTCGCAGAAAAAAATAACTGAATATATATTTGAGATTAATTCATCCACCATTTCAGAGTCTTCATGCCCTTTAGAGAATGTCACAAATCCACCCACAGTCCCAATTGATGTGTTTTGTATTTTTGTGCAGTATATGGACCTAAGAATTTTACTTCCATGCTACTGCCAACTTATACATTTGTGACTACACTTTATAACCAGATTCTCACTTTTCTCTATAGCACAATATCAAGATCATTTGTTTGGGCAGATAAAATATTCTTCAAACAGCTTTTGGCTGTTCTGCAATGTATCTCTCACGGGAGATTCTCTCCTAGAGAACCGGAATCTCCTAGAAGGAGAGGACAAAAATGTGCTTGGCGGAAGCAGGGAATTGATGCCTCTGAAGCACTTCATTAGTTTTTCTCCCTCTGGCCACCTTCTTGTGTCCTTCTGTCCCATGCCTCTCTCCTTCATGACAGTCACATCAAGAGTGAAATTCTGCTTTTAGGCCATCTCCAGATAGATGATGGTTGTGCATGTTAGTCCTTGGAGGGTAATTAAATGCAGCATCTGAAAGCTGTGTTGTGTTTCGTTCTCCCTCCATATGGCTAAACCTTCTTTTCCCATAACTAATCTGACATTTGCTGATTGAACATTGTGTAGTGGAATACACATTTAATTTGTGCATAAAAGGTTACATCAGAAATTACTTCAGAAAAAAAAGCATAAACTGCAATATCGGTTCTGAGGGCATGATATCTTCTCCTAATTTCTTTCCCTGTGCTTACAAAATTTTCTGTGCCCTGAAAAAATTTTCTTAGACCCATTTTCCTTGATATGACTTAGCAATATTGTCAGATTAACCAATCTGTTGGCAAAATTATTGTTAAAGGACATATTTGACTGCAAAACATCAGATTCCAGAGCACATGGAGAAGAGTTTTATGACTCCTGGTAACTGCCATTCATAATCACAATTATTTACTCTTTAAGCAGAATAAAATTCATTAAATAAACTCTCCATCAAAATTTCTTTTTTGTTCAGACAGACAAAACCAGTGTTATATCTCTCAGGACTGCATCACTCTTCACAACTCACATCCTTCAATACAAAGACCTTCATGTCAAAAATAATCAGAACTACCTTAAACTACCTTTCATCACTTGAAGCTAGTTCACTAAAAACAAGATCAGATACAAGGGGCTACAAAATTTTTTGTACCAAAATTGCTGAGACCTTTCCACCTTATTTTGCCAAGATATTCTCAAGAAAAGATACTTGTTCCCAGACAGCTTCCTTGAAGAGAAGTGTCATAGAAGTTTTTAATTAGTGAATTCTTTAGATTCTTAAGTAAGGGTAATAAACTAAAAATCCAGTTGTGTTCTGGAGGAATTTTTGCAGCTGTATTTATGGGAAGCAAATGACTTATTACATATGTTACTCTGCAGCAGTGGTTTTCACACACAGGTAATTTTAAGGAGATAATACATAAATTGTCTAGGCAGTTCTAGTATATTTTCTGAGAAATATCCTGCCTTGAGAAATTATCACAAAAGATGATTTAACATCCAAGGAAGTTCCAGTACTTTTTCAAGCCTCTATAAAATCCTAAGTTCTCCTGAAATTTAAATTTCACCCAAAATTTCCCATAGAGACTTTAGATCTCACAGAAATCACAGAAAAGTTGCTTTCCTTAGCAACAATTCATGGTTATATTTCCTTCAATCTACAGTGCAACCAGCTCCAAACCTGTGCAACATGGTCCCACCACAATACCATCCTCATTTCCAGCTTCCCATACCCTCTCTTTCCTTACGCTGCCTCCTTGCTCCTCAGCAGCTCTTGTTGTAGACCTACATATCCATATCAGATAGATCAAAACCACCACTACTAAAGCTGACTTCCAGCTTAGCATGCTTCCCTAAATTTCACAACACCTGAAGTCACTTTTACAAAGATTACCAATAATAGTAATATTACATTTATTCTTAGTTGTCCAAGCCTTCTGCAGAAGCCAGAAATGCTTCAGCACTGTCACACAGTGTGATAGTGTATCCACATCACTAAGGCAGCTCTTTAGTGCCCTTTGGATCATGTCCCCAAACCCTGTGACACAGGAGATGTCCAACTGTCCCTTTTGGCTTTCAACACCGTGAAACTGTACATCCAACACCCTTAAGAGCCCACCCTTGCAATCACAGACACACATAAACAATGCTCATTTCTTCTTTTCGTATCCCACAGTGTAAACGAAACTTCTTCAGTCTTAGCTGCTCAAAACATGAAAGGATCTATATCCACTAGGGGAAGAAAGGAAGAAATTAGGTAAACTGAGTCACACAGTTTTCATTTTAAAAACACATAAATTTCCCATTTTCTCCATACTTCCCATCAGTATATCAGAGTAAAATCCCAGTGTTATTCCCTGGAATTGGATGAAGTCCAATGGAAAAAGAATTCTGCTTATATAAACTATTACTGCATGTCAGGATCACTTCAAACTATTATTTGGATATAACCCAGAAGTGTCGCAGTAATTCAGTCCCAATGCTCACACGAGAATTTTTTGGAAGGGGTTTTGTACTGCAGAGCACTGCCTTCAAGCAGACCAAAAATACTGAATAGTAGCCATTCTTTTTTTTTTTTTTTCTTTTTAAGCATTTCCTTTCCTTTTCAAATGCCCTACAAAATTAAGAAAAAGAAGTCAGTACAATCTCCTCTAGGAAAGACAAGGTTACTATTTCTTACATTTTTTATTATAAATAGCATTTTAGTGTGACTGGAATTGCACTCAATTTGCTTTTTTCAATGCTTTCAAAGAGTCTGAAAGGTTTATTCTGCTTCACTATAAGCAGCACTCTGCAATATTCCCCATATAACTTGGTGCATAAACCATGAACTGAAGAAGATTATGAAGAGTTAATTTATTTTCACTAGATTTAGTTTATGCAGCAGGGGTGGCTGTTTTACTCGTATGAGGTAATAAAGATCCAGCAATATTTTTCTTTCCTGATTCTTTATATGCATTTTCCCAGGACAGAAGATACTTGGGGTATTTTTAAGGGTCTACGTATATTGTTGATAATTTTATTTATTACATATTTTGGAAGAAAGAGTTTCCAGTAATACGTGCACCATTATACCTCCACATGCATGCCCGTGGTGTGACACAAACAAATGTAATTTAGTAACATGGGCTTTTTTTAAGCCTGGGAACATTAGTTTTCTCTAAAATTATTATGCTGCTTTCCAGCTTACTGGTTGGATACTGTGGGGTAAGTTTGTAGTTGAGTTGAGCTGATGACTTATAGGGCCTGATTCTCTATAAATTTAGTCCAGGCTGCCCTTGATGTCTTTAATCTGCTCCCCAGAGGCAGGTGGAATTGCACAGGTAAGAGGGTGGGATAAGAGACAGGAATCCCATATGAATGTATGAAGTCTCTCACAGGCAGTGAGAGACTTGACTGGGATGGTGCTTTGCCATGGAATGCCTGATCCAAACCCATCTGGAGCCTGGAGCAAACGCACCACAGCTCTGGGTCACAGCTCTGGACCTCATCTTTGGAGATGTCTCCCCACAAGACTGCAGCTATGAACTGTCAGGTTGTTCCAGACTGCACCACCAGCAGCTGGGCTCAAAATGTCCAGGGGGGTGGCCCCCATTCTGAAAATCTTGCTGTCTGAACTGCAGTGTAACTGTGCTCTATGAAATGCACTTGGAAACACCTTGGCCCAGGAGGGGCCCTGAAAAGCCCCAGTGGTTCTCCTCCTCCCCCAGATACGTGATTCATATCACAATGAAGCCATTAATCCCAGCTTAGTGAGCTGTGAAAAGAAGACACACACTCCTGTGCAGCTTTTCTTTTACTGAGTTGGGACTTCTTCCCTTGTAAATGAACTGATGAGACACCAGAACTATCGCGCTGTCTCTGGTGATGTACAATGCCTGTTTGCACAGTGGTACTGTGCTATTACTATTCATTTTGATAGTGTGTTTCCTTCCTCTCCCTGCAGTTGGTTCATCTGAATTGTCGCCAAGACGGTTGGTTGCCTTGGAAACTAATTAAGGAAAGCCTTTGGTTAGAAGCAGAGTTTCAAGCATTGAACTATTTGAGAGACAGATGCAGAAATTAAGGTAATGTCTGCTAAGATGAAAGGGTTTATCCTTTATGTATAAGAAGAAAGAACCACATTTAGATGCCAGGACTGAAACAAAGCAACTTATATACAAACTGATTTTTAAAACCTGGAAGAGATGAGTGAGCAAGGGGTTTCAAAATCAGCCAGGAGCTTAGAAAAGGCGACAAAGATTCCCAAAGCTATTAGAGATGGGGATATAGATAAATAGGGAAGGACAAAAAAACTCAGGGAATCACATGACGAACAAATTCTAGCCAGCTCTCCCTTTCCTTCAAATACTCTTTGTCTCTAAAACACTTCTTGTGAATGTTGTTTTTGAAAAATACCTGTAAAACTAATGAAAGACCAAATTGTCTCCTCCAGTCCAGGTATGGCACGAGAAGCATCCATGAGTACATCTGCTCCCAAAGCACACCAAATGCAGCAGGGAAAGGTGACTGCCAATGGCCCTCAGGACCTCTGCTCCAGAGACTTGTCCCCAAGAGTGACAATTAGAGCAGCTCAGACAGTGTGGACACAGGCTAAACAGTGAGTGGGACCCTCAGAAGGCTCAGGGCAAACACATGCAACATTTCTGTGCACTGAAAAGCTGCACAGAATGGTGAACTATGCAGCAAATTATGCTTTTACAGCTACCTATTAACTGAAGTTCAAAGCAAATACAATCTCTGTATGAGCACAATGATATCAATTTAAACATTGTATCCAGGATAACGGTTGACTCTCTACTTACAACAGCATAAGTGAGCAAAGATTTTGGTTCTCTGTACATTTAATGGCATTGCAGAGGTTGCCATATAAATATGACTGTAACAGCATAACTGCATACTACAAATATTGTGGTAAAAATATGCAAAACATTAAAATAAGATGTATGTGTTTGCATTGGTGTGTGTATTTATATCCCATAAATTATCATGAAACAAAAAATGAGTAACTGCTACAATCACAGAAAAATATAAACTCTAATGGTGACTTCAGGTTCATATGCCCCTGGCACAAGAAACAGGAGCTGTTTGGCAGCAATCTTCTACATACAACAGCTTCCACATTTACAGTGAGACATTTCTGGTATTAATTATTATTACTACTGATCAGATACATTTAAAACTGTGCTTTAATGTCTTCTGAACACTTTTAAGCTTTGTGTGCCATTACTTCAATCATTCTGCAGGATGACTAATAATGCTCGGATAAATTCCTGTCATTTAGAACCTGGCTTGTTTTATGAAATCTGGATGATGGCTTTGGAGAGACATTCCTTTTTACAAGCTAGAAATTCTTTCCTCAGGTATGTGTGAAATGTGCTGTATGTGCGGCAGATTAACCCAAGATGTTACTCTCTCTGCTTTAGCAATTCATCTCCTGCCCTTTACGAGTTTCACAGCTGACAGGAGCAGGCCCTTTAAGGCAGATACAGCTGTCACTTTTGACTTATGCCCATTCTTTACTTTTCCACTGGCTACGTCCAGAGGGTGACTGACCTAAGTAATTCCCCTTTCCTCCCCATATGCCCACATCGAGTTGCGAGCTGCTGGGTGTGAAGGGAAAGAAGTGACCTTTCATTCTGCTTTACATCCTGGTTTCAACAATACTCATGGGTACCTAATGAAGAAATGTCCTAAATTTAAAGTTTCTAGTTCATTGGAAATGTAAAAATTAACTGTACCAGTTTCAGAGTGATGTTACACAACAGTCTACAAAGCAGATACTCTCTTGGAGCCTCAGCTGAACCCCATCTCCTGATTCACACAGCTCCAGACAGAGGATAAAACCAGCCTGTGACATGGCTGTGGCCCTGAGCCCTGGAGAAGGCAACAAGCACACTGCTCTGGAGGGTGTGCTCCGAGCAGTGCAGTACCTTCACAGGACATGGCATTTCTGGGCTTCAAAAGCAAAGCAGAAGCTGAAGCTACCCATAGCTCTGCTTCAAGTGTCCCTCTGCATTTGTAGGCAATTGTATTTTAAATTGCTATGGAGAACACAGGCAAACCCCCACCAGACCATCTGTTTATAATGGAACACATAAACCAGGAAGTTTACATGACAGCGGTCTAGAAATTTTTCAGTTACATTTTTCCCTATTGTTATTTTTAATGACTGTTGGTCAACCCAATACTGCAGTTCTGTGTTTATTCTTATGACACCCTAAATGTGAAAGCTGTTGTGCAGTGAGCACACTCCTCTGAGATCTGAGCAGCTCTGCAGAGAGAGGCAGCTGGGGCTGTACTGAAAACCTGCACACCTCCATCCTAATCTCAAAATTTCAGACTCGAAGGTCAAGTCACAGTCAGCGCTTGCACAGGACAGAGTTCAGTCAATCAGATTACCCTTCTTAATCCTAGAGATGCTTCACTTTAAGTTGTCTTTGACAGTCTGGCTGTCATTGTAAAACTTTGGGGATTGCATTCTCTACGGTAATACTGCTTTCACTTTGTGAGATGCCTTCACTCAATACAGACATTGCCTTGGAGCCTAACCTTTATGACTAAGTTTGGAGACAGCGTCCTTTTGATAAAAGCATGTAGTCTCTGGAATAAACAGGTCTTTTGTAAAGTTTTACCATTTTGATCCTGAATGGAGTTTCTTCCTCCTCATTTGCCCTCAGGAGATTTTCTTCTAAATGGACATAAAGCCACTCTAGTCTGAAATACAGCTTATTATCCTGGGAATACGAAAGATATATTTCTTAACTCAAAAACATCTCTAAATACATGGTTGAACAGGCTAAGGCTTACTGTTAGCTCTCCAAAGAAAATGTTCTTCTGTTTATGAGAACAAAATTTTATATCTATCTGTGAAGAAATACAGAATATTTTAGCATCAAGGGATGAGAAGTGTGGGGAGCTTATAAATCTTGCATGACATAAGTGTTGCTATCTGTAAGCCTGAGAGGCCAGTAGATGATTGAATTGGATACAGTTTTGTTGTGCTAGGGGGATACGGACCCACACGCTCAGCGGTTACAGAACTATCGGGCAAGTGAACCAACAGATGGCAACTTACAGAATAATGACCAATTTCTCTGCTTCCCCCTATTCTACAGCTGAAGAGGTTTGGGCAGGGTATCCACCTCCAGGACAAAATGTAAGGACCATCACAAAATCTCCTGAATGTGGAATGAAAACAGATCAGCCTGCAGTACGAAACTTGGCACAAAACAGGTTACTCAGGCAGAGTAGGAGCTGAGGTGCCCTCTCTCCCCGACCTTATATTTACAGCTGGGAAGATCAGGTACCAGATAACCCTGAGAAGAGAAATACTTCAGATGACAGGTTACAGATCTTGGAAATGTAGGGACATACACATGTGCCATATGCGAAAGGTATATGGAATACTCAAGGTCACTGACTCACATGTCTGTACATCACTGGAGGAAGGTACAGAATACTCCAGAATGACCTGAAGTCTCAGAAGAAAATCCCCAGATGTGTAATT
This sequence comes from Edolisoma coerulescens, assembly GCA_013397115.1. Lineage (NCBI taxonomy): Eukaryota > Metazoa > Chordata > Aves > Passeriformes > Campephagidae > Edolisoma > Edolisoma coerulescens. Next base: position 258,067 of record VWZW01006504.1, read on the forward strand.
GTCTTTTGATAAGCCTGAATTTTTGGAAGAGATGTATACCCAGATCTGAACTGGTTAAAAAAAGGATCAAAGGAAGAGAAGTACACACACTGACCAGCCTGATACAGGAAAAGAGGTCACTCTTACTGAATCCAAGCACTAACACAAAGCCATGATACATGGCTCCTGGAGCAGGGCACTGACAAGCCTGCTGAATGGGCTGGCCAAGAGCCCAAAAGTCTGATAGCAAACTCAGTGCGTGTGTAGACTGTTTAGTGGTTTACAGTCTGTTTATTTCTGCTATGACTTTTCTTCTTGAATAAGTTCTATTTAAGCCTCTGAAATCCAGGGTCACTGGCAAATGCTGCTGCTGACTCAGAGAATGACATAGTAGGTGCCACACAGTGACCACATAAAGCCCCTCTCTGGAGGGAGGCATCACTCCCAGAAGCTGATGGGACAGTTGACCTTTGAAACTGTGCTCCTAGGAGGCCAAAAAAGGGAGAGGGATGGAAAGGCAGCTGGGTTGAGGCAGCCTATACGAACTCTCTATGGGACACAGTTTGTCCATCAGTACTCTGACACAGCAGTTCAGACACGTGAAGTGTCTTGGCTTCCTTTTGTTCTCACTGGGAAAAAACTTCAAACCCATCTGCAACTGTGTGTCAGAAGTGGTAACAGGCTCAGATGTCACTGCTTCTCAGCTGGGCAGCCTTCCTAGACTCCACACATAGCACTGAATTGACTTTTTAAACTGCAATAAAACGCTAGATTTGAAATATGCAAATCCAGACTTATCTCTCCCCTCAATAATATGCTATCAGCAAACACAGTTGGCCAAAATAAAGACAACTCTCCACTCCCTTGAGCAAACTGGATGGATGGATTTAAATACCACACATTTGTGAAAACTTTTAACTACTTCATGAGAAGATAACAAGGTAAGCAGAGGAGATGGAAGGAAAAGCCTACAAACAGTAATTGCTCAGCTATCAATCTAGGGTCCATCCACCATTACTGACTTTCCCTGCAGAAATTTAAGTCACTGCTTTTCAGTATCCAATAAAAAAACCTCTGGAAATTGTTGACAGAAGATATTCTTAGCATCAGGGGCACCGGCATGTACTGTAGAGCTTGGGGAAACCTGAAGGCCCCAGTAGCAAATTTTTACTTAACAGATGCTGATCACATTGATAGAAGACTGAATCATACATTTAACAAAATTTAAACTTCACTAGAGTTGAATTTAGAACAGTAGCAGAAGAAAAGAGTTGCCAGGTTTTTTGCTATATGGTTTGCTTGTTACGTAGCTTTCCTTTTAGGCACTGAAATGGTTTGACTTTTTTTCATCTCACTTGGACAATAGAAGAAAAAGTGAGAACAAATGTAAATGAAGTTATATCAAAAGGCCTGTTTCTCAGTTGAGAGGGGGCCCAAAGAGTTCTTTAAGCTTGGCTCAGGAGTGCTCTCCTGCAGCATTTTCAGAAGAGTGGGCTGTGGGTAGGTATGGTGTTTTGCATCTTTTCCAAGAACATGAGCAAACGAAAGAAAAAAAAAAAGGGAAGTTTCTTACACTTTTCAGTATGAATTTCCCTGAAGAGAACACTCCACCATATTGCCAAAAAATACAGTGTAAAATGCAATGCTGTGTATTAGTATCACAACCACACCAGATGCTAGAGTTAGGGACCAGCACAGCTTGTGCCCTATTCTCTTGAGCACCTCTTTCCTTGCTCTGTAAGTAGCAGCTGTGGCACCCGGCTGTCCCCACAGACTGACCCTCAGTGCTACACCTGAAGGCTTGATAGGAATGGAATATTTTGAGAAGGAACACAGTGAATATATTTTTCATGCTTCCCAGCGTTTATGACAGTGAGGTCAGTTTGTTGGTAGTTTACAACACAACATTCTAAGAGATATGCTAATGCTTCATGAAATTTAAATGTTACTCTTGATCTATTTCATGCTATGAACCCACAGTTAAATTTACAAAGTAGCAATAGTCAGAGGGTTTTTCAGTCTTAATGCAAGTGAATTCCCACATGCCTGTGAATAACCAAGCAGTGTGGATTTGGTTCCACACCAGCACCAGCTTTGCTGTGAGCCCAGGCAGCAGGGAACTGTCCTGTGTCTGCTCCCAACAATTTGTATGTTACTACACCTCTTCAAACACACTGCACAGCACAACCAGTGGCACAGGCATTCTGGGTATCACCTTGGGATGGCCAGAGCATGTGGCCATTCCCCTGGGGCAAAAGCCATGCAAGAGCAAAACAGTCACTTCAAATGCATCTTCCCCCACAAAGCTGTTTAGACTCCATCACCCACAATTTAAGCCTGTCAACAGCACTGGCTGTGCAGAGGGGGGGGCTTTATGTACCAAAAAGTACTAATGAGTCGTTTGGACTACCAGCTGAATTTTTCATTTGCAGTATTTCCTTCTGGGAATTCTTTAAGATGATACTGTGATACTTCACTGGCTTTTTATTTCTTGTTTCATGTTCCACTTAAGAAACTGCACCTGTCTTGCAATCCTTACAAGCAGCCTTGATTCCAGTAATGTTACTCTGGCAGCTGAGATTTTAGGTTCTTAACCTACTTAAAAATAATTCATTATTAACATTTGGGGAAAAATATCACAGAGACGTTTCCTGGTAGGCTACACGTAAGTGCTGCCACCAAGTATGAGCATCACTGCGGCATTTTAATTTTAATAGGTAACTGACCAGTTATTTGGACCCACATCTCAAAGGATACTTAATTCATTTCTAGAAATAAGCAGTTCTGGAAATATTAATGATGTCTGTCACAGAGACATCACAATTTCTGAAAAGCAGATACCTGTTCCAAAATGGTGTTGATTCTGTCTACTTCACAGTCAATCAAGTATCTTTTTTCTTGCCGTCTGTCCATCTCCTCTATAATTCTTCTGAACTCTTGAACATCTTTTATGCTTCCTACAGATCTGGCTGTCACTTGCCAGTTGTTCTGTACTGCTGCTTCCATAATTGCCTGAAGAATGGAAAATCCTGTGAGGGAAGAGACAATGCAACAATTTAAAAGCAGAACAAAAATAAAAACTATTTTGAATGTTTGACGAAGGGTTCACAAAAACTTGATCATCTAAAGGGACACACACTAGCTGAGAGCCTGCAAGTGCTTCATTACTTGAGAAAACAACAGTGTAGGGACCAGTTTCTTCTTTCAGCTATGCCATTGGCAAAGTCACTGACTTCAGCAGAAGGTCTTGGTGCTATATTACTGCAAGGCGTATTAGAATCTGTCCAGTAAACCATATTATGATCCTCTCAGGGATGTTTATCATCATGCTGGGGTCTGTACCAGCTGAGAATAGGAGCCTGCAGCCATTACTTGGGCAGAAGTCCATCAGCCTGTGGAGCAGGAGAAAAGGGGTGATTTGCCTGTGCAGACTGCAGCAATGGGTCATTAACTGGCAGGGATCCAAGCACTGCACAAGAATGCCAATTAAGTCATTGTATGGGTCATTGGAGCCACAACCACAAGAGAGTACTTCACTGATACTTTGATTTCAAAAAATGTTTTTAAATATGAAATCTAGCAGCATTAAACACACTTTCAATGCGTTCATTAAGGCAATACCAACTCATTTAGCATCCTCAACACAGGAGAGAAGCAGCACAGAACGACCAAGGCCTACACAGTGGGAAATTACAGAGGCAAGCAGCATTTCATGTCTTGTGAACAGCTGTGCCTCGGCAAACAGCAGAACCCAAGACAAGCCCCTAAGTGAAAAGTGGTGGAACTGAACACAGAATCTCTGTCAAGTCATGCTTATGTAGGAGTCATCAGATATTGATTTGCATCCCTTTATTTTAGTATGTAGCTGGGAACTTGGTGCACTACCTGTTTTCACTCGGGAAATTTAATTTTGTGCATAGTTCTAATAGTTTCAATTCTGAGCAGATGCCAATCAAAGACAGAGGTCATCTACTTCAAGCACACACAGTGGTTTTTGGTAGAGTTTTATTGTACAGAAGCATATTCATGTGAGTGCTGTTTCTGTCCAGACAATTTATTTGCAAAACTTTCAGTCCAACTGTTTAGTCATACTGTGCATTTCTTATCCACAGCCAGATCTGAAAAGCTTACACACAAGCACATAAACATACAGGATCAACAACCAATTAATTGTGCTCTGTGATAACCAGTTCCCTACACTTCTGAAACTGAAAGGAGTTTGAGCTACACGTTCACTGCTGCGAATTACACCAATAACTATTCTGAACTCAGACATCCTTGTAGAGGTACAGCAATAACAAAGAACTTGTGCTGCAGCCTGATCTTCCACAGCCTGCTGTAAATCTGTAGTGGCTGTCTGAAGCCAGAGGAGCTGCACCATTACCTCATTACAGACACAAACAAGGGAAGAATGATTTTCTGGATTACAATTAGATTATTATAATTTACCGTGTGACTTCCTTAGGTCTCACTCAAATGCCCTCACTTTCCCTGTGCAGCCTCCTTGATTCTTAATGCTTTTCTCTGTATGAATGCACTTTACTATCCCATGAAAGGTGGTGACAATTAATATGTACGCTGGTTGAGAATTCTTTCTGGCATCTTCTTTCCTCTGAGACTACTGAAAGAGAGGCATTTACATATGTATAGTACAATGAACTCAGTCTTCCTTAACATCATATTTTACAAAAATGGTTGTGATGTCTGTGACAGCATTGTGATTCCATTACATGTAGGAGGAAGATCTAAGCTTAAGATACTTTTTTGGCTGCAAATGAGGAATTTTTATGTGGAAACACAAATACCACTAATGGGGATTTACAAATGCTTTGTGTACAAAGATGTGCTTTTAAAAAGACATGATTCCACTAAGTAATAAATATTTACAACTTTATTTCATCAATCATATAACATCTAAGTATGAACCTTGAGCTTGCTGTAAACAACAGTCCATAAGTCTAGGTTTTTTTACTCCAGATTGAACAAATTAGTTCAAAATATTATGAAGAACTGACACTTCAAACATATCTGTTGCTCTGTTTTTTGCTAATGACACATAAAAAGCTTGTGAACTGTCTCAAGGAAAGAAGGAAAAAAAATATGCTGGAGAGAAGATGCCACGGGTTGACTGCCATGCTCCCAGTTTCAGTTAACACTGAGTCAGAATTTGTCAATCCTTGAATATCTCAGAAGAAAGTTGGGGAATTTTCCTAATTTTGTGCAATTGCATGTTTGTGTGGGTGTGAGTATATGTGTTTTTGTATGCATATGTATTAGTCAGTGGTTACCATTTCAAGAAAGAGAAGAGCAAGATTACTCAGCAGCCTTTCTCCTATGCATGAAAATACAATTACAGTAAACTAAGAGCGAAAAGTGTCAGAGCTTCGTAATTTCTGTCTTCTGTGCCTCCTGTTTCGCCTTGTCACATCAAGTCTTTACAATCACAGTCCCCTCTACCCTTGCCAGTTCTTGAAATCCTCCCTGTGGGCACCGTCTCTGCTGTGCCAGCTCCTCTCTCGGGCCCTCTCCCGTCCTTGCTTTGAGAAGAATCATCTGCCCTTCCTGCAGCAGCTCATTAGGCCAGTCCTCTGATGACCTTTTCAGAGACCATTCCCCTGGTTTACTAAAGCTTGGTTCAAACCTCCTGCTCTCAGGAAGGCAGCACTTGCATCCTTGCTGTTCCAGCCTCAGGTCTCTCCCCATGTCTAATGCCTTCAGCGCCATTTACCGCATTTTACATCGTTACCCATTACGTGGTATTTCTGTAAACAACATGTTCCAGGCTCCAGCTGTACTTTACCATTAAAAGAGCTGTTACATAAGCAGTATGATTGTTTAACTAAAAGGACCATTTTATCTTCAAATGTGAACTTTTCTTTCTCTTTAGCATAACAATGCAAGCTGTGCCATTTCGGGAGCATTGCCTGGGTAATGGACAGGGAAATTATTTCCTGCGTTGTGTGCACTGTCAGTGCCAGGCCTGCACATGGTGCTTTTCCACACCCTGCCCTCAGGACACACACCTGTGAAAGCTCCTCAAGAAATGCTCACCCCTGAGCACCCTGGAGGTGCAGAACTCTTACAGGTACCTCTCATCTTGTTCCCCCTAAAGGAGAAGGGGACAGCTAGTCATGGCAAACATCTCTGGTGTGAAGTTTTTGTCTGGTGTGCATCACATCTACTCCAAAACACTAAAGAACTGGTAATTCACCACAGGTCTGTGGAAAAGTCATGCAAGAAGGGCTTTCATCAATACTGTTGCCAGTTCATACAACTTCCATCAAGACAGCCAAAAAATATTAGCTGAGGCAAGAAAAACTGTCATCCTCCTAGAAGATGACAGCAATGAGATTATCTTGAAATGGGTACATAATACCATCACCAAAATTCAGTGGCTGATCATTCTGCAGTCATTAACACCAATACAGACCAAAAGCAAAATTTATTTAGACCCCAATCTGATCTTTCAATCTCTTTTTTTTAGTCATACCTTGGATGTGAAAAAGTAGTAGGATAAAAGGCAGGCATTTTTCTAGAAGCACTGTTTCTGAGGATAGTTCATCTGAAGGCACCACATCCCTCGTCTACACTATGTTATTAACAAGTTGGCATTACAGATTTAAGAATAGTCTGGTCACATAATGGCTGTGGCCATACTTGCCAGGTCATGTAACACACAGGTTGCTCCTGTCATCTTTGAGTGCAATCTCACAAGTCAATCTGATCTGCACCGCTAAAAGCTTACATGATCCTGGCCTTAACATTCAAATATGCCATTGTCTGGCTTATTCTTAAAATATTGATGAATTCAAAGAGCTAACCCTCATCTAAACAGCCTGCAAAATGATTGGGCTGAAGGTAAATACCGTAATAAAACTACAACAAAACAAGTGCCCAGCCTGCCTCTCAGTGAGCTGAAGCAAGTATTTTGAGTTTTGTGGACTGAAGCCTGCAAAGAAAGAAAACATTCTATATAAATTTCTCTTAAAGCAGGGAAAATATTATTTGTTGCAATGCTATCTCTGTTCTTTAAGAAACCCAGATGGAATCACATTCTGGCCAGTCCTCCCTGAAGCTGGACTAAGAAACAAATTCAGCCAGTATCTTCCTACAGAAGTAAAGTCTGTGCCTCAATCTTTCTGATCATTCCTTTGATACAAGCATCTCTCCACTGACCCTACTAACACAAGTGAAGAGGACATTTCAGTCTTTTGCATCTCTGAAAGCTCACAAAACTTCTCCCACATCCACATAGGCAAAATTCACCTCAGCAGTTTGCTCAGCCATATGAAATTCTATGTGCTACATCACTGAACTTAACTCTTCTTTAAGTAACAGCAATCATTAATGTGACATGACTAAATGATCACACTGGAACATCTGTAGTGTCACGTGAGCCCTTACAGTTGGCACCAAAGTACTTACTGAAAAAAGTTACCACTTATGTAAATCTCTTTTCCTGAATGTTCTTGCTAAGATCTTGGACCTTTAGCCTCCCATAGAAATGAAAGAGCACTTGCTCTTCCTTTTGCCTTGATGAGTACCAACGATCTGTGAGGGGTGTATTTTCCTGACATGCAGCATGCTTGTGCCTCCTGAATGAACATTTGCTCTGATCTGAATACGTGTGTTTTGAACTATGTATCTGGGACATGATACAAAGATCTATGCCTCTGGCCCATGAGTGAACTTCAGGGATTTAAGTGTTGAGCTGTGTTTGCCAAGGGCACAATGAACTCACCAAAAAGGAGGCCATCCAGGCAAGTGATTCCCCATGACAAATATAATTTCTATGACACCAGCTTACACTTCAAGTGCACCAGAGGTCGGTAAGTTGAGATATACTTGGATATTCTGTGTGTTTGGCCCTGAACCTAACACTAATTTGAAACCAAACAGATCAACATGTTAGGCACAAGTAAAAATCCAACTAGCCAACCCCAAACATTCCCCATCATCCAAAATCCCAACATGTCTATGGAGAAAGTACACTTTGCACAACCCAAGTCTGCTTAACAACTTCATAGGTAGGGGAAGATGCAAGGAACAAACTACTAAATGAGCCACCAGGAAGCAATTCAGCAAATGATGAGGACCCTGGAGTGCTCTTTTAGCCTAACACACTTACACTCAAATTATTAAATAAAATAGAGTAAGCGCAATCCATCTGGTTTTGACCTGATCACTTCTAGCTGGTAACCAACAGGTAAAGTGTTACACTCCACTACTCTGGTAGCAGACAACCTTCTAGACCAAGCAGCAAACACATTTCTAATGATTTCTGCTTTTTCTGTTCTGTAAACCTCTAGTTTCCCCTGTATATATGTTACAGTACTGCAACCTGTCATCCATAAACAGAGAAATTTACACAAATAGGCATGACAGCTTGGTTGAGTGAATGTGAACTTGCCTGGCTCTAAAGGAGAATTTACAGGAACCATCTGGTTCATATTTGTTAGGGATGAGATACAGCTAAAACTGCAGAAATTCAGAACTGCTGAATGCAAGAAAAATACTTCCCCCCCCCCCAAATGGCTATTTCTGAATCCATTTCACCTTGATCTATTCTTTCATAACAACCTGGCATCTAACTCACCTCTCATTTTATTCAAGTTTTAGGTCAGTGCGACTACGTTGTTTTTGAATGAAGCTGTGCCAGTGTAAAATGAGAGCAATGTAGTAAGGGATCAAGGAGTTCAATAACCAAGGACAAGACAAAAAGATGCCGTAAGCAATGCTGTCACTTCCGTAGGGGGACTTATTCGTATGACTTTCACAATGTTGTGGGCAAATCTGCTGGTGTAGGACAGATAGGGATACCTCAGTACAAGGATATGATCCAAAGTTTATTAGAAGAGCTGTGTTCTAGTTTTAGCTTTGCTCTGCAAATCTTTATTTAAATAACTTTCAAAGGAATAATAATTGAGTGAACAGCTTCTAGATGGAGACTGGTAACAGAACAGACAAGATGGAACCACTTCAAAATCAGAGTAGATTCCACTTGAGGAAAATATAACAGGTAAACAATTGTGTAGAGAAGGCAGAACTAGCACAGAAAATCAGAAAAAGGAATAATGAATTTTGAGAGGTGACAAAAGGTGAAGAGCATTGTGTTGTCCAGTGGTATGGGCTGTAGGGTATCCTCTGTGTACTGATGCTGATGAAACTGATACTGATGCTACCAGAGTTGTGAGGGCACTCTGTCACCAGACAGTGCCGAGATTTGGGAGACATGGGCCTAGGAGTAGTGGAGAGCTCTCCCAAAAGGAAAACTTTTTACATGCAAATGGCAAAACTGTAAAACTACATTAGCATTAAAAGTAATTAACTTTTAAGCTTTAGAATATCTGAACAACAAAAAAATAATTAAAATGCCTAAGTACAGATATTTCACCAGGGAAGCTCTACAGAGTCCAGGGCTTTGTCTGTCCAGCAGAGCCCAAACCCTAAAACTAGGCAGTAAGCACAGCATTGTCACACACGCAATGAGATACAAATCTGTGGAGTTCAATTCCTGTGATATTTATGATCAGCACCAATTTCCCTGAGTGCCCTGAATTCTCCAGCAAGGACATGCTCCAAGTGCCACCAGCAAATCCAGAATAAACCATTCTGAGTATCCTGCATCCTACTGGTGTCAGGAAGCTAACACCATAACCTTAGTACAATATCACAGCCTTGCCCAGATGCAGCTTTCTGTAGAGGCTTCTTTCCCTTGTCTTCTTCACCTTTGAGCTCTTCTAGCTCACAACGATGGTTCTGCAGCCTCACTTACTGCCTCTTTTATGAAGAAAGCAAGAAGCCTTGCTGCTTGCAACAGACCAGCCTTCAGCTGGAAAGCATTTGAATGATACAATCAGAACAGAAGTTTCTTTGAGTAAAAATAGAAGAAACCAAGATACACAGATATTACCACCCATTTCCTTCAGACCCACCAAAGATGGTTTTTTTTGGTTTCTTTTTCATTACCCCTGTGCATTGGTTACTGAAAAAAACAGATCTAGTCACCATGGATAGAAAATATCTCAGCCATAATCCTCCTGACATCAGACACTGTGAGCTGATCATAATGAGGCCTAAGTGGACTTTATCTGTCCTTAACTTCAGGCACATTTGGATGACAGTCTCTTATATTCTTTTGCTACTCAGGAGGGAGAGAGAGAGATGCTGTGTAATTTTTCTGTATTTGAAAGATGCATGGAAATCAATGGAAGAAAACACATGAAAGAATGAAGTTGTGTAAAGCATCATCATCAGGTATCACTCACAACCTCTATCTGCAATTGAAGAACTAAACCAGAACAAAAATCCCAATGTGTTGACTAACACTCAACCAATGAGGCTGATTACTGCATGTTAAAAGTACACATCTAATTGTTTATTTATCTCAGAAAAAAAGGTTCTAATTAGGAATCAAAGAGTTAACAACTATCAGTCTAGAAAAGATACCCTGTCTGCTAAGTAACAGTAACACATTCCATGTAAAGCCACATTCCATCCATATGGCATCTCAGAATACATTTTTCTCTTATTTACTAGAGCAAGCTGAATAGCTACAAGCCCCCAGTGAGCTGGGATACTAATGGAAACCATTATTTATTATTCCAGGTAAAGTTGCATAATTGTGATACAATTACAAATAGAGTTAAGAAGGAAAATATTGTGTGGAATTATCATCTGAGAAAGGAAATAAAAATTAATTCTTTTTAAGCTTAAATAACTTTTTTAGCCAAAAGAGAGAATCACTGCCTTTATTCTGTTAAAGGCAATAGAAGTTCTGGAAAAAGGAAACTTACTCATTTATCAACAGCAGAGGATTTTGAAAACACCTAAAACTTGGCTTCATATATTCAAAGAGTGAAAAACATAATTTCAAAGTATGCTGTAAATTTAAAAATACTGGTAACAGAAGTTAACTCTTTATCATGATACATTAGGGTTTTTAGCATGAGTGTGAAAGAGTATTGCTGTCTCTGCCTTCTCTTAAACACGTTTGGAACTGCTGAGTCTAAAAAGTGATAAATATTATTCCTTTGAAGAAACAATCACAGGAGATTATGGTAATCAGACTATGAATTGAAATACATATTCATCACAAAAAACCCCCTGGGTTCACCTCAGATGAATGTCTTGGAAAAAAATAATGCTAGTTGAAATGTCCTCAGACATAGTAAAATTATTCTTTCTATCTGACCTTCAGTCAATCATGTTAGAAAAATATTTATTCCACTTCCTAACCCTTATCTACACTTTCTGTTTTCAAACTACCTGAGCAAACAGATCTTACGCCTCTGAGAATTTTCATTAACAGATGCTATCAGCCTTTCAAAGTCTCTCTTCATCAACATCTCACCCTTTAGTAGCCAGCATTTTAATTGCCCTTGCAGCTGGATTGTGTCTCATATCTCAACCCATAAGTTAATTTCCTTTTATTTATTCTGAACACATTAAAAAAAAAAAAAAAAAGGCAATCAAAGCGTGACTACTGAGCTTAAAAGTATTCTGAAATTTAAATGAGTTTTTATGGTAATATAAATGATAATTTATGGATCCATATTCACAGTCTGCATATGTGTTTCTTTTTTGTCACTCAACTGGCTATTTCTACCTAATTTTTGCTAATAGCTGGCAATACGGAGCTTTTATATAGCACTATTTCCTATGTTTTTTCAGTACAACATTTCTCTTCATAACAATGACGTATTTGTTAATTACAAGGCCTCATATTAATTGTATATTGGTATACCCCCCTAACTACTTGGTAATACAGATTTGGTCTGAATTGAGGTTGAACATACAAATATAGTTGTACTGCATTGACCAGAGCACAGAATGTATCATCTGACCTGCTTTACACTGATTCCTCCTGTAGTGATGCCACAGGATGACAATTTACAAAGTTACTGGAGAATTCACATGGCATGAGTAGGCAACACCTGACCTAGCACAAAGCTTGGGGGTAACAAGTTACCTTTCAGAACACTTCACACAGATGAGGCGGCAGAATGAGGATGGACTGGCTAAATACTCTGTATCAGTGACCTGACTCCCTTCCTTCTTGCAGCATAATGCTCTGTGTCTCAAAATGAACCTGGTTTATTCTGCAGGGTGGTGACACACAACAGGCTCATGTAACCTGCAGATTAGAGACTTCCCACTGCCTGCCAGTCAGGAAATCCCTTTGTCTTTACCCGCTAGTCAAGAAAGAGACTGAAGGGGAAACAATGCCTTGCTTTTATTATTCAGCCTTGCAACACCATTTGGCTCTTTTGCACCAAAAATCACTATAAAATTTAGCATCAGATATCCCTTCTCTGCTAACACACAGAATATGCTTTGGCTGTTGTGTTATATTTTGCACCTTCTAAATACAGGGATTTGAGCCAGTAAGCTCAGATGGGGGAAGAAACCCCAGATGCGTGTCAGGTCTGTGGTCAGTTACTGCACATGCTGCTCCGAATTTAGTTCAGGAAGGCAGCTCACATGAAATATTAGGCTGAATTATACAGAAATGTGCAAATATTTCAGCATAAGGATTCACTAAACAAAGACAGGGATGTGATTCAAACATTTAGCTCTGGCTTCATCTCTCCAAGTTTTGATGTGCTCAGTTGGGGAAGGAAACAGAGAGGCATTCTTGGAGTTGGCTCCACAAATTAGCAAGGTCTGGGCTTCAGATCCAGTCTTTTCTACAGCACAAGATATTTACAAAAAATAAGGAAAAAAAGGTAACATTGCTTAGGCATGGGCGGATTTTGTCTAATTTACTGCTCTGATAATTGACAACTTGGAAATACCAGTATGACAGGCTTCACAGAGAAACTGGACTCAGGGAATAAACTATATGACTTCAAAGGCGACTTCAGTGGAAGCTCAACCTTACCTTAAAATCACCTTGGGCAAAACCTGGTCCTGCATACAAAGAATCTTTCGACAGACATGCATATGCCCTCAAAATTTGTCCAAAAATTAGCATAATGGAAGTGTACACTGCTGGATCACCATGAACATGGAACGGTATCAGCAAAAGGTCATGCATTCTTCATGAATTCCTGTCCTCTAGATCTTTGTTAACTACTGCTGAACTACAGACTCATATCTATCCATGACGCTACAGTAAAATCACTGAACATGTAAAACTGTGTTTCTTAGTTTTACACTATAAATAAATGTAGAAAAAAAAGTCTTGTTGCATGTGTGTGTGGTAATTAGTAAAGAATCTGTTAAACGATCTAGAAATGGCAATAACCAGAGAATTTGAAACAACTAATACTTTTGCCTATGATTCTCTCAGAAACGGGCTCACTTCACAGTACAACAGAGGTAACATTTTCACAGGTATCTGTCTTCCATTTTCAAAAGTGACTTGGGTAGCATGGTGGGAGCAGGTTTTCAGAGGCAATTAAGATGCAGATGCTGAAGAACCTCAGCAGGTGAGGTACTGGCATTCCACTGCCTTCAATGACAGCCACACATAGCTCTCATTGACGTGCTTTTCACAATGTCACTCTATGTGTGTTGAAACCCCAAATACCTCTGAAAGACCTGTCCTGTGTGCCTTTGGAAATCACGAAAATAGGATATCTGCATCTCAGGATATGTACTCTGTGGCCTGCTTAAAAAGTGGCACAGAATTCTCTACAGAATACGCTGTTAATTAGTTATTTCACTGCAACATGCTCAACAAGTGCACAGATAAGGACTGTCTGACTAAACGGGAAGTACATACATCTGAGACAGACTATCAATTGTTCGCTTGAAGAAGAAAAGGAAGACAGAAAATTCCCCTGCAAGGTTGCAGAGTGGTAGATATCTATTACAAGGAAGGGGTTGCACAAAAACCACACACTCCCTGTTTTCATAGTTTCAAACTAAATTGTTTTTAAGGTTTTCTGAGATTTGCTTTGTAAAATTAGGCAGCGGTAGCAAGCACATCCTTGAGACCAGACAGGCTCAATACTCTGATTATGTTGGGCTTTGCACACAATTATGCTGCCAAGTGTTTATTATTATTTAAAATACTTATATGTTATTTGAATATTCATTCTGATATTCAGTGAAACAAAAGAACTCTTTTATTCGATTTGCTTTGATATTATACTGATGCATGACTACTCTTCCATGAATCCAAAGCCTCACAAATCTGATTGCATGGTTAGCAAACTACAATGGTTAGCAAACTAAAGTATACAAGAACTTTAGCATTATCTAATCTGAAGGAGAAAATATACAGTAACTGGCATACACAGCTAGAGGCCCTAGAACTGATAGTTCTGATCTCCCAGTTTACCATTACTGTAGTCATTCAAGCAAAGAAAGATTTCACAGAACAATGGAGGTCCCTGGTATGAAGAGTGGAAAAGTTGTGTTTTGTGCAAAGCAATACTTTAAACCAAAAGGTTCCTGTTCCATCACTGCCCTCCTGCAATAAGGTGACACTTCTTGTCTACTTCTATTTTTTACACCCAAGTAAACTAAGTAAGATTTCTTTAACACTTTCTGCCACTGTAGTTATCTCTGTGCAGGTATGAAATACAAGTTAAAACAAGGTCGGTCACGCCTGCAAGCAAATGGAGTTGACTTCAATAAGAAATTTCCATCTAACCTTACTAATTATTAATGTACAGATGTTCTAGGCTCAAAATATAATGCCTGCGCTTACTCCAGGGAGCTGGCCCCCCCGATTGTACTCAATACTAACCAACACTCTCCTTGCAGTGAAATAGCAAGCCAACATCTTTCTTTTTATAGCAAGAAGTTCTATTATTGTTGCTTCTGCAAAAAAAAAAGGGCAATAAAAGCACAAACATTTATAAAGCATATTCTTTAAACACTGGATTATGATTGTGCTATGTAAAATAGTGTAAAAGAGGTCTAGAATCACATTCCAGCTGTAGCACTATATTTAACAGCTCCCACTAAGGTCCTAGCTCTCAGTGCCAGATATTCTTGCTCACTGTTTGGAACATGCCTCATCACTTCATTGATTCCTTTTCTTTTTATTCTTTTCAATGCAGCAAAAGTTTTGTCCCTTTTTGAAAAGGTCTACACTTCGCACCTCTGTCCTCATTCTTCAGATATCCCTTTTGTCTCTCCTGTAATGGAAGTCTTGCTGTCTTCACTTCTATCTTTCAGAAATAGCACTGTTGCCCTCTTCTGCTACACTTCATGGCTTCTACTCAACTTACTTCCCCCATCGTGATTCATCTCTGTCGCTTTGGATGATGTGGAACTGAGGGACGATTCATGCTGAAAAGGCATTCTGAAACACAGAGGGCTGAGACCATGATCCTACTGGCATGCAGTGAAGCACATCCCATCTACACCTCCATTGATTTCGTTACATTAGTGGTCCAGGTACTCTGGTATAAACCACTTCAGACCTTCAGCCTATCCAAAGCACACTCCCAAACATCCTCTGTACTCAGGACTCCAGAGTGGATTTTTCACATTATCTATCCCAAACAGCAGAAGAGAAATAACTTGACTTTCTAATTCCTCAGCCCTCCACATAATACTCCCACCTAATTTTCCACATATAGTAGTATTTTATTCTCCCTCTTACATCCTGGAACCTTGGGAGTGAAGCAGGAAGAGAGCTAAATTAACTGTGTATGTTCTAGATCTTGCCCATTCCCTGCCAAGAGTTTTAAAACACTGACAATTAACATTAGCCTAAATCTGCTTCAGCTAAAGCCATGTGGCATTTTTGTGGGAATTCAGAGATCATTTGCAATTATTCCAGCCATATTTCCAAAGAGATTAGTGTGTATTATTCCAGAAAGAGTTTACAAAAAGATCCAAGCATCTAAACCTGAATGACAGGAAAGACCCTTTGCCATTCTGAATTTAAAATACATAAAATATACTGGCCAAAGAATGGAGAAAGGGCAAATTTGAAACCAAATTATCACATTTTAGAAAGTCGCAGAGATCAATCCACAGCCAACTGACATGATATTTAAGCAGTATGGAAAAGTCTAATACACTGGACATACCTCCCATTGACTCCTCTAGGAATTCTGAATGGAGCTGAATATCTGGTGTGGCACAGGAAAGCTCTTCCTTGCTATTATTTGTATTTTCTTGCTTGATTTTCCTCTTAAATAAAATACATTACTGACAATTTGAGAAAGATTTCGCTCCCTACTGAAGCTTCAGTTCCTGTGTCCTTCACATAATTTCTCAGAGCAACAACACAGAGCATGATCTTCAAACACACTCTGGACCCACCTTCAACACTCCAGTGCCATGGGATTGCTTCGAAGTACTCAGGGAGCTTCTGCACCAGCAGTTGTCTTTGAAAGAATGACTGAAATTTTCACTTGGCATTTGAAGACCAAAATTGTGCCTTTTCTCCCAAGTGTTCTGGAATAACATTACCAGCAAAGAAAAGGGGGAGATGAAGACTCCTATGTGGCAGCACTCAGACTGCATTAAAGCAGTTGTTCCACACTCAGGTGGAATGTGGTGGAAGCCAACTTTTCCTCACTTAGATGGATCAGACTGCATCCCTCTACACTGCATAGTAAATAAAACTGCAACACCTGTATCTGACATACACATATTGACCTCAGTGCTGTATTGCTAAAAGGCTATTTCAAATATTCTTTTGCCAAAAAGCCACAAGAATAATACACTTCATTTCTTCGGAAAGAATCTCAAGGAAAAAAAAAAGAAAAAAGGAGACATCTTCAAAGATAAAATATTTCTATGGTGCCCCTCTTTTTTTTTTTTTTTTTTTTGGCCAAAGGCCATGTAATTCTTTTCTGGCTGGCTTGCTCTGTCACAAACAGAATGACCTTTATTGAATGGTCAGCAAATGTGATTGTTTTAACACAGCTACAGTTGTGGTGAAACTGATGCACCATGAGTGTACCCTTGCTCGCAAAATGCAAAGGCTCCACTGGGTATTGTCAAAACAACTCAACAGCAGCTGAATGCAACAATCCAATTAGTGAAACAAGCACAGTTCATGCATGAAGTCTCTTCCAGGCACCATTAGAAAACAAGACCCCAGTGTACAGAGACTTGCCTTTCAAACTACGTATTTCTATTAACTTCAGAAGAAAAAAGGATTATCTTGCAGTTTGACTTATCTAAAAAGACCAGAGGTCTGGAAGGGGGCTTCTTATAACCCTGTGGTAGAACTGGCTGCTAGAACACAATAGTGTGCAGTGGTCCTTTATGATCAGAGCCACAGCTGATGGTAGAAACACCAACTTCTCCATTCTCCACAAGGAATACAAAACAAGCTTGCTTTCTTGGCAGGGCAATGTTTTGTTATGTAGCTTAATGGATTTTGGAGTCTCTTTCCTGTTGCTTAAGGTTTTTGCTTTGAAAACTGAATAGGATGAAGGGAAAGGTCTCAGTTTTAACAGGATTTTCATCCTGGTATTTGTAAGGGCTGGTGTGAGAATGAACAACACATGCCACCCGGACTAAGAGATCAGAGTCTTAACACTCCATTTTGTCTAGGTGATCTACTCTGTGAAAATACTCTCACCACTAGATGATGCAGCTTTGTACCATGGCTTTGTTTGACTCCTGTGGTGCCACAAGCACCTTTCATCTTCTGTTTGAGGCAAGACAAAAATAAAATAAATTAGGCTGCCTGTCTGGAAAGTAACAGGCAAGAAATACGACAGCAAGCAAAGCTGACTGCTCGTTGTCTGGTGGTTCTTACGTCTGGCTAGAACCTGCTCCTACCACCCTTGGCTCTTGAGTAGGTCCTTACAAACAGGCATGGTTCTGGCAAGTTTCTGATAATCATTCCTAACAAAAATATAAACTAACAAAGGGCAAAGGGAAAGCATCTCTCATGCACACCAATAAAACAATGTTTAAGAAGTCTACAAAGATAATGCATGATCGTCATTATACAACAGTATGGAAACGTCATGGGAACAAGACCACAGTGAGCAGAAAATAAAACAAACATGGAAAAGTTTGCTCTGCACCTGAACAATTGTAACCAAAACTTGCTATATTTGCTGTAGCTAAATACTTTAATAATAACAATTTCATGCTTTTTATTTAGGATGTGTTTATAAATATCTATAAATGATAAATGAATTTCAAATAATTTTATATAATGCAGAATGGCAATAATTCCATAATTTAATGAATTAAAAGTCATAACTAAATATCTGATTTGCTTTTGACCAAATTTAATGCAGGAACATATTTACAATATGTTTACAGTGTCTAAACTTACTTATTATTAAATAGTTATTAATAAAATAAAACCAAGTATGGATGATAATAACTAAAGGCAGGTATGCAAGTAATTCTAGCTTCAGTAAAATAATATTCTTGGACAAAATAATACAATAAAATATTTAAATAATATGGGGATATTACTAAAGTAATGTCCTGATAAATTTATTTTCGGCAAAAAAAGCAGCATGTTTATTGTTGTCTTATTTCCTTTTGTAAGGTGTGGTCAGTGGCCACTCTCAAATTTTTGATACCCTGCATATGTATGTGGGCTTACAACTCCACTTACTGTTTATGGAAATGTCCCATTAGCAATTATAGCTCCTTTAATTCAGTAACAAAGCCTGTGAGATTTTTTTTCAATTGACATTACACTCATTGGAAGAACACACCTTTAGGAGAGAAGGGGAGCACAATGATAAATTGATGTAGGCTAAACTGAAGTTATAACTCAGGCTGAAAAAAGGAAGGAAAATACTTTTCTAAATGAAAGTTAATGACGCTTACTTTCAAAACTGAACAACGATTAAACTAAAAGTCAGGCTTGAAATAGCATGGACCAGATTTCTTGCAGAAAAACTAACACTTTTCAGCTTGTTCCAAAATGAATTTTGCAATTTGTTTCACCCAACATTTCCCACTCCTTCTCAGGTTCTACTTGACTTTAAGTTATTCTTTCTAAGCTTTAATTCTGTCAGGCAGGAAAGAAAATATACATTTGTTACTTATGTTGAAGAGCCTAGTGTTATGTTATCACAGAATAAAGTGAAAATTCCTAGAAAGGAAATGAGAAAAGACTGTGAATAGTAACTTGAGAAGACACTGCACCAAAGAATATTCTGTACAGGACAGTCATTAAAAAAGACTAAAACCAGAGAAACATAACAGCATTCAGGTTTCTTTAACAAATATGTTCCTAAAAATCCCCGAAGGATCACAGAGAAATCATGAGAACATCATTTTTATTAGTTTACAGAAAACCAGTTTCCCTTGTGACACAGCAATTTCTGCCTTTACTGCTTCTAGACTCTGGTCTCTGTGTGACAATTGAGGCCATGATTCTTCTTACTGTAAGTCACATAAACATACCTCAAGTAACAAAACTGAAGCTAATTCTCAATTTTCTAGCAAAATGTCCACTGAAGCCTCCCTGTTTCCCTTCACTCTAGTGTAATAATCTGCAATTATTTGTTTAAAGTAGTTCTCAAGAATCCCCATTGTGACAGATGTTGCAGAACAGAGCAAAAATGTATTCCCTCCCCACCTTCAGTAATTACTGCAGGTTAAATACAGTAATTAAGTGAAGTTCTACCATCTGACCTCAAGAGTGGTATAAAACATGACAATCAAAATATTACAAAGTGGTCCACAGCAGAACTTCTCATTATTGATACAATGAACTCATTGTTCTTAAGCAAACATTTTAAATAGCATCCATTATTCATGTGGAGTCCTAAAGATTACCTATCTGGGAGTTAGAAAAAAGAACACATTTGAATATCAAAAAATGGCAGATTTTTTCATCTTTTATAAGAATGGTTTTGTACAAATTCTTATCTCTGTATTACAATTCTGTTGGTTGAAATGGACACGTAAAGAAATTATTTTTAAACACATTAGGTCAAATCTTCACCTGTGCAAATCTGCATGGCTTCACTTCAAAGAAATGCAATGAATGGCTTTTGCTATGCTCTGAGGCATATGCTGATTTTTACACAACTGAGCTGACTTGGTTACATCCAGTAGCAGTCTGAATTCCCTGCAGTAAAAGTTTTAATGTTAAAAACATTTTGACAAAACCCAGCTTTTGAGTCAGAGGGAGGTCACTAAAGTCACAGAAACACTATCTGCAGAAAATTGCAAATGAATATCCCATAAAGCAAGAAGATATCTATGCAAAATGAACAACACTTAACACTTAAGAAAAAATAACATCATCGCTCACATTATCTTTTTATCCATAATAGGAGACCCAATAAAATGTTATGAGGATGCAGCTGGCATCTAAAATTCACTATGAGACAGACAATGATGAGTTTACATTGCCTACTGCGGTCAGTTTTTGAAGAAGGTCAACCCAGAGATTACATAAATTAAATCTAAATTGTAATGGTCTGCAGCTGCTTACACTCAGTATGTTATATTATTAATGAAAGCTCAGTGTAGTTCTATACACTTCAAACTTTTGAAGTCACTGTTTTTATTTATGCCTCCAGATGTTGAGTTTCATGATAATTGTTAAAATAATGAAAATTACTACCATATAATTGAGAATTCATAATCAAACAGCCAAGCTGAATACTTTCCTATAAGGAAATGGTGCTTTAATACAGAGATATTACTATATGGTCACATCAAAAGGGAAGCATTGTTTGGTCTTATATGTCATGAATGCAGTGTGCAGTTATACTCTCCTCTGATTTGGAGCATAAGGAAAACATGCAGACCAAATGGGTCACGATTAAATGTCTGCTATTCACATCCATTTTGTTGTTTTCTTTGAAAAGTGTAGCTAAGTGGTTCCAGAGAGGACGACTACAACAATAACTACATTAAAACAATATAGATGCACACAATTTTCACTTGCATCAACATATCTAAAACCAGACAAATAAGCAATGAGACAACCCTGCAAAATGCTTCAGGGCACCCAAATTCATGTTAAGATGTGGAAAATAAATCTGCTTTTTTATCATTATTTTTTTCTTACTGAAACAGGACAACTCCAACACTGTGATGAACGTGTTCCAAAAGTTTTTCTCCAAACTGTCTCCATGATGTGGAATATCTCTTAAAGCACCACAGACACTTGTGTAACAGAGGCAGTTCATTGTAAGGCTTTTTTAAAATAGCATAGCATGAAACTCAAACTGTCAGTACATAAATTACTGTTGCCTTGAGGCTGCAATAACTTATGCATCCTTGTATTCCCCCTCATATACCTCCCTTTTCAAAGAGAAGTGCAGCTCTCCACTCCCACCCCCACCTCTCCACCTCTTTGTGGCAACCGTTACAAAGCCATTAAAAATCCACAGGCCTGCCCAGAGAACTGCGTAACAAATGGCAGGAAAAACAAAACGGGGGGGGGGATTGGGGCTTTACTTTCAAGAAATCTCTGCAAAAATGGTACTGCAATAATTATGTGTTTATATCACTCATTATTATTTGCCTACAGTCAGGCATAATTTGATTTTATTCCTTTAATAAAAACTTGATCTAATTTGAGATTATCACTGTCAGTTCATGGACAAACCCAACTGATCAATAATGCCAGCCCTACTGAGCAATAGGCAATTCTATCTACAGAGCAATTACTGACACCGGTGTAGTCAGCTGAAAGGCTTGATCTTGCTGAGCCAAACAATATCAGGAGACTGGCTTCTTTATTTTTCATATCCCTATTTTTGTTCTTTTTTTCTTTTTCATTCCCCTTAAAGAATAAAGCCTTATCTTACTAATAAAAGATGTGCTAAACTACACAAACTGTAGACTAATATTGGCTCCTAAAATCCTAACATCTCCTTTTTTAAGCAGGGGTAAAAAAGCCAGTAAGAACTAAGATTGCAGCAAATAGCACTCTTTAATCTAGAAACACACAATATCTTCAGTCTTAGCAGTAGATCATGACAGAATCCAGTCTATGATGGTGTTATGTGTATATAATGCTGGTAAAATAAATATATTGCACTGAAAGGATTTCATACTGCAGTTCTGACTTAAACTTATCAAATTAAATTTTTGATGAATTAATACACATAGACTGAGGTCAATGTAGTATATGACTGGCATTTTGTAAAAATGAGTGACAATTATGGATTCTTTGAAACATTTTAGATGGCTCGGCAGGACATAATGTAACTGAAAATTACATTCAATAGGGGAAATATACTGTTTATATCACAACTACATCCAACATTTTAGTTTATTTGATGTATTCATCCATTAGAACCACACATACTTCCATATTAATCACTCCACTTGAACTGAAGGCACCCAAGAGTTTTAACAAATGCTTTCCCATGTTAATTCTGAGACTACATCATTATTTTTATATCACCAAGGGGATCATAGCAGAAATTTACAAGGCCATATATAGCTACAAAAATTACAGTACTATGTCCTCAGAGTGACCGGCATGAAACACTTGTGCTAAAAAAGACACCTGCACATGTCTGCATTATTTGCCATATTTATTTAATGGCTTCAGACTGTCTAAAATATTCTCAGGTACCCTCAGAATATCTTTAATGACCACTGTCATGCATTTTCTTCTCTGGAAAAGTCCTCTTAACTATGACTATGAGATCTAGACAGCTGAAGAACAGCTCAGAGCCACCGTGTTTAGACTGCTTTGTACGCCGTGCCACAAGAACAGGAAAGGAGCAAAAGGGCTTTTCACAGAACGGCCTTTCATCAGGCTAAGACAGAATAGCCAGAAGTGTCTTTTACTTTGCAAAGGGGAAAGAAGCCTCAGTTAAATGCTCACAACACATAGGTGCTGATTAAAAAATGCCACAACTGAACAAAGCTTTTGGATGGGTATTAGGCCCAGGGCAGAAGGGTTCAATGCACTGTGCAGAGTGGTCCTGCTCCTTTTTAACCCACTCTCAAGTATAGTTGGGCAGATTATCAAAATGTGAGTTACCAAAAATGAATTACTGCTCTTCTGAACATGAATACAGAGTGGAGAAATAACTCATAACTTCATAAACAGAAGAAATGTTCCGAAGATATTAGCACTTCATGCAAATAAGAGTAGTCTTCTTACACCTAATATGGGCACAGCCTTGACAATTCACTGCATGTAATTATTACTATCAGCATTGACAAAAATATCCCCTACAACACCTCAGAAGCTCCTAAGACACCTTACCAACCACTTCTTGGTATGCGTTAACCTTTCCAGACTGCTGCTGGTCCGTGCCAGCACAGCTCTGGGATGCTCACAGCTTCCCAAGCACTCACAGCTCCAGCACCAGTCACTGTGCTGGGGCACAGGACAGACCCGAGCTGTGTTTCCAGTACTCACAGCTCTGGCTTATTAAATACTTCACTTTCAGTGTGTTGCACCAGCCCACACTGCACACTAAGCTACTACCTTGGCAAAAGCACTTTACTTAGGCTCCATCCTATTCACCTGGAAGGAGCACAGATGTACTTTATGTGCAAATCCAGACTCCAGGGCTAACCTGCATCGTAGAGTGGTGCCTGAGGAATCTGGCCCTAAGTACTGGAGGAGAAACACTTCAGCATTAAAGGGGATACTTTGCTGTTGTAAGCGATGACAACTCTGTTCAGTTTAACAAACTGAAGAGGGGCCCTGAATAATGCTGCTAAGCTGTGCAAATCATTGACTGCTGATTTGTTTCCTTGGGCTGCTGACAACCAAGGTAAGTCAGAAATACTTGTAAGTGCAAAGCAACAGTCTGTGAACACGATGAGCTCAGGCTAAGGAGGAATAAAACCTCAGGTCACCTTTCCCTCTCGCTGATTCTTTGCATCATGAATCAAAGCAAAAGAGGTGGCCAGGAAAAGCTATGCATGTAGAGTTGAAGAAATGAATAATTACTTGTTACTGAGTATAAAATTCATGTCAGGAACTTCTCACTTTTTTTCTTTAGAGATTAATACTTAATCACTTTATGGAGCTATTTTTCATCCCACTGTACTACTATACCTTATATACCTCCTGAAATACAGGCTCACACTGCTGTCCTATTCTGAATTGCAAGAAGGAGAATTTTTAAAAAAAGGAAAAGAAGGTGTGATATTAAATGTCTCAAGAGAAACCAGAGAAAAATCTATCTTTGTGAGAGAAAAATCCTTTAAAAACTCCTTAACCTAAATATAATATGAGGTCATTTTACCTGCTAGCTGAGTGCGTTTGTCACAAATGCATTCACATTTATTCTCCTACAAAGCACTCAAGTCATCTTTATGCTTACTAAAACAGCTGATATTTTCTGGAAAGAAAAAGGCATGTGGTCAAACTAGTTTGGTAAATTCTCTGAAGCCTGAAAGAACAAACTACATCGAAATTGGCCACGTGTCATAGATGAAGGAAAGTACTGAAGACATAACCAATGGATTTGTTCATATAAACTCCCATCATGAACATCTTTAAATAGCTACCTTAAATACAAGGCTTCTAAGCAATCCATTATGACTTTCTTCAAAGGCTCAAGTATTTTTCTAGGTGAAAAGGGAAATTCATGGTAACATTTAAGGGAATTCTTGTGCAGGAGCATGAAAAACTGCTTTTCATTAGTAACCATGGCCATTGACTTCCAGCATGACATTCTGCACATCTCTTATGTCCAAGCTCAACTCAACAAAGGTATTTCCATACACGTAAGCAGATGAAGACCAGGTTGTTAACCTGCTGATCAGTACATCAAATCTTCCATCTGAAAAATGGGACTGGAACCCCTTGCATGCTAACATTCTCTCATTGCTGTTTGAGACCATCAAATGAAAATCACTTCTGAAGCACAAAGGCTTTAACAAAGCTAAATTCTCACACACCATTCACCCAGCATGATACAGTTCTGTATCAAAAAAAATTCAAACTGCATAAGAAGTCTCTCTTTTAGTAGTGAGAAAAGAACATGCATATCATCGCTCAGCTGAGAAGCTGCTTCGGAGCATCTGAGGCCACTCTGTGGAAGGAGAAGCTTTGGTTAACTTGTTGAGATACTCCATTTTACTCATATATTTCTCAAGCACTGGAGAAATCTCCTTTGTGTTCAGTGTTTTTTACTACTTGAAACTATTACAGTCATTCTATTAAGCTACAACAGCCTGTGCTCCTTCCACGTAAGTTCTTCACCCGGTGAATGGTTCATTTGCCTGGACTGAAAACCATCTTCTCACTACCACATCAAGCTCAAAGAAATGTGTAGTCTCTCACAGTGTATGCTGGGAACCTGTTCCCTCATTGTGAATAAGAAACAGCCCTTGTTCCATAAATACCATGGGCCACCAGTAGCAGTTGTCACTCAGGCTAAGAAAGAATGATTTCTAGGTGAAGAAAGACGCACAGGAAGAGCAAACACACAGTCAAGATCCAGTGAAAGGTGATGACATTTGCAAACTTGTAAGAATACTAACATGCTAAATAACTGCCACCTTAACTGCACTAAGGAACAGGGTGTCAATATGTCCCTCCTTTGGAAAACTTGTGATAACCAGAACATGCTACTCCACTGAAGTAGTCAAGTTCACATGCTAGTGCAATGTTACACATCTCTTTTTGGTACATATTTGAAAATTGCTTCATCTTGATTTTGTACTAAATAGTGCTGCTTTCTTCAGTCCCACTGAGAGTACCACCTCCCTTATGTAGATTTTAAGTCAGCAAGAAAGTTTACTTCCATGGACAGAATCAGCCCAAGTCAGATTCTGACACTGGATTCACACTCAGTGTGAATGTGGATATGAGAATACTGTAATACCCTTTTCTTTATGAATGGGCTGACATATGTGCTTCTTTATTCTCAGAGGCTCCGTGGAGCAAGACACAAATGTTTGTCCATGTGCAGTCACTCCTCTTGCTGGAAAACACTGCTGACAGTAGCGTGTGGTCCAAGAGCTTCAAGGGATGCTCAGGCATTGGGCCTGGGCATCTCAACACCAAACTGAGCCCACTGTGTGTACACAACACTTGTAAAGAGGCACAAAGCTGCCATACAGAATACCCCCATGAACTCTGTGCTGCTGGTCTTAAGCTGCATCTTGCCAGCATGATACATCTCATGCTGGATGACTTTCAAAGTTGATTCATTCCTCTTGTTCATAAACTAGAAAAATGGTTTAAGTGATTACCAGGGGTAAGCTAAACAAATGGCAGCTAATGGGAAAGATCAGGAGAAAAATGCTTAAGGCTCTCAGTCCACCTAAAAACCAGCCAACATTCATTCTCCCAAGCAGGGTCTCAGTGTTTGTTTGGGCAAGGATCAGTGAAAGGGCTTTCTTCTGTATCTGTATACCACAGAGACCAAGATAAAAGGAGTCGGTATGAGACTACAGAGATTTCAGAGGAAATAAATGGAAAGTGATTATCAAAAGCTAGATTTAACTGTTCAGGCTCAGATTATTTCCAAACATATTTAGGCAGTAAAATCAAATAGTAAAGCAATCCTGAAATATTTCAGTTAAGGTCCTGGCATGTTTCCTGAATAGAGCTTCAGTTTATCCATTATACTGTTGAAAGCAATGCAACAATGTGCCCTAAATACATATGTCAACGTTTGCCTCTTTGTGAGGTTAAATTACTTATATTTTATACAAACATCTCTAAGCAGTATCTATGACTTTCAACCCTATATAAATACAAATTCTAGGCATCATAAGATGGTAAAATCACTCATTCCCAAAAGGCTGATAGTGAAAGAAACAGATCATTTTCCTATTACATATAAGTACATGAAGTATGATTGTTCTTTAAATCTAAATAATGGATTTTCTATCACAAGGATCTTCGCACTGTGTGTGTTCTCTACTGTAGAAGAGCATGAAAACCTGAACCTATACCACATCCTTTCAAGCAAAGCCATGCAAAAGATGCCACATTTTGTGGTCATGATGCAAGTTGTTTTTGACCTAGAAGAAAATTCCTGCATGGCAGTTACTGGGGCACATAAGTCTTCAAATGTAGAGACCTGTGATACCTGGTCCTGTGACACAGGAGGTCTTGCCAAGTTTTTACTTCCTACTGTGCACTTCCTACTATATAAAGAAGTGGGAAAGGAGAATAAGACAGCTTATCTACACAGCTACCTAAATGCCAGCAATTGATACTGTCTGCATATCACCCCCATGATCCTGGGCTGCTGCCCAAAATGCTCCTCCAAAGAGCCAAAAAACTCAGAAGAATCAAAGTTTGCAGTAACCCTCCCTTTTTTTTTTGGTCACCTTTGGTGTTTTATAGGCTCCCAAATAAGCTTTGTAAGTTGTTTTATTCTTCACCACAGATTGACATTTACAGAAGTAAATGTCAAAATTTTAAATCCTTTCATACTTCTGAAAGTGTAAACAAAATACAATGCATCAACCTCATAGATGCAACTGAGAAGAATTAAACAGGTATAAACACACTAGCAAACAAGAATTATAATTTTAAAATGGACCAAGCCCATGTTTAATTCTGAGAAAACTGTAAGCCGGCGTTAATTCCTTTTTTCTTTATGTACGGGATTCAGCGCAGTTTTTCAGCTAGTGGGATAACTCCCCTGCTCTGAAGAATAAACATGTTAATGAACAGCTCAGCTATCGATTCTTTTGACATTTGACTGAACAGCAGGTGCTGAATTCAGGGTTTACTAATGCTGGTGTAGCTGCTACCACTATTTTTATTTTCCCCTTCATTGAAGAATGATCTTTATAAAGAAAATAAAACTTCCTGACGTGCAGAAAGACAAAACAGAGCCTAAGAAATGAGCTATGTGGAAGGAGGAGTTCTTTTGCACCTCTCTGCTGATGCAAGGTGTTTATAAACAGGAGTCACTCATTCTGTTAGTTTACATTCTTCATTGCCGTTTTCAGGAGTGAGGTGGTCCACCAGAACACAACATTCTAAAATCCCTAAGAATCCACCAAGTACTAAAGCACAGTTCTTTTAGATTCCATAAAAGTTAGTCCTACCCCACATTTTGCAAAAAAAAAGCTACATTCTACATATGAGTAATTTTCAGTGCAACTCTTACTTAATAAAAAAAAAAAATCCATCAATTTAATTTTGTGGAAGCTATAATGAGCCTGGTTCTACATACCACTTCTTTTATCAGCTCCAATCTCTCATTCTCCAGGGAAGACAGTACAGAAGTGTCTTGTCCTGTGATAGCAATAGATAACTAACCTCATTTTGTAAAAGCAGAACTCAACAGAGCTGTTCTTTGTCTTCAGCAGAAGCAGGGAATCAGATCTCATTGCCTTGTATTGAACCCATTTTAAGGCAATTTGATGCCTTACACATGATCATGAAAAGCTTCCAGTTGTAACTTTTCTTTCTCCCCACTCTTTTCACCTGGCATTTCTTCATGCAAGAGAGTACAAGGAGGTTTTATATTTAGAAGAAATAGGACTGGTCATATTTTCTGAACCTGTATTTTGAGGCCTTCTGCACCCCTACCTATCCATTACATTCAGGTCAAGTTTTTGTCTTTCGGTAGCAGTAAGGATTAAGGATGTAATTGCTTTCAAAGCAGACATTTTCAACTCTCCTTAGCCAAATAACTTGGGGCATTAGATTAACACTTCACTGCCTCAGCCTTCATCTAGCCACTGCTAGCCAATGAAAAAAAAAAGTATTACCCAACAATAACCTTATTTATCAAGGCTGTTTTCCTTGACTTTAGGTCTTGCTAGATACCTACTGATAGACTAAATCAAAACCAAATGTCAAAGAACTCCAGATTTAGTGAGGGGTTTGGTTACAATGCCATGAAAAAACTGTGATGTCTCTATACCTCTGTCCAGACTGAGCTGCCATTGACTAAGAAGGCATTACACAAACACAGCCACTTTTCTGTCTTGTGATGACTCCTGTGACCTGAAGAAGATGAAGACTTGATGCAAATCACAGAAATCACTTGGTGTGGTTTTGTTTAAATGATCTGCCTGACAGTAATCAGTGTCTTTGTGCACAGTAGGTATGACAAATCAAAATAACTTAGGAAAAAATGCTTGTGTTACATTGACAGATGGAAAGCAAACAATCCTTACAAAACTGTGTTTCTCTGGCAAAAATAAACCAAAATGTTACTGAACATTACGAAAATTTAAATAAACAAAAGCTTCAGTATTATAGTTCACCATACCGTTTTTATAATTAAGAAGTATTTCACAATTTCAAGCAACAATAAGATGATTATGAAACCCACAAGTTTCACACCCTCTGCACACATTCACACCTATGTTACTCCAGTTCACGGGATTCAGTGGAACAACATCTGATTTAAAGTAAAGCAAGAGAAGAAACAGACCTGAAGACTAAACCTGAGGGTTTTGATGAAACATAATCCTCAGCATGAGATACAAAAGGTGACTTGCCTGACAAGCGATACCGAAATTCTTAACATCTTTCTGTACGTAACCTCACCCCATCTCATCCTGACATAATCTTAATTAGTCTTAGTCCTACTCCAGAGAAGCCTACTGAGGCAGTTAGCACCATACAATTAATCAGATATTTTGCACGCATCACAGCAACCAACAGTGTCAACTTACTGATGTGAGTTTATACAAACAGAAATCAACCCTGCCTTTCCCTTTCACACGAACTAAAAGCATGTGGCATGGAGTGAACATATGACTTATTTCTTCTACACACCACTTAATGTCCTTTCTTCCTTTAGGAGCCATCTCCTAAGGCATCATTACTCTCTGCAAAGTATGGTTTGGGTTTTTTTCTGCTGGTACTAGAAGAGAAATGTGATTTGGTATTTCTCTTAAATTTCTGTTTCTTCAAAGAAGAATAAGTTTATCAACTGAAATTAGCAACGATAAGACATAATTCTTGCTGGTGAAATTCAGGAATCTCGCCTTTCTTTTTCCTGTGTGCTTTAGCAGTTTTTAAGAAACTGAATTTTACACCTTCACATAAATATACATTAAAGCGCACAATCTGCAGCAGTCATCTCATAGCAACAGAAAATATTATTTTATACTTAAGCATGTAAGTATATACAATGTACACACTAACTCAACTGATTAAAAGCTTCATCACCTATCTATGTAATTACACATCCTTATTTTATTCTATTGTTTGAGATTTATGTTTTGTCTTCATTGCAGGAGCCAAACACCACAGTATTGTATGTAATATCACTGAGCAGGAAACCGTATGATTAGGTGACTTGATGGCAAAGAACAAAAGAAAACAATTTTACAAAGCTCCATTTTCCTAAGCTTAAGCCAAAAGAGTTCAATAAAATCAAAAGAAGGTTTACTCAGTTTTGTGTGGCATGTGTAATATGCTGTGGTATTTATTAATAGTATATGCAATGTTTAATACATGGTGGTGTTTCACTTCAGCAGAACATGGTAAAGCTACTTGCAACAACAATTTAGTCCATAAATAATATTCAATATAAAAAAAAGTAGTCTAATATTTAGTGATTTCTTGGGTTCTCTGTAAGACTATAATCTTCTTAGAAAGGCACTATTTAAATGATAGTTTATTTCAGGAACTGACAATTAACTACTCAACGCATTCTCTCTACAGTGTTTGTGCCCCAAAGCAGTTAACTATCTAAGACAAGATTTATTAAAAATTGTGACAGCTCTAGTGTTTGCATTTCTTAGCAAAAGAACATGTACAGTCTATTCACTGCGTGACACAAGCAGTCATTCCCCGTTATTACTATCCAAACTTTCGGGGGTTTTTTTGGTATTTGAAGGCCTTTCACAAGAAATTGGTGAGCTTACTGGAACTGCCAAATGTTTCAGGCGCTGTCATACAAGATTACCACTCCTCAAACAAAGGAATCTAACATCCATTTCTCAGTACCTAATTGCCCTGCATCTCTCCAATACTAAACTTCTTAATTTATTGTAATTCTAGAAGAATTAAAACTCTGATAGGATGGCTACCAAGTTTCTATTAAGTAAACTAAAACAGTAGTAAATGAGGCTAATAAACTATTCATTTTTTTCCTGTTTCAGCAGATAGTAGATATGTTACCAAACAGCAGCAACTAGGAAGGACAGGTAAGATGTCGTAAGTTTATCCCAAACATCTTAAAGCCCATCATCAAGCTACCTATATGTACTGATGCTTCTTCCATCCTAAAGACACAGCTGTCCTTTATCTCCTAGCCCTGTGCTACATTTTATAATCCTACAGTGACCTTCACTGTCATCTAATTCAGATTTGTTACTCTGACAGAATGGCTGACATAACACAGGGCCAGCGTAACACCTATGTGGGATGCTGGAGGTTCACAACAGGATTTTGGTTAGTCATTGTAAGATCATGAGTAAAGTGTTCCAAAGGGATTAGCCATCATAATAAGCTCATGATTAGACTGTGTCTACCTACAGATTGTACGCACTGAGAACTGCAAATAAATGCAAGTTTGAGGCTGCAAGTCTCTGCTCCTCCTGACTCCCATTATTATCTCAGTTAGTCTGGTAGTCATGTCATCTAGACAAGTGCTAGTGAAACTCTCAATGTTTTGGATGACTTTTCCAGTCTAAAGTGCCACATTTCTTGAATGACTGGTGAAACACCTTTGAAAGCAAACTTTATTGGCCTTAATCATGATAAGTTTCATCAGTCCTGGAACAAATTGCATTTTACTTCATCACACACTGCAAGTTCATTGTATTTGGCCACATCAAATAAGTCTTTCTTACTCAGACAAATGGCCTATTCACAGGAACTTTCACTTAAAAGTGCACTAAGCCAGAAAAACAGATGTATGGGTAGTGGTTTTACAAGATTTAAGAAGTAATGGCATTCTTAACTTCTCCGTATTTTCCTACTTAATCTCACTGCTAGTGTTTTTCAGTGCTAGAAATATTTCACACCTCCAAATCAGTCAGAAAATTTGGCATTCACCTAAATTTGGCATTCACCTAAGAAACTCTCGGCATTCACCTAAATCAGTCTGAAAATTACTTTCTTTCAATATATGTTTTTTTAGGTTTTAGCTGGGTTCTTAATTGGGTGACGCTACTATTCTTTAGTGAGAAAAGCACACCCATTGAAGACTTGATTCTTAACAATATGCAGTAGCCTAAGGAAATTTTGTCATGGAAGCCAGGAACAGAATCTAAGCTTCTTTGTCTCTATCAAGATCCCTTTGATCTGAAAAATTTCTTGAAGTTGCAAATCATAAAGCTGGTAAGAAGGGCAGTGGCACATCTATTTGATACAAAAAATGCTACCTAAGTGAAATCTGTAACAGAGCAAATTCTGTACACTCAGAGCAGGTGGCAGCTGCAAGATTCCTCACAGAAAATGTTTTCTGATGTCTAGATCTCTTTTTGATAGTATTTGCTACATTTTCTGCTTATTAGTAGTTAACAATTGGCTTAAGTGTGAAAACACTG
Source organism: Edolisoma coerulescens (assembly GCA_013397115.1). Taxonomy (NCBI): domain Eukaryota; kingdom Metazoa; phylum Chordata; class Aves; order Passeriformes; family Campephagidae; genus Edolisoma; species Edolisoma coerulescens. The sequence goes on from VWZW01006504.1 coordinate 290,320, forward strand.
GTTTTAATATATTTCCACTTAGTTAAACATAACTCCGGTCATTCTTGGCATGCATCTCAATTTGTCTCTGGAACGTGAGATATCTAGAGCATCTTTTCTCCAGCCAAGCCCTAAAGCATCTTACACACTGTATGCTTAGACCACTATTGATGCTCAGATATCTCCAGAGCGTATCTTAGTATGGATCGTCTTTGTCCAGTGACAGGAGAAATGTGCATTTATGTAAAGCAGTGTGGGATTTGCAATGTCATGCACAGTGGAAGGTCCTGCTTATCAGCCTATTTCATAGTGTCGACTTTATTTATTTTGCAAGGACTCAAACATGCTGGCAAGTGTGGAGTCTGCAGTTCTGTGGAAACTAGGCACGCCAAATTGAATACTTACACTGCTAACACTATTCTCAGACAATCTCTTTAAAAATGATCAGATGATGATCACATGAAGGTGCCTCCTTTCATTTATCCATTCGTTTTAGTTTCTTCAGAACAAACCTGTTTTCTAGGACCATCAGAATGTTCTACCTAAATTCAGAAGAAAACTGGGCTGCACGTACTGATGCTGGTAGTACTGAGAGCAAGCTATGAAACAGAAAAATCAGTTAAAATGATGGTGCTTACCCCGTTCTGTGTCATAGAGGTACACAAACTTTTCCCACTTATAGTAAGTCAAGAGACTCAAGATGGCTCCTTTTAATGCTGGCCGCATCTGGATGACGAACTGCACATCTGCATCGGTTGGGAAGCTTGGTGTGATGAAGGACGTGTGAAGGGCACCACAGAATGATGTCAGGGTGTTCATTGACATCTGGTCATAGAATCCAAAGATGGCATAAACTCCTCTGGAAAACTGTGAACAAACTAAGAAAGACAGACGAGGGCGTTAAAATCTGAAATATAGTGAATGCAATCAAACTTTCAAAGTATATTTGAGGTAAGCTTCTAACCATTCCTGAAATTATTCTGTATGATGCAGCAGATGGACTGAATTAATGAGATAATACATACTAATTTCAGTGTAGCAATAAATTGTACCAACTTTGTAGCACTTAAACTGGCCTGAACACATCATTTTCGATTGTGTTTTGTCCCGTGTTGTTACAACCCACTAATCTCTCTTTATTCTTTAAAAATGAACACAGGATTACATTGCCTGCCTGTAAAATACCTTTCCTTCCTTGAGTAGCACCTTGAGAGCTCTGTGAGGAGCTACATGACAAATGTCAGGTCTGCCTGAAAGTCAGAATGTTAAGGTATAGTTTTTCCTGGTATCCAAACTTGATTCAGATCTGATTCAAAGAAAACTGGATCTTTTATTCCTTTATAGTCCACAACTCTGAAATCTCTGTGTGGTCTTTTTCAGTAAGAAGTTATGGTGGCTTCTTAACTGAGCGTTAAAATCTTTCAGAAGCAATTTGGAAAGTCTGTGACTTATTATATGACAACACAAATGAGGAGCACGTATTGTTGCTTCATGGGACTAAAGTTGATATCCTGCAAACTGAAGGCTTTTAGACATTAAGCATTCTGCTGTCCTGAGGAACTCATCTTGTACCAGAAAAAAATCAAAATGCAGACAAATATGGGTTTTTTTCACATGTATTTGTCGCAGTTGGACACGAAAGAACACGTGAACTCCAGTCTCAGAGAGAAGGCAGGAAAGAAGGGGACCAAATTGGCCCGCTCTTTATTATACATCTTCTTAGGAATCACCATGGATTGGAGGGAGAAATTACCACCTCTCAATCACACTGATCAAAGGAAAGATCTATCAAAAGTCTCCTCTCAGGGAGAATGGAATGCAAACGATAAGGACGGTTAGCAAAACATGGCTATGTTTACAGAAAGTGTGTGAGAACTTTGTTACAGAAATGAAAACATCGAAGAGCTGCAAAATTCAGGGCGACATGTATTTATCTGGAGAAACACTTCATTATGTCCCACCCCTTACAGACATTGAACAACGACCATTTTGGACAAAAATGAAAGTATTTCAATTTGTAAACACGGTCAGCTTCATGGGCATGGCAGTAAAAAGAATTTCTTGTTCAGCTCTGTACGAAAAGTGCAAAATTCTCGTGACCCTGTGTTCTTTCCATGGAGAGAGTCTACATCAGAGATAGTGAGGGAGGCCTGATCTGTGAGGTGCTGGGGCTCTGGATTATAAAAAGACTGTACAACTGCAATACACTACAGCACAGCAACACTTCTAACCATACCATTGCTGGACCAGGATGAGCAAGTCCCATTTGTAATGAAAAAAAGTTTCCCAGAAAAATGTTCATTCAACATTAACAATTTTACTTGTCAAGAACGGGATTTGACAACAATTTACAACCAGCCCCATTGTCTTGGAGTGATTTTATGATGATACTCTGTTCATCTGCTTTATGCTCAGAAATGGCAGCTGTGGCTCTAAGATGAACCAGGGATGGGGCCGGAGCCTCGGAACCCTGGGTGTGGGCTCTGCTCGAACTCTCTTTGCTGGGTGTGCTTGGCGCGGTGTGGACCGGGACATTACATTGTTCCTTTTGTTGGATTAGTTTTTGCTTGCTTAGGCAAGAAGCTTCCTTTTGCTTTCCCCACCTTTTCCCCTTGACTCCAGCAGGTTGTTTTCTTGTTTTGTTTTTTTTTTCCTTGAACTGTTTCAGTTTGGTTTTTTTTTCCCTCCACTCTTGGGAGCTTGCAGGGATGGTCTGGGCCCCAGGAAAGACCAAGCCAGCAAAAGAAAGGACACCAAAACCCACCAGCTTTTCTTGCTGTGAGGAGGAGACCAACTCCAGAAAGGTTCCCATCTATTCTGCCCGAGCTGCTGCATGAACTCCTGTTCCTCCCCCTCCCTGAGACAAGGAGGGCAGCCGCCATCTTTGCCTCCTGGCCAAGCGGCCTAGGAGGTGGTGGGGGTCAGGGTTTTGAACTTTCAATATCTAACATTTACTCAATCCTATTCTGTGCCTTGTGGGCACCCTTTCTTTCGTTAATAAACAGTTTGGGTTTTTTTCACTTTCACCCACTGGTGTTCATTTCTCTCATTGGCAAACAGGATTATTGAATCCCTTCTCTTTAGCGGAAACGCTCATTCCAGGGCATTTTCTCCTAAAATTTGTCTCTAAACTGAGACACCTATTAAACACTCAAGCAAAAAACATTGCGTATCTAACTTTGCAAAAAGTAAGGGTAAGTAACTGACAGTAAGGAAGACATGACTTCTACACAGAAATGTACAGCATTGTTACTTCTGAAAGTACTACCACATTTCCCACCATAAATGCTACCGTTCAGGATTACTGAAAACTGTTAAAGTAATTTTTAAAAGGATTCTTCACAATATCAGCTCATTGACACAGCATCATGGAGAGCATCTAAAATTGGCAGTCAGGTGTGAAAATCTGATTTTCCTCCTGCAGCTCTAGATGCAAAACCTAGAAATGCTGTTAAGGAATTTCTTTAAGTGTTTAAGCCACTGTTAACAGGACATGACCAGCTGTGGATACCAGCAGCAAGTAAGAGCTGGTGAGACACAGAAAGGAAATAAGAGGTGGTAATTTCTGAAAGGAAAGTTTGCAGAGGTTCTCAACCACGGGAAAGAAAAGATATAAAAGAAGTTATAATACAGTAAGAGTTTATTCCCAGAGGCATGACTGAAGAATTAAATACACTGTTTAAAAAGGCATTTTGTTAAATGATATACCAGCAGGATATAAAACAGAAAAGCTACCATAAAAAGTTATCTGCCGAAGTAACAAATAAAAAGCATTAACTTACAGGTGGAAAAAAGGGAAAAACAAAAATTACATTAGAAAGTCTGGCAGTCTCCAAATCATTTAAATGGTATGTAAACCCTCTAATTCCATGGGAATAATCAGTGAAATGCGATTAATGGAACTAAGCACCCTCACATACACTGAGCCCGTACCTCAGATCAAGCTTCTTTTACATATTTATTAATGGCCTAGTTTACTAGTTTTTATGTAGATTCTGTACTGCAGAGAAAAGCAAGTATTCCAGGAATCATCCCTTCTTGCAACGTAAACATATTCTCAAAGATCTCCTGATCCTAAAAACCAAGAATATCGCAAACAGTCCTGGATTCACCCATTATTTCTCATCAGGTGTAAGACTCAGGAATACTTCTGAACTGTGACTCAACTGAATTAAAGTATGTTTTCCCAGCAGATTGTGTTCGTTCATGCAAAGAGCCCATCCTGAATTGGTGAGTAACCTGAGAAAAAAACAGAGTCTGTGAACAACCTAAGCAGGACCTTCTCCAAGTAACACCTTAGAGCCAACACGGAACTGCTGCTCACATGGAGGTGAGAGCTTCTGATTTGGTCCTCCACATATTTGCAACTATTTTTCCTACTGGAGGATCACCAAAAATATCTTCTAACAAATGCAACTGCCTACTCTTATTTCCCCTGGTTCAGGTTTGTACTCTCTGCAGATTTTAAAGATTAACCCTTTGATAGACTATCTGCCTTCTACTAGCAGCTTATTATTCCTGACTATCTACTCTGCATGCACTGTAGGATGCCCATTTAGTTTTACCAGCCCATTTAAAAGGCAAATAAACCTTTTTTTTTTGTAAGGAAAAGCTAAAAGGCCAATTATCTTGGTCCTCCATGTTCATCTGCATTTTTGAACTCATAGTTCTCTTATAATTTTGTAGCATTATGTCTTTCACACAGTTTGCGACCTAATCTCCATGATCAGACAAACCTATTGAATATCCACAAGCCCACAGTAGCATTGTTACTTGTTTTCCAAAAAACAAATGTGTAATTACGTTCATTTTAATTACACTATTATTCTAACATCACAGAGCTACAAGAAAAATCTTTAAAAAGGCTAACTAAGCCTTAGCCTTAAGCTCTTTTTACAAACTACTCTCTACTGACAATCAGAACAATCTTCATGTTTTGAGTATGAATTTTGGTATTTTTCCTTAATTAATCACAGCTGATTTATGGGGTTTTTTTCCCTATTTCAAAAATACAGATCGTCAAATGTGGCTGCACAGCCACGCTACCAGGATGCCATCAGCAGTTCTACCAGGCCGGCTGCTTCGGGGGGAGCTCGCGAGCCTGGATGAGGAAAGCCCAGGGTCTGCCTGCTACGCCCTGGCCACAGCAGGAACACACAAAAGCAGTCGAGAACGCAGCTTCCACTCAATGGGGCTTCCCCCAGGATGGTGGAAGGCGCGCCGGCAGTGACAAAGGAGGAGAGAGGCGGCCTGCTGCTTGGGCTCCAGAGAGCTTAACCTTCTGAAGATGGGGAGACAGCAAGACTCTGAACCCAGAATTACATGCATTTTTATAGTGGGACATAGGGAGGCGGAGTGCAGGGCATATTCCAATAGGGAAAGGGAACATGGGAGGGGTCGACAGGGGAACAGCCGATGGGAACGGAACAGAGGAGGGATTACAGACAACCAATGGGACACTGAGGAAAGGGGAACATTCCAGAACACCATGCATATGGAACAGGGGAAATACATAAACATAGGCTTAGGGGAATACACGAGTCAACAGGGCTGCAGGGGGCTGTGGGAACTCGCTATTCACACTGCCACAGTCAAACACATACTTTGGCTGTTAAAGAAATTATTTGGACAAGTCCTAGTGCAACCTCATTCCTCAAGAAAAAAAGCAATTTTTTTGCTGAGCTATGAAACTGCTCTTAATTATGTGGATGCACATCTGTTTCCAAGGACAGCACATAACCAAGTTGCTTTATAACTTGATCTGAAAAAGTTTCGATGTCCACAAATGAGGGAGAGAGGTCCTGAGCAGCAGTTATCAAATGGGAGTTCATGATAAGCCATTATTTTGGCATTAGGTGCAAGGTGAGTATTTATTAATGGAGATTTAACATTGGACTTGTTCTCAGAGTGAGCTGACACATGCCATCAAGTCCAGGAGAGGAAGTGATGGTATGACAGAAGCCTGTGAATTCTCAAGCATGTCAAGAGAATATGAGAAACTTTCAGGTCGTGGCAGACTGGTGTTTCCTGCCAAGGAAGGAAAATGCTCAGAGCCAGAGTGATAACAGTGGTAAAGCAGAATTTACTTAAAAAAACCAACCAAACAAAAAACGAACAACAACAAAAACAAAAAACAAAACATTCACAAAAAAAAAAAGGGAAAAAAACTCACCCAAACCCCAAAACCAACCAACCAAAATGCAACTGAAGCCAAATAAATAAAAATCTTAGTTTCCATACTGAATAGCAGCTGAGCCACCCTAAGCGTCAGTGTAACCCAATGAACCCAGACTTCTGTTTTACTTGCATTTCCATCCTCCCTCCAGTCAAATCAGGCCCACCACCGAAACTTGCTAAGATTAACCAGATAAGTCTTTTTTTGCACTCAGATCCCAGGAAGGCTGCAGGCCAGAATCTCAAAAGACGCCCCACTTCACACAAGTTATTAGATGTTTTATGACTTTTTAAAATTTATTTTTGCTTTCTAATGGTATTTAGTTTTTCTATGTTTTAGTGACTGTGAGTATTCCTGACACAACAAGGTTGTATAGGACCTGACATTTCTACTGTCTATTGCCTGGAAGCTAAAGTCAAAACTTCTCTGACACCTTTTTTTTTTTTTCCCACTTCTTGTTCTTACTATAAACAACTGAACTGGCGTTACCAGGAACATTTACAAGTAAGTTTGGATTTTGCTTGTTTAAAGAAAAGATGTATATAGATAACAAAAGAGATATGTTAATGGTGGATTGTAATGCACCATTTCCTCTGGATGATATCATTAATAACTGAATTGTAAAAGTCAGCAGGATCCTCCCAGGTGTGGCATCCAGTGTACTTCTGCCCTGGATGCAACAGCCCTGTAGTTTTGGAGCCAGGGGGTGGAGATTACAATACCTCAGACACTATTCCTTCTTCATTACTCTTTTTATGAGCAAGTAATTTCCCCTTTGTCCATATAAATTTCTTATAAAGTAGGTCTGACAAAATTACCCTGTGTCACAGGGGCACTGTCAGCCTGTTTCACCGACACTCCCACAGCTCTTTGGGAGGGAAGGTGCCGTAGGAGCTCCATCTCAGCTGACATTATCGCGTGTTGCTCATACCAGTTCCTCAGTTTTGTGCCCTGTGTTTCCCTCAGCTGTGAAACAATTTTATTCCCTCCACTTTCTTCTGCCAATTGTCTTGGATTCCAGACAACTCTCACTGCCAGCTTCAGCCAACAGACTAATGGGACTACTTTACAATGGAATAATATGCAGCCTATCTCAGGGCAGTTGCCATTTTCTAGGGCTCCATCCTGACCTCCTTGTTGTAATAAAGCAAGCGTTACCATTCACATTACCTCTTACAGTAAGAATACAGACTTTCTTCTAGAGAGACAGAAAATGCGTCCACTGCTTTCTTTTACTTTCATTTCAGTACACAGAATGAAAAGCAACAACTCTCTCTACCTTGAGCCCTGTGGAGATCAGCACAGCAGTGCCCCTGAATGCAGAATGAGCTACTTTCAGGGGGCTCCAGGCAATCAGACTTGAGAGCTTCCTTTAAAGACAAGCCCATCATATTAAAAATTTAAAATGAGGTGAACTGCATTTACCTATAGCAAATAAAACCATCTTCTACATTTTAATTAAGACACTGAATTCTGTCATGAAGAAAATATTGTTTAAAATTCAGGTGAGAAAAGATACATTTCTGAAAACAGCTATTCCTGGAATAGTTGACAGTGAACATTCCTGGGGGTAGGAGGGAACCAAGGAAGCTACAACTTGAAATTGGATACAAATCTTCCTGAGATATTGGCTAACATGACTTCTCATCCTACCTAGAAAAAGATATGCCCTCAGAAACAAAAAAATATCCCCTGAAAACAAAAAAAAACCCCCACCAACCCAAAACCTCACAGCAGAGCACAAAACAAAACCGTGATTTACCCTTGTTACTTCATTTATAGCATCAGTTTTCTCAATGATAAAATTGCAATGTTTTATCTAGTTCTTTTTATAAAGAACTACTCAGCTTGCTTCGTTCTATCTAATGTCTTCTTCAAATATACACACTTCCCTCAGTTTGCATTTCTTTTTAGGAGAGCAAATAAAATAAAAACAGCATGTTCAGGCAGCAGGAGGGGGATATTATTAAATTGCAAATGAAAGGCATAAGGATTAATCCATTCATATTTTACAAACCATTTACTGGAAAGTAATTCAAAACACATATTCAGATCCAAGCATCCCTGAACACTCTGGTCAAGATCCTGTTCAAGATTACTTTGGTCACCACTTCACAACTCCATCACACATTGTTAGAGAAGTCTTTATTTTTTATCTGCTTTTCAGGATTACTTTGGAACCCCGATCCCAATTACAGTTCCTTGGCACTGGGTGCTGTACAAACCCATCACCACAGCCTTGGTTTCCTTCAGCGTGCCCAATTACTTATGACATACTTGACTCAAACTTTACACATTTTGGCTTTTATATATACAACTGCGGTCAAATAAAACCCTAACAATGAACATGAATTTGTTGTGTGCGGGATCTTCTCTTCACACTGAAACATTTGTGCAAATTTTATGAGCACATGAAAAATGCCAGCTTGCAATGACACAAATAGGCCACTTAGGCTGTAACGCTGCTAGTGGGAACACCAGCAGCACCAAGTCTCATGCATGCCACGATGGGGGTATTTGTCCATTAGCACAGCTTTGGTCAGATAAAAGTAAACCAGTATCAAAACCCCTCTGGCCCAAACTGCCAATTTGATATATATGCAGATGAAAGCATTTGTATTTAATAAACTAGCTAATATATTTAAAATGCCAATAAAAAGGGAATTCTTGAGTACCAAACTCTAAGACAGGCTGAACACAACCTCAATTTTACTGAGAAAGCTGTGCTTAACTTTCTGGAAACTGTTCTAGTCTGAGAAGGTACTGCAGGTAGCCTGAACAGCTTGGAACAGGCAATGCTATCTATGTTGCTATTTTCTACTCACTTAAGTTTAGCTCCCAAGCTACTTCTAAACCTAAGATGCTGTAGAGTCCAAACTACCTCTGTTTTAGGTTACTGGCTACAAAGCTAAAAAACAAAAAAACCCAAAAAAAACCCCCTTGTTTTTTTTCTGTAGAATCTTGTTAAAACTCAAGCACAAAATGAGTCTTGTGTCCCACAAACCTACCAAATTATAATGCATGGTTTTCGTGAAAAAAAAAAACAAAACAAAGAAAAATCACTTGCCATTCAGAATCTCTGTATTTATGACACATTTCTGATGGCGGAAGAAACCCAGGAGTCAATCCAGCTGCCTTCCAGGAAAAGTGTCAGCCTCTTCTCAGGACCAAATTATGAAAGGATTTAGTTTACTTGGGATCCCTGTTACACAATGATTTTTTAAAATATACCATTGATTCCAAGTACTATTAGAATATTCCTTCTGGAAGGCTATGAGTCAGATAATCATGACTTATTTTGAAGTATAAACCATTGGAGTTTGAAAGAAATAAAATAGATGTTTAAGCTTAAAATGGATTAAAGGTGAGAGAAGATATATATGTGCCATAAAAATCCACTGATTTTTTTTGGAAGATTATTTAAAAAACGTGTTAGGTACTTAAGGACTAAACTTAGGTACATGCTGATCGGAATACTGCACTATCCTGCTTGTGTCTTTACAAGATGGAGTTCAAGCTCTGAGACCAGGCACCACAGATTATAGCCAAGTTTTCTATTCTTAAACCCATCCTGGCAATTCATGATCTTCTACTGTTAACAGAACACTTTTCATCCTGATCCCACCATCCCCACAAGCTGCTCACAAGAAGCATTTCTTTTAAATGAAAGACGTTAAATGCATACCACACGGTTGTAAACAGAGGTTTTAGAAAGAAGACTTTTAACACTGCTGTAGAAGTCAAATTTAAATGCTGTGGATTTGTGTTATTTGTGACCTCTTCTGCTTTCTGCCTATGGAGGTCTTGACACCAAAGTAGATGCTTGCAGGAGGAGCAGCAAGAGGCTTCTCTTGGCAGACAGTTAAACTCACTGCTGGAGAGAAATGGAAAGGCATTGGTATCTGCCTTTTATACCCTGGTGAAGAGATGTTTCTGTTCAGCTACTCCAGGATGATCAATGCCTTGCCAACAGCAGCAGTATGTGCAATGCCAACACTCTGCTCCTGATTGCAGCTCCACCATCCTGGATGGTGCTTAAGATTTATGGCACCAGCCTCCCTCATGTTCAGAGAGTGTTACAGACTTAATGAGTGGATGTAAAGCAGTTCATTGAGCTCTGCCCTTCGAGAAAGCTTTAGCCTATCCTATACACATAACCATACACTCCTTTCTCCATAGGAACCACAGGAGATGAGCTAACACCTGTGTGAGGGAGCCAGAGGACCTGGCAAAGCTTTCTGCAGGAGAGTCTAAACATATTCACAGCAAACAACGATCACTTGCATTCTTCACATCCAAGACTCCAACTCCTGGTTCATGACTAATCTCTGCAGAAACAGGGACAGCGTGCATGCAACACAAATATGTAGCACTCACTCAAGTGAAATAACTTGTTTCCATCTGTTGCACCATTTGAAATGCTTTTAATTTAATCTCGTATGTCATGCCTACTTGCTGTGATCACTTTGGATTGTAACTGTACCTCTTATTTTCTGAAGCAATTTTATCTAAAAATGTTGGTCAGAGGAAAATATAAAAACCCCTCTTCTTTCAAAAATTGTCCAGTTATAACACACCTGAAAATTTAGCAGCCATTTATTTATAAGCAGGCAATGTGTTCTAACAATATGCATATTCTAATAAACACAGTAACATGAATGTTTCTGTAAGTATATCCAAAGTAATAAGAGTTCCACAAGCCATTAAGCACCCTGCCTTGGAACAAAAAGATATGTTCAAAAAAGTGATTTTAATATGAACTTGACAAGATGTGGTAGACCAGGGAGTACCCACTTCACTACTGATACCTTCTTCAGAGATGACCTATCTTAACAATACTTTAAACAACAGGCTAAGGGAAAGCAAGAGCTTTGTGGTATGAAGAAAAAAATAAATCACACCCATCAGAAAAGGGCAGCATTTTGCAGTTGAGGATATTAGGCAGAATGTAGGGTTGAAAGAGCAGCAGTTAAAGGCAATGCTGTGCCTCAGAGCTGTGAATCAGCAGTTGTGATCTCCAGCACCCCAGTACTCTGAAGGGATTTCTTGTATCACTGGAACATCTCAGTGTGCAGGAAGTAAAAAGGCAGAGGCATATTATTAAATGTATGCTTGTTCAGCAGATCCTTCCCTAAGTGATTTCAGAAGTTGACTTCATTCTGGGCCACTGTGGTGAGAGGCAATAAATCAAAACAAGGCTCTGGCGGTGTGATGAAAGATGAGCTGAGTCTGCTGAGGTAGTGCCATTTATAGGCCTGTGGGGATATATTACAGAGGATGAGATAGAAGAGGCGAAGTGGCCGACACACCTGAAGCACTGAGCTGGGTAAAATTCACCAGGAGGTGAAGGTCACAATTAAGGTCGTTCAAGGAGAAAGGGGATGTGAATGCCAAAACAGCAGCTGTGCAAGCAGCCTCCAGCTCTGGAGGTTTTCCAGTTGGCTTTATGTTTGCAGAGCACGGTGCTGGCTGACAGACAGCCCAGTTTACCCAAAGCAACAGTCCCTCACACTTTCCTTGAGGCTCTGCAATGGTATTCCAGCAAGCATTGTCACTGCAAGTACATCTTGGACACGTGGACTGGATTTCACACTTCTGTATCTCCTCCCCTGTTCTACTTAAAGTTCATGGGGCTATGCAATTCTCACCCTTGTGTTCCACTGCTGTCAGCTTATCAGTCTGAGAGGCTTCATATCAGTTAATGCAGAAGCAGAAACAGGATGGCTGTGAAAACTGGCTTCAGCAGCCAGGGAAATTATTTGAAGATGCTCCTTAGAGGTCCAATAAAGCACCCATCAGTATCACTGGAGAAGTTCACATGGAATTCAGTGAAAGCTGGACTAGAACTGAGAGACCTATTCACACTGAAAGTGCAAACTACAGAAATGCCACATCAACATCCCAGCTGCCCTTACAAAAGCATCCTCCCACCTATTTTTGTTCTTGATGTTATTTCTGTCTGCCTTAGTCCTAAGAGTTCTTGCTACCAGCCTCCTGGACCTTCATGATCACATCTGACAGTAATTCACAGACCAGTACCCTCAGCTAAGCCAGTGCCTTATTTACAGGGAACAACGAGAATATTATTCTTTATAAATTATGCATAATCACTATTTATCAAGCTGGGTTAATTGGCACATAACAAAAGACTTGTCTGGTGCACAGCTGAATAATGTGGAAGCCAAAATTGATGGAAATGGTACAGCAAAAGCCTGATTGTGAAAGAAAAGTCACATTGCTACATGTTAATTCTTAACTGATTGCGGCCCTTTCAGAGGGGGAATGGGAGGCCAAGAGAGACAGACCAAGTTTGAAATTATTTGTTAATCTCAGAGGGTTTGGACACATTGTCATAGCTTTATATACTGGTTTAAAGTCTGCTCCCAAGCAACTCACATAGTGAAACGTTAACATGGTGCACATGGCCTTTTTTGTGCTCCATGAGATGTTGCTACATTCATAAGCAGAGAACCATCTCATTAATCATCAGCAACAGCATGAGACTGTGGTCTGCAGGGATATGAGTGATGCTGATAGAGAAGAGGGGTTCTTCCCACATCCTCACTTGACAGAGAAGAGCTAAATGCCTCATACCAAAGCCAGACTAGCAATCCTTTGGTTCTAGGATCAAGAGATTGTAGAAGCCCTCATCAGAACCCTGGTGTGTCATGAGACGGTGGCAGTGTGGGGCAGCACTTGACTTTCTCTAGAACACACACACCTGAAGAACCACAGCTTAGTTAACCTTGCTCTACATGCACAGAAGGTTTTACTTAATGTCCTACATCCCACAGCTGTGTGCACAAATTTAAGAACATGCTTAGGTGTTTTGATGGACAAACACTGACGCATGTGCTCAAGACACTGAATCAGAGCTGAGGGTCAAATTACCGTGGTGCTCACTCTGGTGGGAGGTTCCCCTTCCATGAGGCAGGACAACCTAGCTGTATTAGGGGTCGTCAGATGATTTAGTCTGATTTACACCATTACACTTCCACACTTCCTTGGTCTCTTCTCTACTAGCACTTACTAAAATCTCTCCTAGCAGTAAAAAACCTGCAAATCCATGATGTCAAAGTACAGCCCTTCTTTCCCTCTCTCTCTCTCTCTCTCTCTCTCTCACTTACTAGGAGAGTTAACAGAAAATGAGAAGACTCCTGTAACTTCCATTCCTGAGTTAGAAACTTTTTTATTCACAAACATCATCCAGGCCAGAGAATCCTCCTGTGATCTTACCAAAGAAGAGGTCTCATCAGCATGAATATAAATGGATGGAGAACCACAGATATTTTTTTAAAAATCTGGATTATGTTATTGCCATTACAGCTCCTCCCTATTGGAAACATGCTTAGCAAATATTAGTTTTCTTCTGAAAATATTCTGACACTTTATTAGAAGTATCAAAAAATTCTTCTCTCTGGCTTTTTACAAGAATCACTAAATCTGCTAACAACTTGCTTGTATACACCAATAAATTCCAAGCATCCTGAAAAACTTCTGAGTAAACTTAGAAGGGAGAGGAAAAACGAAGCACGGGGAAGCCCAAAACAACAATGTTGCTGCAACACTATCCAAGCCCTTTCTGGGTTTGGGAACAAAAGCGCTAATCCTTATAGCAGAAAATAAGTATGAGTTTCTAAAGAGCAATGCACTGTGGATCCTTCCCTCGGTAAGACACTGTAACTCTCAATCAGTCTTTGACATACCATTAGGAATTATCCCATTTAGGGGATATTTTTTTCAGCCAAGGAACAAGCAGATGAGTCTCACCACTGTCTGAAATACAACTGTGCAACACCCAAATCAGTACAGAGTTGGGGAAAACAGTCTCAAAAGGGAAGTGTGTATCTTTAGGACAATAGTTCTGACATGCAATCTACCAAACAGCTAAACTGCAGCACTTTGGATTACAGAGGGCAATAAATTTCTCTGCCTTAAGGCAATTTCCCACAGGGCTGTTCCATTCCTCAAGCTCTGCAGTGAGCTGCAGGATGAGCTCTTTCCAGAAGACCATCATCACCCTGAAGGCATGTCCCCACTGCTGCTTATCCCTTTTTTGCAGCACCACCTGTTCTGTGAGGTCAACCATGGAACAGAAGTGTGTTAAGGATAGGAGGAATCTTAGTGAGAGATGAGACTGGAGAGTCACTGCCCATGGATGACATGACCAGGCTCAGGAGGCAGGGCAGCCCTTATTCATAGCAGGCACAGACACAATGATGGGAGGAACCATTTCATGAACTCAATGAACTTGATTAATTTTTCAGCTGCCTTTCAAAAAAGCTTTTAAAAAATCAGCTTGCTATGCACAACAGAATAGGAACTGATGTGTGACTACAGTTAGAGATTGTAAATAATGCCTTACTTAAATTTAAATGTACCCATGTCCTACCAAATAAAAACTTATTAAATTTCTGCTTTACTAATTTCTTATAAAGTAACGCACAATATCTTCCAGGTTTTATAGATTAATGATTCTGAATTTTAACTTGAAAATTGCACTGCCAATTTCAGAGTGCATTTAAAATATTTTTCTCATGTTAGAACCCATGTAATAGCCAAGAGAAGCCTTCACATCATTCAGCAAAAAGCACCTCATCACAAAGTTAGGTTCCAAACCAGGAAAACTCTCTTTCTCTGCATCACACACAAGTGCATCTCATGTAATTCTATACTGCCTAAGCAGCAGACAACAGAAAGGGCTATGTTAATGTGCCCTTGTATTTGATTAAACTGATACGCTGTAGAAGCTGATGTTGGGCTACTGCTACTGAATTTTCCTAGTCTGATTCTCAAACCAACTCTCTGACAGTGCCAAGCTTTTTAAAGTATCCCATCAACAGACAATTTTTGGACTACTTGAAAATTCTGTAGGCCTTGCATAGATTTATTTGTCGAACGCAGATAGTAAAGCTTTTCAGATAGATTAATGGACTAAGTGAAGTGTCTCTCCAGACTATACTAGGAGGTTTAAGAGACCTCATTTTCTAAGAAATGTCAGCTATAGGCACAGAAGACTTCTTTGTACTGTGATTTTCTCCATGTATTTTCCATTTGCACAAGCCAGTCCAAGCCCTCCTTCCCACTGGCAATGTTATCAGTGAGACAATACCTTTCTATAACAAAAATAGCACAGAAACTTGCATAAGAAAAATGAATTTGATAACAATAGAATGACTTTCTCATAATAATTTAATAAGTTGAAGACATGAAGATTTAAATCCTCCAGAAGAGCTGCATAAAAGGGATTGATGAATTCATCAGCTCTTCCAAGCTTCCCAAAGAAGCCCAGACAATATTTCTTACCTCCTCTTCTACAGATACCACCTATAAAGGAAAAGCAGGCATTCAAGTACCTCTATTATGCTATTCTTTGCCTCTGGGGCTAAACTCACTGTTGAAACTGCTGTAAGTAAATGTGACACATTTAAAAATATTCTGATTTTAATCTTTCTCATTAGAATAATACATTTGTAACGCCCTTTCTGGTTAGGAGCATGGTTCTGAACCCTGAAGTTACTGTATGGACATATAGCAAGCTACTGACCTTTATAGTTTTCCACTAAGCCAAGAAAAGTCTGCAAAAACATGCCAGAAATACAAACACAGGCTATCACTAGTTTTAGTTAAGCACTGTCAATATATTCCAGTATTTCAAAAAGTCCTGAGACCTACATAAACCATATCAAACAAACCGAATTATGAACTCCATGGATTGAAAAATCATGGACTGCTCAAAATTTTTTATGGATTTAGCAGTATACTTTTACATACAGTTCTTTCTCTTTTCTTGTTATTGTATAAACAAAAAAAAAGATAAAGTGATGGGACTAACAAACACAGGAATGTAATCCTATAACAAATCAGCAATTGCTGCCATTTACAAAAATGAGAGGGGAAAAAAAAAAAAAAGAAGAGATGTTTTTTCCCCTCTGGTTGACTGTCATGTTGGTGCTATGAGTAAGGACAGCAGGAAATAATTTTACACATAGTATATAGAATTCATAAATTAACCCTGTCTCTTTAAGTACAGAACGTTTGGGATTTTATTGTTTTAATCTGTTTGATAGTAATATTTCATTCCATCAAAATTATCAGGTTATACGAGGATTCAGTGGTAGCCAGCTGATAGGAGCCTCCCTTTCACTCTGGAGGAATCAAAACAAAACTACACTGAATCTTTCCTCTTACTTTGTTGAGGGACTATAGGAACAGAAAGAGAGATTGACAACAACAGGAAAATTCAGTGGCCATGAATATATGGCTAAACATTAGTTCCAAAAGAAGCAAGTATGATTTAATTTCTGTTCTTTAGAAAATAACTTTCCCTTCCATAAAATCTACCTATGAGACAGTAACTGAAAATCTTTCTAAACAGCACCAGCAAACACACCAAGGTTGTCCCCCAGAAGTGAGTATTTTCAAGCCATTTCACATCTTAGAAAGAAGTGCAATTTAACTCTTGGCTCCAGATCCTTTCCCAAACTGCAGCTTCCCTTCACTTACTTGGTCCTATTCTTTCTCTCTCCCAGCACCCAAATCCATTCTCAAATAAAACATATCCTGCTATCACACAATTAACATTGAATAAAAACATAAGAGGGAGAGTATTTCTGCAAATGAAGAAAACCATGAAAATGCCACAATAAAAATACTTTCTTTGACCAAAAGGATGGTTCAAACAAATGTAAATAAATTCAGTATCTAGGATTTTCATGACTTCAGCTAAGCAGAATAAATGTACTGGGTCAAGCCAATAAATGAAACTAATCATGCTCTACAGAGCTGTAGCCTTCTGACAAGCCACATTCTCAAGTGTCTTTCTAAAACTGTTGTATCTACAGAGTCCATTCAAACTTCCCAAATGAGGGAGAGAATCCAAAGCACAGTCAGCTAATTAGAGCCAACAATGTGGGAAATGCAGGATAATTAAATCCTTCTCCTAGAAGTTTTATTTCTGAATATCAGTTCTGGGAGACCAGGGGGGAGCAAGTGAGAAATTAATCTCACTCTGGAAAACTTAACTCATCTTTCTGAGACTCTCCTCAGGAATGGAGCAATAATATGGTGTTGCTTATTAAGAAACAGTACTGATCACAGTAATCTTACACAAAGATGCTGCTGTACACATAATTTTAAAATTTGTGTCCTTGATATAAGCAGATAGTCTGCACAAGCAGAAGATGTACATTTAGTCCATGACACAATTACAGTGAAAAAGAACAAAACCAAGTGTGAATCAAAAGAAAAATATAAATAAAACCTAAGAGTTCTTAAAAATAAGAATTGTCAAACACAAGTAGAAGGGTTCTTCCTCTAAAACAGCATAATGAGAGTTTTTGTGTTTAAAAATGTAATTGCTGCCCAAGATTAGAAAAAGCTACCTGAATGGATGACTCTGGAAGGATGGTTCAGTGGAAGAACTTGGGCTTGTGATTAACTAGATCTGAAAAATAACCAGTTATTCAAGTTAAGCGAGACTACATGTTCTCATTCTCCTGAAAGACAACACAACTCACCCCAGCTGACATCTAACAGAGATTACTCAGATTGCCTCTTGCAATGGATATTGCTGCTCACAAAGAACAAAGCTGGGGCCTGAATTAGAATATCCACACAGCATTTTATACAGCTGAGCAGACTGTTGAAAGGCAAGTTTGGACATTAGGGTGTCCAGTTTCAACATCCAAGTTCTCCAACAAGGTGTTGATGCCCTTATGTACAAGAGCACAGAACACTGAAGAATATTAAATAAGGTGTTTTAGCTACAAGGCCTATACAAGCAACCTCTCAAATGACATTATCACCCTTTCTTATTTCTTCCTCTGCCATTCTTTTCTCAAGAACCCAGATAACTATCACAGGTAATCTTTATTACCACAACTGACCTTGTATCTTTCAAAGACAAGCAGGACAGAAGCAGTCATATTGCAGCTCCACAAAAGACTGAGACAGTTCTGCTTAGGGAAGGACACCTTTCCTTAGGATTCACAGGAAATTTTCCTCTTTACACTAAAGTGAACTGTAGAAATGTCACAGTTTTCCATAATTAAAAAAAGAAAAAAAAAAAAAAAGAGAGATTCATCACTGTACATTTCTTCACCCTCAAGCTGTCTTTTCTGCCAAGGAAGCCAGAAAGGCTAAGGTATCTAGCAAAAATACCTGCTTATCACGTCCCAGGCTTTGTGAGTTACTTGACACTGCAGCTGAATAGTCAAACTCACATGCTTTAATTAGAGGTAAGGGGAGCACCTACTGTTTGCATTTGCAGTCTGTCTGGTTCATGAGCAGCAGGAGCAAGTTCAGCCATCACAACTGCTCAGCTTGTGCTGCTCTGATGCATCGTTTCAGCAGGGGAACAATTAAGCAGACCCATTCACAGCTGAAGAGACCACTAAATTTTGCCAAGCGCAGTCACTAGTGTTTTATCCTTGCTACTGTATCTTGTCAGCCACTGCACCACGCAAATTATCAACAGAATCCATCTCTCTCTGCTGACAGCATGGGCGTGGGGGTGTCTATTCTCCCATGAACACATAGGATATTTATTCCGCTAACTCATCCACTTTTATAGAGGTTGAGCATATCCCATCTCGTAAGAGGAGTTTAAATTTTTGGAGAAAGAATTTAAGAATAAAACATCATCAATTAAAGTGGTGGTATTAGAACAGCTTCATTGCAGAGACCGAGACAAAGGAAAAGCAAGCAGAAGGAAGCACACAGATAAAAAGTAGCTTGCTAGGATCTGAAAAACCAATGACAAGAGACACTCAAATGAGGCTTTTTCTTGGTTACAAATCTTAAAGGTTAAGAAAAAGACTATGAAGGAAAAGAAAGAAAGAACAAGAGAAAAAATTATTTTCCTATTCAGGAAATAGTTCATGCTGCAAAAAAACTGGAATTATGGTAAAAAATATTCCACTTGAAAGCTATCACAAGTAATGCAAGCTGAGGAAGAATATGACCCTTTGGCAACCGAACAACAGACAAATTCATAGCAAATCTGTAAACATTTTTAGTCACTGTACTGCCAAATAGACCTGCTAAATATAATTTTAAGAACCATAGTGACATAGATCTGCTTCCATGAGGCATGATAAGTCAATCTACTCCAGCTGGAGTGACCTGGACTTAGGTATTTAATGAAACCTTAAATGCAATCATTTAATCAATTGGCTACAATTGCAAACACATTTTAAAATACATCCTAGCATTCTACAGTTACTTCTGTCACCACTGTGTACTACTGAAGTTATCTTCAATGTACCAATTAGTTCAGGTAAATATAGGGAAAGTCTGCTCTCAGGACAGCTGCTGGAGGCAGTGGTGTTATTTCAGACATAAACAAGTAAGCATGAATAAAATTAAAATAAAAATGCTCTGAGAACTTTAATCTATTTTCAATCACTCATGACTACAGAGCAAGACAATGGGAATTTTCAAGGACTGTACTTAAAAATCTATCTAATCTTCATTTAATGTTCACACTTTTTCAAAATATGAATCCTTCAAATATACAGCAAAGTATCAATGAAAGAGCACATTCTCTAAAATGTGAGAGGGGCTTTTATTTCAACTTTCGAGGTTCTAACTCATTTGAGTTAGAACAACAGATTGTTCCACAGCCAACAGGCCATCTGCTGACCTTGTCTCCAGTGAATCCCACGGCAAAAGACATTGTGATGGAACAACCCAGGCAACTGGGATACACACCATTAAGTAAACGACAGAATGAAGAATGGAAAACTTATGAGGGTAACTGTAGACAAACACAATCACTGCATCAGTGCATTTTTTTTAAATAAAAAAATGAGAAAGATGAAAGTATTTTCTCTGAAGCCAGAAGACTACTACTGTATGCAAACAGGGCTTGTCTCAAGGTTTTCTTTGATTTTAAAACAAAACAGTGGTAATAGAGCACACTTAAATCGTATCTTTTCTGTCTGCAACTTCCAAGAAGTCCTTTCATTCTTTTAATAAAACAAAATGTTCTTCACCTCCACAGCAGAAGATTGTTTAAACCAGTTAGTACTCATTGGAGTTTCACTGTGTCACCTCATTTCAACATAAACTTGTAAACTGGTTGTTTCTAACAAAGGTACTTTAATATTTTCACAGCCTGATGCTCCATTCTGTATTCCTTCAAGTAACTTTTAATACTTTTGAATTAGGGTAAGAAAAGTCAATGCAGACACTGCCTGCAAGGACATATAATTCAGTGTACCATTTCATAACCCAGCTGTCAACAGAGACAACATTTTTATAATCCATGTATTGTATGCGTGCCAGTATGAGATGAATAGTCCTGTAACTATAATCAATACCGTTCATTCAAACAACTGGCAGCAGCATTTCAGACAACTGGCAATTTCATCAGTTTCACTGGGCTGCCCAAAAATAAACAGCTTGAGAAGGATGAATGATCTCTGTGGTTATCTATAAATAATACTAATCTCAGCCATTTGTTTCAGACTGGGAACAGCATCATTGCTAGGAGCTGCAGAAGTCTTGTATCAGTGCAGAAGGCATGGCAGCCTTCAAGAAACTAAAGAAATGCTGATGAATTTTACTGTTGGTTTTTCATTCATACAGTTACTGTATTTACATACAGGCTCCACTGAAAGCTCCAGGATCCCTCCACTGCTTCAGCAGTTCCAGCTTTGCAGGAAACTCACACGATCTCAAGGACTGGTAAACATCTCAAAAGTCAAACTGGATTCACAGCAAGCTCCAGTGATCTGAGCAAACCCAGCCTGGGTAGTGACTTACGCTAATGTCACTTAAAAGGAAATGTGAGCAACTTTGGGGTTTTTAACTACTTCAGTGTGAAACTTGCCCACTCTCAAAAGAGTTTTTGAGAGCAAAACAAACCAAACAGCTCCATGCAAGTGAGACTAACGCCAAGGCTGATGGGCGCGAGGTGAACCCAGGCAGACAGGGAACAGAAGGCACCATTCACAGGCCTGTTCACTGTCTCTGGGAAGTGAAATAGCTCTTCTTTTTAAAAATTATGCTCTATCTGCTCCTATCTATCAAAGCAAAGCAAGAACAGAGAACAGAGAAAAAGGAATAAAGACAGCTGACTAAAGGGAAAAACCACATCCCTGCAGAGTACAGATCCCAAAGAAAGCTTCCAAAGCCCTGAAGTGAAAAAGATCCAGTTGCTGTGGTTGTAGCGACTCTCTCCCTGGCAGCCTTCTGGGGCTATGGGCAAGCACTGCAACACCACTGCTGCCTAGAATGTGACCCTGTGCATTAGTGGGTCACCAGCCCTGGGCTGAGGCACGTATCTCCTGCTCCTGCAGGAAAATCTCCTAACCACCAGGAATTCTTACTAGGTTTTCTACCCTATTTCACTATTGAGAATGACAAGATGCCTGGTGTGTGCTCTAGGGAAAACAGAGGAAAGATCAGTTCTCCCAAGGACCTAGAGATTGGCAATCCTTGGCTTCCAGGCAGGATTTGTGGTGCCATGAGCCACCACTGCAGAGAGCTCAATACACCACTGGACTGCAGCAATTCTTTTCTGCAGATATCATGAATGGGAGCCAAGGCTATCATCCTCAGCTCCTTCACACAGAGTGTAATGCTCCAAAGAAACTCCATCAGATGAGCTCTGCAGAAGTGCCCAAGCCCTCTGAACACAGTCTGAGCAGGAAGCAACAGCACATCTGTGTGCACCCAGGTAACCAAACTGCTGCTGCACCAAGCTTCAAAAGTCACATTGTTCCATCTACATTCACAATCACTTTTCAGTCTTAAAGCCTGTTGCTCAGAAAATTTATATTCTGGCAATCAAAATCATCTTCAACTTGTAGCATTATCCAATTTACAAGCTTATTGCTAGCTTAATGACAATGAGCACGCCCAGCCACACCAAGCCAGTATTGCAGTGGGGTGCTTCCAGCATAACCTCCAACAGCAAAAAGATTAATGTCACCAACTTCTCTGAAAAGAGAACATTCACTTACCAGTGGACAAACAGGGGAACCTCACAACCCTGTTAGTGCCTTTACACCTCTGAGAAATAAGGCAGGCTGTAGCTGTTTTAAAATTAAAGCCTTGATTTTATTGTTAAAGTAAAATTGTCCGCAGGACATTCATAAAGAGAAGCCAGCTTTTAAGAATGGGTGAATTTATCAAGCTGCAGATCCTTATTGCTTTGATCATCAATATTTTAAAGTTACTACTTTTTATTCTATATTGCCAATAAATCTCCACACATTTTAACTGTAATCATCACAGCACAACATGATACACTTCTCCTGGAGATTTACAGTTGGACTCAGTCACAAAAAAACATCCGAACTAGGTAGGAGGATGGCTAAACTGGTAAAGTAGTCTCTCAGTTTCAGGTAAATGATTAGGTGGCAGCATGCACAGTTATTAACCTGAAGTTCATAATGAGAGTTTAAATGAACAGTTCTAAGTGGACACAGGCCTTTGTAAGGGAGCTGTGCTCCCGCAGTTGGCACTAATTGACCCTTCTGCTGGCAGGCTCAGTGGAAAAGGCAGGCAGCAGCAGGAACTGCAGGCCCTTCTCTGTCATGCAGAACAAAGTCACAGTCCTGATTATCGAGGAGGTTTGATCTTAATGCTCTACACTTCTACAGCTTCCTTCATCCAGGAATGAGGCAGGCAGGATAGCAGGGGAGACTGTCAAACTGCTTTTGCCCTTCTCACACCCATTTTGCAGAAGGTCTCCTGTCTTTGGAGTTCTCTGACACTTTTTGCAAGTGTACTGCACACACATTCAATAACAGAGCTGAATTTCTGAGAAACTGAAATGATTCATATCTCATACATAGCTTCACTCAGGCTTCTTGAAAACACAATTAATTTTGATTTTACTCTCCTTTTTAGAGAATGTTGCTATAAACTGACATCAACCCAGCATATGCAAGAAATGCACTGGGCTGATATAATCAGTTTTAGAGACAACACAGTAGAAAGTAGAATTTTGTCCAGAAAGATGCTATTTTAAAATTCATGTGGAGATCCTAACTAAGGCAGACTACTCCAGAGCAGCAGATTCTGGAATCAATTAACAAAACAATTCTTATTAACACAGAGAATCTCCAGACAGTACCAAGGAAGCACAGAATCTTTGCAGAAAAGCCCACAAGGAAAATATACTTTAATATCAAATTGTATCCTCCAGCGCATGCAGAGATTGCCTCAAATCTCAAATGCATCTTATGTGAAACAGGGGCTAGCACTGCAGAGCAACACAATAAGAATTTAAGACAGGAAGTGCAGATAATTTATCTAAATAGAGCTTCCAGGAGAATAACTGATTTATGTTGATGCTGATCCAAGATGGAACCTGACCAGGATGCAGGAGTTAGCAGCATCACTACCCACAATAGGTTCCCTATTTATGAAAAACAACAGGGTGGTTTTACAGATGAAAACAAATTAAAATGTTAGCTTTATGCTTCTGTCAAAAGACCCTGTTCTACCAGAGATCTGTTCCTGAATTATCCCTAGAATAACTCAGAAAAAGGTGCCATGTTTTACAGTCAAGACTATTACTATTCATGCAAGCACCTAAGAGACACAATGAGTTAAATTTCACAGAAGAGTCTACGGTCTTTAATGTCACACAGCCTCTATTCATAAAAGAATTGAAAAATACATAAACTGATGCAGAGAATAGTAGTGAAAGCTTCACAGCTACAAAAAATATACATGTAGTGGGGAAAGGGGAAAAAAAAAGGAAATCTGAAAGTAGACATGGTGTAAGTGACTTCTGCTAAAAGCAGGGTCAGCACTTTCTGCTGGAGACTATTTGATTTACACTATTTTGTTTCAATTGAAAAACAAAATCTTTCCTTGGCAGATTCTGCTCTACACAGTCTATTACAGATACTTCTGAGATACCCAGCATCATTTATAAAGGGACACTTATTACTGCTGAACGTGATCATTTTGCTAAATTTCCCAAAGTTCCAGAAGGAAATACATGCAATGCAACACAAGGCTGTATTCAGTTAGTTGCTGAAGTCAAGAGTCTGGACAACCTGCACAGCCCTGGAGGAAAGGTGCACTACTGATTAAGAGGTTCAGAGTCTCCCCTGAAGAATCCATTGGCTGTCCTGGACCCACAATCCCTACTTTAAGCCAGGAACACCCCAGGAGGGACCACTCAGCTTTTGGCCTTTACCGACTTCACAGAGCTACTCCAAACCTACCCTGGTGTAAATCACATCAGAGGAAGACCCCATTACGTATCTTGACTGCTCCTATTTATTCTAATAATGGGATACAGAGGCTTTTTTTACTTTTTTTGATGGTAGAACAATGAAGCACTGAAACATCAGGTTCCAGTGGTCATTGCAGATATGCATAACTAAGTATCACCACCTGCAATTTGTTTTTGTGCGATACAGAACAAAGTAACTGTCAGTGAAGCACATCTGATGCATATGAACACACATCTCTGAAACAGGACACTGCAGCTGTAGAAACCTTCACGACACTTACTACCCTCTGCATGTAGTAAAGCTACACTGATCCATGCTTTAAAGCAGCTTCTGCACCTGGAGTGCCAAACTGGAGTAGTGGAAAACTTCAGGAGGGTTAACTGGTCTCATTTTGATTAATTTTGGGCTTTTCTCACTGCATCTTCAGGTAATAAAGTAAATTGCCTGTAGATGGTGTGGAAAGACATGCTATACATACTTTGACTGAAAAAAGTCGTCGATCCATAAAATCCATCACAAGCAGTTTGAACTATATACCCTGAAAAAAAGTAGACAGCTTCTTCCAAATCACACACAATTTTATATTCACATCCGTCATCTATATATTGTTATAAAAACTGGACAGAACAGGTGCTTTTACACCAAAAAAGGCAGATTCATGCCTGCAGAAACATCTTGCTAACTTGGATAAGGTTCACCAAATTGTTTCAACCAGGAAGAAAAATGCATCATCATTTATGAATGAAATCATCACTTCCAAAACAAAACATTTAGCTTCAACTGAAGCTGAGTAATTTTTTTAAAACTCTGAAACTATTAAAAAAAGCTTTTATTTTTAATTCTCACATTTTCTGGTTGATCCCAATTTAAATCTTTAAAACCTTTTTGGAACTACATCTGAAACAAAAGATTAGCAAGTCACCTAGCTCCCATCATTTCCCATCATGATATTCTGGGATATACAATTAGTTTCTGGGATGCATAGAACAGTGGGATAATGGTTCTACAGAGGAACTAGGTCTGAGCTGGCCGAGGCATTCAATATAAATATATAAAAACTATCATTAGTCATGAGAATCACTCTGCTGACATGGCTGAAATAGGAAAGAAATAGGATTAGCTGGCACAGTACGATCATGTACCTTTTTTCTCTTTAGCACTATTTTCCATTCATCAAGAAGTCATAAGCAAATAGGCACAAAAAGCAATGTTTTAAAAAAGGATTTCAGAGTTGGATAGTAGGTATTATGCAGAATGTTTGCTCATTCAGCATTTCCTTAGGTCCAAGTGCTTTTCACATATTCCACAACAGTAGTGAAGCCACTCTGGAGATGCTACTTGACCACTGCACAAACACTTCAGAGAAAAATTGGTGAGTACATTAAACTTGCTAGACAATTTAGAATCCCCCTAACAGTTTTGATCCAATGCAGGGTTAGACTTGGGGTCAGTCCTTTGCAAATCAATAGACACTAATTAGCTCTCATCTAACTGCTGGGAAAAAAGGAATGCATGTGAACTTGAGTTTTCTGACCAGCAGACTTCATTAGAATTCAAACCTGGTGACACAAGTGGTGAAGTCTAAGAAGACAAAACCTCTGTAACTGGTAAAAATCAGTGTCTCTACATGCTCTCCTGTAGAAAGACTACAAGAAGTTCATCACGTGAAAAAACTTACCCATTACTACTTCTCCCCAAGCTATCTTCCCCCCTGCAGCTCCTCCACAGAAGAAAAACACAAATGACAACAATGACAACCACCAAAAAGTTTTAGGGAGTTTAGCATGCACAGCAGAGTACAAAGACAAATCAAGACGTGTGCCATGATGTAGCAACTCTGTGATCCACAAGACCTGATCCATGTTCCCTAAGTGGGCTGCAGCACCTATCTCAACTAAGATCTCTGAAATGCAAATGAGACAAAGAAATCACGGGAGGCAGCAACCCCTGAAATACACTGCTGCACATCTCTTGGAAAAGCTGGCAGCTGTGAGATACTGATTACAGCACGTTTTACACACCTCACTGGTAGAAATCAACAGACAGCAGCACTTCTAGTAAAGACAGGTCTTTCTCCCATCACTCAAATAAGCAGTGTGGGGTCAGGTAGGCAAGAATTGGGCATATGCTGTGCTGCAGTAGTATGGACTATACCTATTACAAAGATCCAAAGGGCATAGGAGACAAAAAAACTTTCCAATACTAAATTTCTTTTCTCTCCAACAGCTTTGCTTACTTCAGGTAAAGAGCTGAAAATTCCTCCTTTGCCAAGTGATAGATTGGCTTGCTGTACAGCTGCGACACATTCTCCCAGGTCCATCAGTGGGAATGAACATCATCTCACAGCAAGGACAGCAAATTTGTAATTGCCAATTTCAATTCATCTTTCAATAGGATCAAAAGCAGGCTGGATTTTGGTGGGGATTTTTTTTTCTTTTTGTTTTTTCATTTTGTTGGTTATTTTTTGGTTTTGGTCTTGTTTTTTTAGAAAGTGGAAGAAGTGACCACTAAATCAAAGATGGTGCTGTTAGCCTAAGCTCACCAAGTTTTTTACTGAAAACGGCCTTGCAGTACCTGTGAGACAGAGGTAAATTTTACTACCCTTGTATAAGAGATAGCAAAACTGTGCTACCAAAAGGACAAACCAACTTATTCCAAATCATGCTATGATTCCACCATTTCCCATTTCAGTCCCTTTACCAGATGGGCCAGGCCCAAATGCTTGATGTTTGCATGTGACAAAACTACCCATGGTGAAATCAGCAAGCATCATTACACACATCAGCCCAGGAGAAAGATGTGTGAAAATAATGAAGCATACACAAAATGAAGTAAGTATGCACAAACTATATACCATCGGAGACTAGCTATCTCTTACCCAGATAGCTGCATATAATTTTGAAGACAGTCCCTTTACTAAAAAACTCTCAAGCCAGTGAAATGCCCATACAGCCCTGCATCTTGTTTTTAACTCTTGACCAGAATTTCAAACATTACATTTGAATAAACTCTAGCACATACCAGCCCAACACAAGGGCAGGACCAAGCATCCACAGCCAATCACTTAAGTTACAAGTGGTCTGAAAGCAAACATGTAAATTGCACTTGAAACAAACCAAGCAAAAAAACTTTCAGTGTATCTGAAACATCCAAACAGTCTGGCAAAATAATTACTTACAAGTGACCAGATAGGTTGCTCCATTCCAGCAGAAGAGTGCTCACCTGGGCTATTATCCATTCCAGGAGACCAATTCACCCTTTCTACAAGTGCCTGGGCAAGTTATCCACAGCACTATATCTCTGCAGATTGATCCTCACGCATAAGGGCTCCTGTGCCTCTTGTGTAGTGTTTGTGTCAGGGCTGCACATTGCCACTTGCTATTTTAAAAACAGTTAAGATGATAAAACAGATCCAGGGCCTCAGACACAATGGTGAGGATATGCAAGAATGACTACTCAGTGGATTCACTGACATAACTCATTCCTACATTCACTCTTTCTCTTTACACAGAAACCCTGTCACCTGTTTCCCTCTTGCTCTGTGCCTATACGATACTTTCACCACTAACAGTTACATCTTTGTAAGATCAACTGAAAGGGCACTCACTGCCTTCGAATATTTCACACATTGCTGTGCATCAATAAATGAACTCTGCGTTCTGTATCTGGTGATACAGAAATATCTCCAAACTTCCCAGCAGAGTCAGGCTAGAGTGTGTACTGTGGGGCTGTGTGGTAGTTACTAGTGTCCAGCTGCAATGACTACAAACAGCAGAACAGGAGTGTCTACTCTGGAGTCTCCATCAGATGACTGCACATGAGAACTCGAAAATTATTTCAAATTTGAAGTTTTGAAGGCATCTGATATTCTGAAGATCAACAATAATATAAAGCAGGTGATACAACAGAGTGAAGCCTCTGGCTCTGACAGGAAATATAACGCATACATATTTAGAGGAAAAGAATCTCCATGGGTGAGATTTGGAAATTGCCTCACTGCAGTGATCATCACAGTTTCATAGAGAGTGGTTTAATCTAGATCAATCATTTCTAAATTTTTGCTTTTAGATCACCAAATTGTTCCAGTGGAAGTAAAAGCCTTCACATAGCAAACCTCCTGACAATAGGTACAGAGTTTTTAGGCTGCCTTATGTGCTTCCTTAGAAAGGGGATCATGGCCTTCCAGTGATCTCTACTCTCCAGCAGCACAGAAAGTACTGCTCTCAGGTTGTAACTTAAATGCCCAATACCAATTCACATAACACCTTTCTCACAATAAATGAACACAGGTTTTCATTTATATGGGTTGGCTTGGTTTGAAATGAACTTTGAAACCAAACTGTTGCTGTTCTAAAAATAACATATTCTAAAACATTTTAAGGATGCCGAACTAAATCAAAATTAGCATTCTAAAATTGGTAATGACAAAATACGTACTTTAAATGGAAAATGTTAAATTGATGGTTTGTGACAATAAACACTGAAAATACATCAGCTCTCTCATTTCACACCTTCTTGCATAACAGTCCTACACTGGCAGTAGGATGGCCTCCCACCTCCCAGACACTGAACAGAGTGAACCCAGAGGAAAGAAACCTACTGTTTTCTGCAGCTCTTGGACAAGCTCCCGAATCAGCCTTCAACAAAACTGTGGGGCTTTTTTGTTGTTGTTAAAAGCTTCTGTCACAGGCTAGTTTCCCACCATGGCATCTCCATTTCCTCCCAGAGATAAACTACCGCTGTTATACTTTTCATGGGAAGGTGTAGTTAATCAGTAGCTCTCCAACCCATCCTAATAGCCCCACGGGTCCTCCAGGCCCAGTGCTATACAGGAAAAGTGAACAATTTCATGTCTGCATCTGCACAAAGTCTTTCCAAAACTAAACAAGTAAATGGCACTCTCTACCACGCTTTACTCTTTTTTCATTTGGTGAACTCAGAGTTTCTCAAAAAGGTGTCCATCCACGCAAGATTTTTTTTCCATCTCTACTGTGTGAGTTAAATGGAACCCTAACATCTAAACAGTACATCAATGTTGTGTATGCAGCAGAGGAAAGAGAGTAAGCTTATTTTAAAATTAATTTGAGAAATAATAAAACACAGTTTGAAAGTGGTATGGTTCCTTCTGCTAACACTGAGATCACATTGAGTTTAATGACAAATCATCTGCTCTATCATGAAGTGGAAACAAACTTCAGTTGGAACACACCTTTCACATTTCAACCTAGACCAAATAATGCAAAAGTTTTATTATTAAACCCTAAACTGAAGCCAGCTGCTTTTCTTGGTCATACAGCAGTAACATACGATACTTGAGCACATTCTGCAGCATAAAAGGCATTTTCAGTGGTCTGTAATGAGTAGAGTTGTGTAGAAAGCACATTTCCAGGTGTTTTGCCACAGAACACTGGAGAAACCAGAGTGTATTCCACATTGGGAGAGTTTAGGCATCTCCCCTGTGCTCACTGCTCCCGCAAAACCACCAGTACATGGTCCAAACTTGGCAAGACTTCCAGCAACACATGCTTATGCTTTTGGCAGAAGGGAGCCGACCACTTGCAGCATCAGTGTCCTTTGCCAGCTGGCCAAAGAGCACACAGATGCAAGGGAAGCAAATTATCTGCCCACTGGCAAAAAGAAATGCTGAACAGCACCTAAAGAAAACGCGAGCGTGTGCACGTGTGCACAAGTGTGAGTGAGGGTGCGTGTGAGCATACACACCTCCACACCTGTGCCTCAGGAAAGGGAGTAACACAGTTCAACTGGAAAAACTGTCTGCTACTAGTCCTGAGGTATCATTTTCTGCAACAATGAACAGGCACTTTTTCCATTAAAATCTCCCAAGTTGAATTTTTAAGATTAAACACAAGGACTGCAAGGATGCTAAAGTAAATTTTTATAAGTAAGTCTGAAATCAGGCCCCTTCAAGGAAGTGCCCGTACAACCACCTACAGGATTTTAGCAACCTATGGTTAGCATGTCTTTGCATCTTCTCTCTTTTTTTTGTCTCTTGAAAAATGAGTGCTCATGAAAAAAACCCCACTACACATCAATATTTGGTAAAATACAAAAAGCCTTCTGGATTCAGAAGATACATAAGAAAAAACTCAGAAAAATTAACAGGACAAGAATTTGCAGATGATAGGTTATGTTTAGTTGAGAGATGGAATCTGTCCGTCGATTAATTAGATTCTATGATCACAGCCCCTTTTCATCCGCACACATCCCACCACTATCATTACATGATCAACAGATTTAAATGAAAACTGTGCTTTTCATTAAAAAATGCTTTCTTTTGAGAAATTCAAGGGAGACTATACATAAGGTTTAGTTTACTTTTCTAAATATTTCTTGAAAATTGTACATATGGCAAGTGCACATTTGTTGGCTGTAAAGGTGTACAACAGCAATTTTTTGCAATGACAGTGCAGAGAGGGAATATGAGATCTGTGTGCTAATGAGCTGACACTGCAGAGGCTGGAGCAGTGTTAGTATAGTGCACTACAAGTGCAGAGCAGAACGACAGACATGGGTTATTTCTAGGGAATGTGATCTACAGAACTATACACACAATTCAACATTAACACTAACATCCTTCATCAGAGATTATGAGAAATGCATGGGAGATACTGCTTCAGTGACAAATTTATAGATTTGAGTTGTTATATTCATATTATTCTGAAAAAGCTAGCTCACTCCCTACACGAGCATTTTTAAAGAAAATATAACATGATTTTGATTTTATACATTCATAGGTCATGTTAGCTTGCTTTCTGTTTCTACTGATAGCAAAAAGCTGCGTATTTTAAGAGATGTAATAATTTCCCTGGAGCCAACTGATAAACTTCAATTCACCTTTAAATACACTGGAATTTTCATCTGTGTTTGCATTTGTTCTCTGTTAAGATATCATACAGCTAAATAAATAAGTGGGCAGATAAATACAGAGTGAATAAATACTGTATGAATGTGTGTAAATTAAATATACAGAGAGAGGCTTGGTGCTAGCAGTGAAGCAGGGAATACATGTACATAAATCAGATTATGCATCATTTAACTGAAAAAGGAACAAGAGGGAGGGGCTTAGGACAGGAATTTTCTTTTGCTTCTAAACAAGTTTGTTCCCATGTTGGGATATTGCCAAATCTGCTGTACCAGAGGTGGGCTATTTTTCTCAGGCTCAGGAGAATACTTCAGAAGAGGTTTTTTTCTCCTCTGGAATGCACCAGACTGCATCAAGCGGGATGTGCAGCTGTACAGTAAGAACGTGAGTCTTTCTGAGCAGAGGCCCCCTTAATCCCTGCACACACAAACACTTACTACAGTCACTATCACACAAATCAATGCAAAGGAGAATGAAAAGTATTATTTTATGGATACTGACTAGTACAGGCACTAGGCTCAGGCTACACATGCTCCTTTCTTCAATTTCCCCTCAGCTCCTGTACCTATCCCACCACAAAGTCAGCCCCAGCCTCCCTCCCCAGTGAAGGCAGGCAGAGTCACTGCAGGTTTCTCTCCTATGGAACCCTGCCAATTGGAAATATTGATCAAACGGCTGTGTGACAGCACTGGAGACAATATATGCTTATCTCCAAGTGAAGTAAGAATGTTGTGGAAAGAATTCCTTCATGGATATAGCAGCACACTGAAATTATCTGCCACTCCACTAGGAAGCGAGGATGTGGTAAAGGCTGGAATTTTGGTCAGGTAGTGTGAGGAGCTACTAATTCATCCTAATGCATTGATACACATAAGTGTTCGACTTTCAAAGACAACTGGTACCAGATTCAAAGGCACAACTGTTCTGATGGGGTTTTTTTATTTTGAACTACTGAAGCCTATGACTGGTG
Organism: Edolisoma coerulescens; assembly: GCA_013397115.1. Lineage (NCBI taxonomy): Eukaryota > Metazoa > Chordata > Aves > Passeriformes > Campephagidae > Edolisoma > Edolisoma coerulescens. The sequence goes on from VWZW01006504.1 coordinate 322,533, forward strand.
ACTCGGACTCATCGTATTCTTATCAACAGTGTTATGAGATGGTTGACACAGTATAGACAAGGTCACCTTTTCATTTTCTTTCTTCTGTTTCTTTTTTCACATCTTCTGCTTTTAAATAGGTTACTGTAGGTACATATTCTTTGGTCTACAGTGTCTCCAGAGATTTAAGTTTTCCCAATTTTACTACATTGGTAATAGGGGTGTTGGAACATGCAGCCCTGTACCACAGAAAACTATCTCACTTTACTAAAATTGCTACAGCTTTTAATAAGCACTGACAAAAATCATTAGATGTTAGAAGATGAGTAGCACACTGACTAAATATACTGACTGCCCCTAAACAAGTGTGTGGATCGCTTGCCTTGCTGGGAGAAGTGCTGGTAACAACTTTTAAAAAACAATTAATAATTAATCACCCAAGTAGTTCAATGTATTTAGTTTAAATCCATATAATTGATATTTAGGAAGCTGTGTTTGAGATACAGCCTCTTGAAGGGATTACACTGATTAAGGATTAATAGTCTGATGTTTGTTGTAAGAGCTGTTGAGACTGGATAGGATTAGTAAAATAAAATGCAAAGTAGAGACACACTTTTATCTACCATTTTTTTCCACTTTACCAAATATTTTTATTGTATATTACATAATTAACCCCCCTGCCAAAGTTTTAAAGGTCCTACTTCAAAGCCCTTTGGAGAGCGTAACACTGCACTACCAAGAAGCAGTCACATGGGGGATATGTTAGAATATCAATCCAAAATTTGCCCAAATATTTCCTTATTGTATATTTTTAACCATCAACTTTCTCAGAATACACAGTGGGACAGGAATGTAAGAACTATCCTATCTCCTGCAAATAAAAAAATAAATAAGTTATTCAAAACACGGAATTGTTTTAAAGCAAACAATACTAGTTTTCTGTACTCCAGTATTTCATTATTTTAGTACAATGCTTCCTCTTTGACCATTTTATACTGTGAGTATAAACCTGCAAACTGTGAGAGGAAACCTGTTCATAAGGCAAACCTAGTACATCGCATTCAGCGGTCCTTTAGATCATGTACAGACATATCTCCACATTGGAAAGTGCATCAGCTATCTTGGAAGAGGACTCCTTTCGTTTTCAAAGGTTTACAATAAAACTTGTATAGAACCAAATTTGGATGCATTAGTAAAACAAGTATCCAGGAACTACTATTGGTAAAGGAATGCTTTTTAAAATGCGGAACACGCACAAGTCTTTCTGAAAGAGATTTTGCATTTTAACACCACATTAGCAATACTCAAAGTTCTATTTTGCATCTTCCGTTAATAAAAGCTCAAATTACACGCGTGCACTGCTTGTGTAGAGCTATTTCTCCTAACGCCAAGCATTCTGATTCCATTTTCTCTCCCCTCAGCTCTAACGGTATGTGTCAGTTTACAGTCTCCTCAGCTTTTCACAGGACTCTCACTCTAAGAAAACAACTCAGTATTTCAAGGCAGATGAGGCAAGTAAGCCCCTCTAGCTTTCTCCCCTCAAGGTCACTTCTAAACAGTTGTTTCAGGCTTTTCCCTACATAGTATTATTTGCAAATTATGCCTTTTCACATGGCTAGGTTGTAGTCTCAACAGAAAAGGGTTCTTACTTCAGCAGCAATTCACTGATTGCAGCTAAACAGCACTGCTATATCAACAACATGGTTGTTTTCCTGAAAAACAAAACTAAGGCGATGAAGTGGGAGAGAACTTTTCCTAAGGTATTCCATATAATGCTGCAAATCTACTAAACCTCCAGTCACTTCACACATTTGTTGCACTACGACCAAGAACTCTAGGCTACCAGGAAGGAACCGAATGCAAGGATACATAACAAATAAATATATTTTTTAAAACCAGGTATTTACTTACAAGCATTTGTCACTGAAAAACTGTTCGAAGAGTCCAAGTGATCTACGTGATAGTTCAAATGGAAGGGCTTTTCTGTGGTGTTTTGGTTTGTGTTGTATAACTGCACAGCAAATCGAAATGCACTGTGCTCCTGAACAGTGTTCCTCATGAAAAGTCCACCTAGGATAGTAAAAAAAAAAAAAGGAAAAAAGGGAAAAGGTATTTCAGACCTAATTTTGATGAGAAACAATGGCAGTAAGTTATATTTGCATGCTGCACACTGCAGGAGAGAACGAACAGGAGCAGGCTGAACCTGAGCACATAACTCTGACAGAGCACCTACATGAAATACATATTCCAAGTCCAAAGTTAGGCTTTAAAAGCCACACACCATATCCAGGGGCCCCCTGAGCAATGAGAGTCGCTTGGAGCTGCAGGTGCACCTTGAAAACCAGGCCACTTCTACACGGATGCCCACACAGAGATTTAAAAGTCTAACTTGGGGAACCGTGGCTCCTAAATCCTGTCCAGACTACCGAAATATCGCCACTGTAGTTATGTGCGGGGACACGGCGGCGTGCGGCGTGGCAAACGTGCGGTTTCACGGTCTGGTGGAGCGATAGCGCGGCCGAGGGAAAGGATGCTCCGAGGGACGGCAGGGAACAGCCCCCGCTTCACTCGCTGCCCTGAGCCTCACGGCTCGCTCGGCCCCGGCTTTCGGGCACGTCGCTACAGATTCACGCCGCGACTCTCTCGCATTATGTGCTCCACGGGATGCACTGCTCCAGGGCACGGTTCCGCAGAGCGCGGACCCAATCTCCGCCACTCGGAGGGGTGCGGGCAGCCCGGCGCCGCTCGCAGCCGCCCGCCGGCGCAGCCCGGGCACCGCCGCTGCCTCTCGCCCCCAGCAAGGGGAAGGAAGCGGAGCAAGGCTGGCTCCTTCCTTGCGGCGCCCGGGCTCGCCCCCGGCTCCCCTCCACACAACTTCCCCCCGGCTGGCGGGGAAGGCGCGGGTCGCGGTGCCGCGGCGGGCGCTTACCTATACTGATGGTGTTGGGGAACCCCGCCAGAGCCTCCCCTAGCAGCCCCGCCAGCAGCAGCAGGAGGGTCCGGGGCGCGCTCTGCCCCATTTTCTTCAGCCCCTGCGGTTCAGCCCCTAAACCGAAACTGGCGGCACAGGCATGGGCGCAACTGGAGACTCGGAGCGGTGTCAACGGCGGTGGCGATGCTGCCGGAGGTGGTGGGGAGGATGGTCCCCCTCCTTTCTTCCCCTTTTTTTTTTTTTCCTTCCCCAAATCCCTCTGCTCTCGTCTTCACCCCAGCCTGGCAGGGCTCATTGGCTGCGAGATTGCCTTTCTCCCCCGTCTCCAGCAGCCCCCCCCCAGCGCAGGGACTTCCCCCAAAGATGGTGGGTAGCGGAGCCGCCGAGGCTGCTCCGCCCGGGCCGGGAGGGGGTTATCGATCAAACTTGGCGTGAGGCGGGCTGGCAGCCGCTCCGCTCGGCCCGCCCGCCCAGCCCCGGCGGCTCCGGCCGCAGCTCAGCGCTCG